>JACCHR010000044.1:62500-90000 GCA_013433145.1 Ascaris suum
AAAAAAAAAAAAAAAAAAAAAAAAAAAAAAAAAAAAAAAAAAAAAAAAAAAAAAAAAAAAAAAAAAAAAAAAAAAAAAAAAAAAAAAAAAAAAAAAAAAAAAAAAAAAAAAAAAAAAAAAAAAAAAAAAAAAAAAAAAAAAAAGAAAAAAAAAAAAAAAAAAAAAAAAAAAAAAAAAAAAAAAAAAAAAAAAAAAAAAAAAAAAAAAAGAAAAAAAAAAAAAAAAAAAAAAAAAAAAAAAAAAAAAAAAAAAAAAAAAAAAAAAAAAAAAAAAAAAAAAAAAAAAAAAAAAAAAAAAAAAAAAAAAAAAAAAAAAAAAAAAAAAAAAAAAAAAAAAAAAAAAAAAAAAAAAAAAAAAAAAAAAAAAAAAAGAAAAAAAAAAAAGAAAAAAAAAAAAAAAAAAAAAAAAAAAAAAAAAAAAAAAAAAAAAAAAAAAAAAAAAAAAAAAAAAAAAAAAAAAAAAAAAAAAAAAAAAAAAAAAAAAAAAAAAAAAAAAAAAAAAAAAAAAAAAAAAAAAAAAAAGAAAAAAAAAAAAAAAAAAAAAAAAAAAAAAAAAAAAAAAAAAAAAAAAAAAAAAAAAAAAAAAAAAAAAAAAAAAAAAAAAAAAAAAAAAAAAAAAAAAAAAAAAAAAAAAAAAAAAAAAAAAAAAAAAAAAAAAAAGAAGAAAAAAAAAAAAAAAAAAAAAAAAAAAAAAAAAAAAAAAAAAAAAAAAAAAAAAAAGAAAAAAAAAAAAAAAAAAAAAAAAAAAAAAAAAAAAAAAAAAAAAAAAAAAAAAAAAAAAAAAAAAAAAAAAAAAAAAAAAAAAAAAAAAAAAAAAAAAAAAAAAAAAAAAAAAAAAAAAAAAAGAAAAAAAAAAAAAAAAAAAAAAAAAAAAAAAAAAAAAAAAAAAAAAAAAAAAAAAAAAAAAAAAAAAAAAAAAAAAAAAAAAAAAAAAAAAAAAAAAAAAAAAAAAAAAAAAAAAAAAAAGAAAAAAAAAAAAAAAAAAAAAAAAAAAAAAAAAAAAAAAAAAAAAAAAAAAAAAAAAAAAAAAAAAAAAAAAAAAAGAAAAAAAAAAAAAAAAAAAAAAAAAAAAAAAAAAAAAAAAAAAAAAAAAAAAAAAAGAAAAAAAAGAAAAAAAAAAAAAAAAAAAAAAAAAAAAAAAAAAAAAAAAAAAAAAAAAAAAAAAAAAAAAAAAAAAAAAAAAAAAAAAAAAAAAAAAAAAAAAAAAAAAAAAAAAAAAAAAAAAAAAAAAAAAAAAAAAAAAAAAAAAAAAAAAAAAAAAAAAAAAAAAAAAAAAGAAAAAAAAAAAAAAAAAAAAAAAAAAAAAAAAAAAAAAAAAAAAAAAAAAAAAAAAAAAAAAAAAAAAAAAAAAAAAAAAAAAAAAAAAAAAAAAAAAAAAAAAAAAAAAAAAAAAAAAAAAAAAAAAAAAAAAAAAAAAAAAAAAAAAAAAAAAAAAAAAAAAAAAAAAAAAAAAAAAAAAAAAAAAAAAAAAAAAAAAAAAAAAAAAAAAAAAAAAAAAAAAAAAAAAAAAAAAAAAAAAAAAAAAAAAAAAAAAAAAAAAAAAAAAAAAAAAAAAAAAAAAAAAAAAAAAAAAAAAAAAAAAAAAAAAAAAAAAAAAAAAAAAAAAAAAAAAAAAAAAAAAAAAAAAAAAAAAGAAAAAAAAAAAAAAAAAAAAAAAAAAAAAAAAAAAAAAAAAAAAAAAAAAAAAAAAAAAAAAAAAAAAAAAAAAAAAAAAAAAAAAAAAAAAAAAAAAAAAAAAAAAAAAAAAAAAAAAAAAAAAAAAAAAAAAAAAAAAAAAAAAAAAAAAAAAAAGAAAAAAAAAAAAAAAAAAAAAAAAAAAAAAAAAAAAAAAAAAAAAAAAAAAAAAAAAAAAAAAAAAAAAAAAAAAAAAAAAAAAAAAAAAAAAAAAAAAAAAAAAAAAAAAAAAAAAAAAAAAAAAAAAAAAAAAAAAAAAAAAAAAAAAAAAAAAAAAAAAAAAAAAAAAAAAAAAAAAAAAAAAAAGAAAAAAAAAAAAAAAAAAAAAAAAAAAAAAAAAAAAAAAAAAAAAAAAAAAAAAAAAAAAAAAAAAAAAAAAAAAAAAAAAAAAAAAAAAAAAAAAAAAAAAAAAAAAAAAAAAAAAAAAAAAAAAAAAAAAAAAAAAAAAAAAAAAAAAAAAAAAAAAAAAAAAAAAAAAAAAAAAAAAAAAAAAAAAAAAAAAAAAAAAAAAAAAAAAAAAAAAAAAAAAAAAAAAAAAAAAAAAAAAAAAAAAAAAAAAAAAAAAAAAAAAAAAAAAAAAAAAAAAAAAAAAAAAAAAAAAAAAAAAAAAAAAAAAAAAAAAAAAAAAAAAAAAAAAAAAAAAAAAAAAAAAAAAAAAAAAAAAAAAAAAAAAAAAAAAAAAAAAAAAAAAAAAAAAAAAAAAAAAAAAAAAAAAAAAAAAAAAAAAAAAAAAAAAAAAAAAAAAAAAAAAGAAAAAAAAAAAAAAAAAAAAAAAAAAAAAAAAAAAAAAAAAAAAAAAAAAAAAAAAAAAAAAAAAAAAAAAAAAAAAAAAAAAAAAAAAAAAAAAAAAAAAAAAAAAAAAAAAAAAAAAAAAAAAAAAAAAAAAAAAAAAAAAAAAAAAAAAAAAAAAAAAAAAAAAAAAAAAAAAAAAAAAAAAAAAAAAAAAAAAAAAAAAAAAAAAAAAAAAAAAAAAAAAAAAAAAAAAAAAAAAAAAAAAAAAAAAAAAAAAAAAAAAAAAAAAAAAAAAAAAAAAAAAAAAAAAAAAAAAAAAAAAAAAAAAAAAAAAAAAAAAAAAAAAAAAAAAAAAAAAAAAAAAAAAAAAAGAAAAAAAAAAAAAAAAAAAAAAAAAAAAAAAAAAAAAAAAAAAAAAAAAAAAAAAAAAAAAAAAAAAAAAAAAAAAAAAAAAAAAAAAAAAAAAAAAAAAAAAAAAAAAAAAAAAAAAAAAAAAAAAAAAAAAAAAAAAAAAAAAAAAAAAAAAAAAAAAAAAAAAAAAAAAAAAAAAAAAAAAAAAAAAAAAAAAAAAAAAAAAAAAAAAAAAAAAAAAAAAAAAAAAAAAAAAAAAAAAAAAAAAAAAAAAAAAAAAAAAAAAAAAAAAAAAAAAAAAAAAAAAAAAAAAAAAAAAAAAAAAAAAAAAAAAAAAAAAAAAAAAAAAAAAAAAAAAAAAAAAAAAAAAAAAAAAAAAAAAAAAAAAAAAAAAATAAAAAAAAAAAAAAAAAAAAAAAAAAAAAAAAAAAAAAAAAAAAAAAAAAAAAAAAAAAAAAAAAAAAAAAAAAAAAAAAAAAAAAAAAAAAAAAAAAAAAAAAAAAAAAAAAAAAAAAAAAAATAAAAAAAAAAAAAAAAAAAAAAAAAAAAAAAAAAAAAAAAAAAAAAAAAAAAAAAAAAAAAAAAAAAAAAAAAAAAAAAAAAAAAAAAAAAAAAAAAAAAAAAAAAAAAAAAAAAAAAAAAAAAAAAAAAAAAAAAAAAAAAAAAAAAAAAAAAAAAAAAAAAAAAAAAAAAAAAAAAAAAAAAAAAAAAAAAAAAAAAAAAAAAAAAAAAAAAAAAAAAAAAAAAAAAAAAAAAAAAAAAAAAAAAAAAAAAAAAAAAAAAAAAAAAAAAAAAAAAAAAAAAAAAAAAAAAAAAAAAAAAAAAAAAAAAAAAAAAAAAAAAAAAAAAAAAAAAAAAAAAAAAAAAAAAAAAAAAAAAAAAAAAAAAAAAAAAAAAAAAAAAAAAAAAAAAAAAAAAAAAAAAAAAAAAAAAAAAAAAAAAAAAAAAAAAAAAAAAAAAAAAAAAAAAAAAAAAAAAAAAAAAAAAAAAAAAAAAAAAAAAAAAAAAAAAAAAAAAAAAAAAAAAAAAAAAAAAAAAAAAAAAAAAAAAAAAAAAAAAAAAAAAAAAAAAAAAAAAAAAAAAAAAAAAAAAAAAAAAAAAAAAAAAAAAAAAAAAAAAAAAAAAAAAAAAAAAAAAAAAAAAAAAAAAAAAAAAAAAAAAAAAAAAAAAAAAAAAAAAAAAAAAAAAAAAAAAAAAAAAAAAAAAAAAAAAAAAAAAAAAAAAAAAAAAAAAAAAAAAAAAAAAAAAAAAAAAAAAAAAAAAAAAAAAAAAAAAAAAAAAAAAAAAAAAAAAAAAAAAAAAAAAAAAAAAAAAAAAAAAAAAAAAAAAAAAAAAAAAAAAAAAAAAAAAAAAAAAAAAAAAAAAAAAAAAAAAAAAAAAAAGAAAAAAAAAAAAAAAAAAAAAAAAAAAAAAAAAAAAAAAAAAAAAAAAAAAAAAAAAAAAAAAAAAAAAAAAGAAAAAAAAAAAAAAAAAAAAAAAAAAAAAAAAAAAAAAAAAAAAAAAAAAAAAAAAAAAAAAAAAAAAAAAAAAAAAAAAAAAAAAAAAAAAAAAAAAAAAAAAAAAAAAAAAAAAAAAAAAAAAAAAAAAAAAAAAAAAAAAAAAAAAAAAAAAAAAAAAAAAAAAAAAAAAAAAAAAAAAAAAAAAAAAAAAAAAAAAAAAAAAAAAAAAAAAAAAAAAAAAAAAAAAAAAAAAAAAAAAAAAAAAAAAAAAAAAAAAAAAAAAAAAAAAAAAAAAAAAAAAAAAAAAAAAAAAAAAAAAAAAAAAAAAAAAAAAAAAAAAAAAAAAAAAAAAAAAAAAAAAAAAAAAAAAAAAAAAAAAAAAAAAAAAAAAAAAAAAAAAAAAAAAAAAAAAAAAAAAAAAAAAAAAAAAAAAAAAAAAAAAAAAAAAAAAAAAAAAAAAAAAAAAAAAAAAAAAAAAAAAAAAAAAAAAAAAAAAAAAAAAAAAAAAAAAAAAAAAAAAAAAAAAAAAAAAAAAAAAAAAAAAAAAAAAAAAAAAAAAAAAAAAAAAAAAAAAAAAAAAAAAAAAAAAAAAAAAAAAAAAAAAAAAAAAAAAAAAAAAAAAAAAAAAAAAAAAAAAAAAAAAAAAAAAAAAAAAAAAAAAAAAAAAAAAAAAAAAAAAAAAAAAAAAAAAAAAAAAAAAAAAAAAAAAAAAAAAAAAAAAAAAAAAAAAAAAAAAAAAAAAAAAAAAAAAAAAAAAAAAAAAAAAAAAAAAAAAAAAAAAAAAAAAAAAAAAAAAAAAAAAAAAAAAAAAAAAAAAAAAAAAAAAAAAAAAAAAAAAAAAAAAAAAAAAAAAAAAAAAAAAAAAAAAAAAAAAAAAAAAAAAAAAAAAAAAAAAAAAAAAAAAAAAAAAAAAAAAAAAAAAAAAGAAAAAAAAAAAAAAAAAAAAAAAAGAAAAAAAAAAAAAAAAAAAAAAAAAAAAAAAAAAAAAAAAAAAAAAAAAAAAAAAAAAAAAAAAAAAAAAAAAAAAAAAAAAAAAAAAAAAAAAAAAAAAAAAAAAAAAAAAAAAAAAAAAAAAAAAAAAAAAAAAAAAAAAAAAAAAAAAAAAAAAAAAAAAAAAAAAAAAAAAAAAAAAAAAAAAAAAAAAAAAAAAAAAAAAAAAAAAAAAAAAAAAAAAAAAAAAAAAAAAAAAAAAAAAAAAAAAAAAAAAAAAAAAAAAAAAAAAAAAAAAAAAAAAAAAAAAAAAAAAAAAAAAAAAAAAAAAAAAAAAAAAAAAAAAAAAAAAAAAAAAAAAAAAAAAAAAAAAAAAAAAAAAAAAAAAAAAAAAAAAAAAAAAAAAAAAAAAAAAAAAAAAAAAAAAAAAAAAAAAAAAAAAAAAAAAAAAAAAAAAAAAAAAAAAAAAAAAAAAAAAAAAAAAAAAAAAAAAAAAAAAAAAAAAAAAACCCCCCCCCCCCCCCCCCCCCCCCCCCCCCCCCCCCCCCCCCCCCCCCCCCCCCCCCCCCCCCCCCCCACCCCCCCCCCCCCCCCCCCCCCCCCCCCCCCCCCCCCCCCCCCCCCCCCCCCCCCCCCCCCCCCCCCCCCCCCCCCCCCCCCCCCCCCCCCCCCCCCCCCCCCCCCCCCCCCCCCCCCCCCCCCCCCCCCCCCCCCCCCCCCCCCCCCCCCCCCCCCCCCCCCCCCCCCCCCCCCCCCCCCCCCCCCCCCCCCCCCCCCCCCCCCCCCCCCCCCCCCCCCCCCCCCCCCCCCCCCCCCCCCCCCCTCCCCCCCCCCCCCCCCCCCCCCCCCCCCCCCCCCCCCCCCCCCTCCCCCCCCCCCCCCCCCCCCCCCCCCCCCCCCCCCCCCCCCCCCCCCCCCCCCCCCCCCCCCCCCCCCCCCCCCCCCCCCCCCCCCCCCCCCCCCCCCCCCCCCCCCCCCCCCCCCCCCCCCCCCCCCCCCCCCCCCCCCCCCCCCCCCCCCCCCCCCCCCCCCCCCCCCCCCCCCCCCCCCCCCCCCCCCCCCCCCCCCCCCCCCCCCCCCCCCCCCCCCCCCCCCCCCCCCCCCCCCCCCCCCCCCCCCCCCCCCCCCCCCCCCCCCCCCCCCCCCCCCCTCCCCCCCCCCCCCCCCCCCCCCCCCCCCCCCCCCCCCCCCCCCCCCCCCCCCCCCCCCCCCCCCCCCCCCCCCCCCCCCCCCCCCCCCCCCCCCCCCCCCCCCCCCCCCCCCCCCCCCCCCCCCCCCCCCCCCCCCCCCCCCCCCCCCCCCCCCCCCCCCCCCCCCCCCCCCCCCCCCCCCCCCCCCCCCCCCCCCCCCCCCCCCCCCCCCCCCCCCCCCCCCCCCCCCCCCCCCCCCCCCCCCCCCCCCCCCCCCCCCCCCCCCCCCCCCCCCCCCCCCCCCCCCCCCCCCCCCCCCCCCCCCCCCCCCCCCCCCCCCCCCCCCCCCCCCCCCCCCCCCCCCCCCCCCCCCCCCCCCCCCCCCCCCCCCCCCCCCCCCCCCCCCCCCCCCCCCCCCCCCCCCCCCCCCCCCCCCCCCCCCCCCCCCCCCCCCCCCCCCCCCCCCCCCCCCCCCCCCCCCCCCCCCCCCCCCCCCCCCCCCCCCCCCCCCCCCCCCCCCCCCCCCCCCCCCCCCCCCCCCCCCCCCCCCCCCCCCCCCCCCCCCCCCCCCCCCCCCCCCCCCCCCCCCCCCCCCCCCCCCCCCCCCCCCCCCCCCCCCCCCCCCCCCCCCCCCCCCCCCCCCCCCCCCCCCCCCCCCCCCCCCCCCCCCCCCCCCCCCCCCCCCCCCCCCCCCCCCCCCCCCCCCCCCCCCCCCCCCCCCCCCCCCCCCCCCCCCCCCCCCCCCCCCCCCCCCCCCCCCCCCCCCCCCCCCCCCCCCCCCCCCCCCCCCCCCCCCCCCCCCCCCCCCCCCCCCCCCCCCCCCCCCCCCCCCCCCCCCCCCCCCCCCCCCCCCCCCCCCCCCCCCCCCCCCCCCCCCCCCCCCCCCCCCCCCCCCCCCCCCCCCCCCCCCCCCCCCCCCCCCCCCCCCCCCCCCCCCCCCCCCCCCCCCCCCCCCCCCCCCCCCCCCCCCCCCCCCCCCCCCCCCCCCCCCCCCCCCCCCCCCCCCCCCCCCCCCCCCCCCCCCCCCCCCCCCCCCCCCCCCCCCCCCCCCCCCCCCCCCCCCCCCCCCCCCCCCCCCCCCCCCCCCCCCCCCCCCCCCCCCCCCCCCCCCCCCCCCCCCCCCCCCCCCCCCCCCCCCCCCCCCCCCCCCCCCCCCCCCCCCCCCCCCCCCCCCCCCCCCCCCCCCCCCCCCCCCCCCCCCCCCCCCCCCCCCCCCCCCCCCCCCCCCCCCCCCCCCCCCCCCCCCCCCCCCCCCCCCCCCCCCCCCCCCCCCCCCCCCCCCCCCCCCCCCCCCCCCCCCCCCCCCCCCCCCCCCCCCCCCCCCCCCCCCCCCCCCCCCCCCCCCCCCCCCCCCCCCCCCCCCCCCCCCCCCCCCCCCCCCCCCCCCCCCCCCCCCCCCCCCCCCCCCCCCCCCCCCCCCCCCCCCCCCCCCCCCCCCCCCCCCCCCCCCCCCCCCCCCCCCCCCCCCCCCCCCCCCCCCCCCCCCCCCCCCCCCCCCCCCCCCCCCCCCCCCCCCCCCCCCCCCCCCCCCCCCCCCCCCCCCCCCCCCCCCCCCCCCCCCCCCCCCCCCCCCCCCCCCCCCCCCCCCCCCCCCCCCCCCCCCCCCCCCCCCCCCCCCCCCCCCCCCCCCCCCCCCCCCCCCCCCCCCCCCCCCCCCCCCCCCCCCCCCCCCCCCCCCCCCCCCCCCCCCCCCCCCCCCCCCCCCCCCCCCCCCCCCCCCCCCCCCCCCCCCCCCCCCCCCCCCCCCCCCCCCCCCCCCCCCCCCCCCCCCCCCCCCCCCCCCCCCCCCCCCCCCCCCCCCCCCCCCCCCCCCCCCCCCCCCCCCCCCCCCCCCCCCCCCCCCCCCCCCCCCCCCCCCCCCCCCCCCCCCCCCCCCCCCCCCCCCCCCCCCCCCCCCCCCCCCCCCCCCCCCCCCCCCCCCCCCCCCCCCCCCCCCCCCCCCCCCCCCCCCCCCCCCCCCCCCCCCCCCCCCCCCCCCCCCCCCCCCCCCCCCCCCCCCCCCCCCCCCCCCCCCCCCCCCCCCCCCCCCCCCCCCCCCCCCCCCCCCCCCCCCCCCCCCCCCCCCCCCCCCCCCCCCCCCCCCCCCCCCCCCCCCCCCCCCCCCCCCCCCCCCCCCCCCCCCCCCCCCCCCCCCCCCCCCCCCCCCCCCCCCCCCCCCCCCCCCCCCCCCCCCCCCCCCCCCCCCCCCCCCCCCCCCCCCCCCCCCCCCCCCCCCCCCCCCCCCCCCCCCCCCCCCCCCCCCCCCCCCCCCCCCCCCCCCCCCCCCCCCCCCCCCCCCCCCCCCCCCCCCCCCCCCCCCCCCCCCCCCCCCCCCCCCCCCCCCCCCCCCCCCCCCCCCCCCCCCCCCCCCCCCCCCCCCCCCCCCCCCCCCCCCCCCCCCCCCCCCCCCCCCCCCCCCCCCCCCCCCCCCCCCCCCCCCCCCCCCCCCCCCCCCCCCCCCCCCCCCCCCCCCCCCCCCCCCCCCCCCCCCCCCCCCCCCCCCCCCCCCCCCCCCCCCCCCCCCCCCCCCCCCCCCCCCCCCCCCCCCCCCCCCCCCCCCCCCCCCCCCCCCCCCCCCCCCCCCCCCCCCCCCCCCCCCCCCCCCCCCCCCCCCCCCCCCCCCCCCCCCCCCCCCCCCCCCCCCCCCCCCCCCCCCCCCCCCCCCCCCCCCCCCCCCCCCCCCCCCCCCCCCCCCCCCCCCCCCCCCCCCCCCCCCCCCCCCCCCCCCCCCCCCCCCCCCCCCCCCCCCCCCCCCCCCCCCCCCCCCCCCCCCCCCCCCCCCCCCCCCCCCCCCCCCCCCCCCCCCCCCCCCCCCCCCCCCCCCCCCCCCCCCCCCCCCCCCCCCCCCCCCCCCCCCCCCCCCCCCCCCCCCCCCCCCCCCCCCCCCCCCCCCCCCCCCCCCCCCCCCCCCCCCCCCCCCCCCCCCCCCCCCCCCCCCCCCCCCCCCCCCCCCCCCCCCCCCCCCCCCCCCCCCCCCCCCCCCCCCCCCCCCCCCCCCCCCCCCCCCCCCCCCCCCCCCCCCCCCCCCCCCCCCCCCCCCCCCCCCCCCCCCCCCCCCCCCCCCCCCCCCCCCCCCCCCCCCCCCCCCCCCCCCCCCCCCCCCCCCCCCCCCCCCCCCCCCCCCCCCCCCCCCCCCCCCCCCCCCCCCCCCCCCCCCCCCCCCCCCCCCCCCCCCCCCCCCCCCCCCCCCCCCCCCCCCCCCCCCCCCCCCCCCCCCCCCCCCCCCCCCCCCCCCCCCCCCCCCCCCCCCCCCCCCCCCCCCCCCCCCCCCCCCCCCCCCCCCCCCCCCCCCCCCCCCCCCCCCCCCCCCCCCCCCCCCCCCCCCCCCCCCCCCCCCCCCCCCCCCCCCCCCCCCCCCCCCCCCCCCCCCCCCCCCCCCCCCCCCCCCCCCCCCCCCCCCCCCCCCCCCCCCCCCCCCCCCCCCCCCCCCCCCCCCCCCCCCCCCCCCCCCCCCCCCCCCCCCCCCCCCCCCCCCCCCCCCCCCCCCCCCCCCCCCCCCCCCCCCCCCCCCCCCCCCCCCCCCCCCCCCCCCCCCCCCCCCCCCCCCCCCCCCCCCCCCCCCCCCCCCCCCCCCCCCCCCCCCCCCCCCCCCCCCCCCCCCCCCCCCCCCCCCCCCCCCCCCCCCCCCCCCCCCCCCCCCCCCCCCCCCCCCCCCCCCCCCCCCCCCCCCCCCCCCCCCCCCCCCCCCCCCCCCCCCCCCCCCCCCCCCCCCCCCCCCCCCCCCCCCCCCCCCCCCCCCCCCCCCCCCCCCCCCCCCCCCCCCCCCCCCCCCCCCCCCCCCCCCCCCCCCCCCCCCCCCCCCCCCCCCCCCCCCCCCCCCCCCCCCCCCCCCCCCCCCCCCCCCCCCCCCCCCCCCCCCCCCCCCCCCCCCCCCCCCCCCCCCCCCCCCCCCCCCCCCCCCCCCCCCCCCCCCCCCCCCCCCCCCCCCCCCCCCCCCCCCCCCCCCCCCCCCCCCCCCCCCCCCCCCCCCCCCCCCCCCCCCCCCCCCCCCCCCCCCCCCCCCCCCCCCCCCCCCCCCCCCCCCCCCCCCCCCCCCCCCCCCCCCCCCCCCCCCCCCCCCCCCCCCCCCCCCCCCCCCCCCCCCCCCCCCCCCCCCCCCCCCCCCCCCCCCCCCCCCCCCCCCCCCCCCCCCCCCCCCCCCCCCCCCCCCCCCCCCCCCCCCCCCCCCCCCCCCCCCCCCCCCCCCCCCCCCCCCCCCCCCCCCCCCCCCCCCCCCCCCCCCCCCCCCCCCCCCCCCCCCCCCCCCCCCCCCCCCCCCCCCCCCCCCCCCCCCCCCCCCCCCCCCCCCCCCCCCCCCCCCCCCCCCCCCCCCCCCCCCCCCCCCCCCCCCCCCCCCCCCCCCCCCCCCCCCCCCCCCCCCCCCCCCCCCCCCCCCCCCCCCCCCCCCCCCCCCCCCCCCCCCCCCCCCCCCCCCCCCCCCCCCCCCCCCCCCCCCCCCCCCCCCCCCCCCCCCCCCCCCCCCCCCCCCCCCCCCCCCCCCCCCCCCCCCCCCCCCCCCCCCCCCCCCCCCCCCCCCCCCCCCCCCCCCCCCCCCCCCCCCCCCCCCCCCCCCCCCCCCCCCCCCCCCCCCCCCCCCCCCCCCCCCCCCCCCCCCCCCCCCCCCCCCCCCCCCCCCCCCCCCCCCCCCCCCCCCCCCCCCCCCCCCCCCCCCCCCCCCCCCCCCCCCCCCCCCCCCCCCCCCCCCCCCCCCCCCCCCCCCCCCCCCCCCCCCCCCCCCCCCCCCCCCCCCCCCCCCCCCCCCCCCCCCCCCCCCCCCCCCCCCCCCCCCCCCCCCCCCCCCCCCCCCCCCCCCCCCCCCCCCCCCCCCCCCCCCCCCCCCCCCCCCCCCCCCCCCCCCCCCCCCCCCCCCCCCCCCCCCCCCCCCCCCCCCCCCCCCCCCCCCCCCCCCCCCCCCCCCCCCCCCCCCCCCCCCCCCCCCCCCCCCCCCCCCCCCCCCCCCCCCCCCCCCCCCCCCCCCCCCCCCCCCCCCCCCCCCCCCCCCCCCCCCCCCCCCCCCCCCCCCCCCCCCCCCCCCCCCCCCCCCCCCCCCCCCCCCCCCCCCCCCCCCCCCCCCCCCCCCCCCCCCCCCCCCCCCCCCCCCCCCCCCCCCCCCCCCCCCCCCCCCCCCCCCCCCCCCCCCCCCCCCCCCCCCCCCCCCCCCCCCCCCCCCCCCCCCCCCCCCCCCCCCCCCCCCCCCCCCCCCCCCCCCCCCCCCCCCCCCCCCCCCCCCCCCCCCCCCCCCCCCCCCCCCCCCCCCCCCCCCCCCCCCCCCCCCCCCCCCCCCCCCCCCCCCCCCCCCCCCCCCCCCCCCCCCCCCCCCCCCCCCCCCCCCCCCCCCCCCCCCCCCCCCCCCCCCCCCCCCCCCCCCCCCCCCCCCCCCCCCCCCCCCCCCCCCCCCCCCCCCCCCCCCCCCCCCCCCCCCCCCCCCCCCCCCCCCCCCCCCCCCCCCCCCCCCCCCCCCCCCCCCCCCCCCCCCCCCCCCCCCCCCCCCCCCCCCCCCCCCCCCCCCCCCCCCCCCCCCCCCCCCCCCCCCCCCCCCCCCCCCCCCCCCCCCCCCCCCCCCCCCCCCCCCCCCCCCCCCCCCCCCCCCCCCCCCCCCCCCCCCCCCCCCCCCCCCCCCCCCCCCCCCCCCCCCCCCCCCCCCCCCCCCCCCCCCCCCCCCCCCCCCCCCCCCCCCCCCCCCCCCCCCCCCCCCCCCCCCCCCCCCCCCCCCCCCCCCCCCCCCCCCCCCCCCCCCCCCCCCCCCCCCCCCCCCCCCCCCCCCCCCCCCCCCCCCCCCCCCCCCCCCCCCCCCCCCCCCCCCCCCCCCCCCCCCCCCCCCCCCCCCCCCCCCCCCCCCCCCCCCCCCCCCCCCCCCCCCCCCCCCCCCCCCCCCCCCCCCCCCCCCCCCCCCCCCCCCCCCCCCCCCCCCCCCCCCCCCCCCCCCCCCCCCCCCCCCCCCCCCCCCCCCCCCCCCCCCCCCCCCCCCCCCCCCCCCCCCCCCCCCCCCCCCCCCCCCCCCCCCCCCCCCCCCCCCCCCCCCCCCCCCCCCCCCCCCCCCCCCCCCCCCCCCCCCCCCCCCCCCCCCCCCCCCCCCCCCCCCCCCCCCCCCCCCCCCCCCCCCCCCCCCCCCCCCCCCCCCCCCCCCCCCCCCCCCCCCCCCCCCCCCCCCCCCCCCCCCCCCCCCCCCCCCCCCCCCCCCCCCCCCCCCCCCCCCCCCCCCCCCCCCCCCCCCCCCCCCCCCCCCCCCCCCCCCCCCCCCCCCCCCCCCCCCCCCCCCCCCCCCCCCCCCCCCCCCCCCCCCCCCCCCCCCCCCCCCCCCCCCCCCCCCCCCCCCCCCCCCCCCCCCCCCCCCCCCCCCCCCCCCCCCCCCCCCCCCCCCCCCCCCCCCCCCCCCCCCCCCCCCCCCCCCCCCCCCCCCCCCCCCCCCCCCCCCCCCCCCCCCCCCCCCCCCCCCCCCCCCCCCCCCCCCCCCCCCCCCCCCCCCCCCCCCCCCCCCCCCCCCCCCCCCCCCCCCCCCCCCCCCCCCCCCCCCCCCCCCCCCCCCCCCCCCCCCCCCCCCCCCCCCCCCCCCCCCCCCCCCCCCCCCCCCCCCCCCCCCCCCCCCCCCCCCCCCCCCCCCCCCCCCCCCCCCCCCCCCCCCCCCCCCCCCCCCCCCCCCCCCCCCCCCCCCCCCCCCCCCCCCCCCCCCCCCCCCCCCCCCCCCCCCCCCCCCCCCCCCCCCCCCCCCCCCCCCCCCCCCCCCCCCCCCCCCCCCCCCCCCCCCCCCCCCCCCCCCCCCCCCCCCCCCCCCCCCCCCCCCCCCCCCCCCCCCCCCCCCCCCCCCCCCCCCCCCCCCCCCCCCCCCCCCCCCCCCCCCCCCCCCCCCCCCCCCCCCCCCCCCCCCCCCCCCCCCCCCCCCCCCCCCCCCCCCCCCCCCCCCCCCCCCCCCCCCCCCCCCCCCCCCCCCCCCCCCCCCCCCCCCCCCCCCCCCCCCCCCCCCCCCCCCCCCCCCCCCCCCCCCCCCCCCCCCCCCCCCCCCCCCCCCCCCCCCCCCCCCCCCCCCCCCCCCCCCCCCCCCCCCCCCCCCCCCCCCCCCCCCCCCCCCCCCCCCCCCCCCCCCCCCCCCCCCCCCCCCCCCCCCCCCCCCCCCCCCCCCCCCCCCCCCCCCCCCCCCCCCCCCCCCCCCCCCCCCCCCCCCCCCCCCCCCCCCCCCCCCCCCCCCCCCCCCCCCCCCCCCCCCCCCCCCCCCCCCCCCCCCCCCCCCCCCCCCCCCCCCCCCCCCCCCCCCCCCCCCCCCCCCCCCCCCCCCCCCCCCCCCCCCCCCCCCCCCCCCCCCCCCCCCCCCCCCCCCCCCCCCCCCCCCCCCCCCCCCCCCCCCCCCCCCCCCCCCCCCCCCCCCCCCCCCCCCCCCCCCCCCCCCCCCCCCCCCCCCCCCCCCCCCCCCCCCCCCCCCCCCCCCCCCCCCCCCCCCCCCCCCCCCCCCCCCCCCCCCCCCCCCCCCCCCCCCCCCCCCCCCCCCCCCCCCCCCCCCCCCCCCCCCCCCCCCCCCCCCCCCCCCCCCCCCCCCCCCCCCCCCCCCCCCCCCCCCCCCCCCCCCCCCCCCCCCCCCCCCCCCCCCCCCCCCCCCCCCCCCCCCCCCCCCCCCCCCCCCCCCCCCCCCCCCCCCCCCCCCCCCCCCCCCCCCCCCCCCCCCCCCCCCCCCCCCCCCCCCCCCCCCCCCCCCCCCCCCCCCCCCCCCCCCCCCCCCCCCCCCCCCCCCCCCCCCCCCCCCCCCCCCCCCCCCCCCCCCCCCCCCCCCCCCCCCCCCCCCCCCCCCCCCCCCCCCCCCCCCCCCCCCCCCCCCCCCCCCCCCCCCCCCCCCCCCCCCCCCCCCCCCCCCCCCCCCCCCCCCCCCCCCCCCCCCCCCCCCCCCCCCCCCCCCCCCCCCCCCCCCCCCCCCCCCCCCCCCCCCCCCCCCCCCCCCCCCCCCCCCCCCCCCCCCCCCCCCCCCCCCCCCCCCCCCCCCCCCCCCCCCCCCCCCCCCCCCCCCCCCCCCCCCCCCCCCCCCCCCCCCCCCCCCCCCCCCCCCCCCCCCCCCCCCCCCCCCCCCCCCCCCCCCCCCCCCCCCCCCCCCCCCCCCCCCCCCCCCCCCCCCCCCCCCCCCCCCCCCCCCCCCCCCCCCCCCCCCCCCCCCCCCCCCCCCCCCCCCCCCCCCCCCCCCCCCCCCCCCCCCCCCCCCCCCCCCCCCCCCCCCCCCCCCCCCCCCCCCCCCCCCCCCCCCCCCCCCCCCCCCCCCCCCCCCCCCCCCCCCCCCCCCCCCCCCCCCCCCCCCCCCCCCCCCCCCCCCCCCCCCCCCCCCCCCCCCCCCCCCCCCCCCCCCCCCCCCCCCCCCCCCCCCCCCCCCCCCCCCCCCCCCCCCCCCCCCCCCCCCCCCCCCCCCCCCCCCCCCCCCCCCCCCCCCCCCCCCCCCCCCCCCCCCCCCCCCCCCCCCCCCCCCCCCCCCCCCCCCCCCCCCCCCCCCCCCCCCCCCCCCCCCCCCCCCCCCCCCCCCCCCCCCCCCCCCCCCCCCCCCCCCCCCCCCCCCCCCCCCCCCCCCCCCCCCCCCCCCCCCCCCCCCCCCCCCCCCCCCCCCCCCCCCCCCCCCCCCCCCCCCCCCCCCCCCCCCCCCCCCCCCCCCCCCCCCCCCCCCCCCCCCCCCCCCCCCCCCCCCCCCCCCCCCCCCCCCCCCCCCCCCCCCCCCCCCCCCCCCCCCCCCCCCCCCCCCCCCCCCCCCCCCCCCCCCCCCCCCCCCCCCCCCCCCCCCCCCCCCCCCCCCCCCCCCCCCCCCCCCCCCCCCCCCCCCCCCCCCCCCCCCCCCCCCCCCCCCCCCCCCCCCCCCCCCCCCCCCCCCCCCCCCCCCCCCCCCCCCCCCCCCCCCCCCCCCCCCCCCCCCCCCCCCCCCCCCCCCCCCCCCCCCCCCCCCCCCCCCCCCCCCCCCCCCCCCCCCCCCCCCCCCCCCCCCCCCCCCCCCCCCCCCCCCCCCCCCCCCCCCCCCCCCCCCCCCCCCCCCCCCCCCCCCCCCCCCCCCCCCCCCCCCCCCCCCCCCCCCCCCCCCCCCCCCCCCCCCCCCCCCCCCCCCCCCCCCCCCCCCCCCCCCCCCCCCCCCCCCCCCCCCCCCCCCCCCCCCCCCCCCCCCCCCCCCCCCCCCCCCCCCCCCCCCCCCCCCCCCCCCCCCCCCCCCCCCCCCCCCCCCCCCCCCCCCCCCCCCCCCCCCCCCCCCCCCCCCCCCCCCCCCCCCCCCCCCCCCCCCCCCCCCCCCCCCCCCCCCCCCCCCCCCCCCCCCCCCCCCCCCCCCCCCCCCCCCCCCCCCCCCCCCCCCCCCCCCCCCCCCCCCCCCCCCCCCCCCCCCCCCCCCCCCCCCCCCCCCCCCCCCCCCCCCCCCCCCCCCCCCCCCCCCCCCCCCCCCCCCCCCCCCCCCCCCCCCCCCCCCCCCCCCCCCCCCCCCCCCCCCCCCCCCCCCCCCCCCCCCCCCCCCCCCCCCCCCCCCCCCCCCCCCCCCCCCCCCCCCCCCCCCCCCCCCCCCCCCCCCCCCCCCCCCCCCCCCCCCCCCCCCCCCCCCCCCCCCCCCCCCCCCCCCCCCCCCCCCCCCCCCCCCCCCCCCCCCCCCCCCCCCCCCCCCCCCCCCCCCCCCCCCCCCCCCCCCCCCCCCCCCCCCCCCCCCCCCCCCCCCCCCCCCCCCCCCCCCCCCCCCCCCCCCCCCCCCCCCCCCCCCCCCCCCCCCCCCCCCCCCCCCCCCCCCCCCCCCCCCCCCCCCCCCCCCCCCCCCCCCCCCCCCCCCCCCCCCCCCCCCCCCCCCCCCCCCCCCCCCCCCCCCCCCCCCCCCCCCCCCCCCCCCCCCCCCCCCCCCCCCCCCCCCCCCCCCCCCCCCCCCCCCCCCCCCCCCCCCCCCCCCCCCCCCCCCCCCCCCCCCCCCCCCCCCCCCCCCCCCCCCCCCCCCCCCCCCCCCCCCCCCCCCCCCCCCCCCCCCCCCCCCCCCCCCCCCCCCCCCCCCCCCCCCCCCCCCCCCCCCCCCCCCCCCCCCCCCCCCCCCCCCCCCCCCCCCCCCCCCCCCCCCCCCCCCCCCCCCCCCCCCCCCCCCCCCCCCCCCCCCCCCCCCCCCCCCCCCCCCCCCCCCCCCCCCCCCCCCCCCCCCCCCCCCCCCCCCCCCCCCCCCCCCCCCCCCCCCCCCCCCCCCCCCCCCCCCCCCCCCCCCCCCCCCCCCCCCCCCCCCCCCCCCCCCCCCCCCCCCCCCCCCCCCCCCCCCCCCCCCCCCCCCCCCCCCCCCCCCCCCCCCCCCCCCCCCCCCCCCCCCCCCCCCCCCCCCCCCCCCCCCCCCCCCCCCCCCCCCCCCCCCCCCCCCCCCCCCCCCCCCCCCCCCCCCCCCCCCCCCCCCCCCCCCCCCCCCCCCCCCCCCCCCCCCCCCCCCCCCCCCCCCCCCCCCCCCCCCCCCCCCCCCCCCCCCCCCCCCCCCCCCCCCCCCCCCCCCCCCCCCCCCCCCCCCCCCCCCCCCCCCCCCCCCCCCCCCCCCCCCCCCCCCCCCCCCCCCCCCCCCCCCCCCCCCCCCCCCCCCCCCCCCCCCCCCCCCCCCCCCCCCCCCCCCCCCCCCCCCCCCCCCCCCCCCCCCCCCCCCCCCCCCCCCCCCCCCCCCCCCCCCCCCCCCCCCCCCCCCCCCCCCCCCCCCCCCCCCCCCCCCCCCCCCCCCCCCCCCCCCCCCCCCCCCCCCCCCCCCCCCCCCCCCCCCCCCCCCCCCCCCCCCCCCCCCCCCCCCCCCCCCCCCCCCCCCCCCCCCCCCCCCCCCCCCCCCCCCCCCCCCCCCCCCCCCCCCCCCCCCCCCCCCCCCCCCCCCCCCCCCCCCCCCCCCCCCCCCCCCCCCCCCCCCCCCCCCCCCCCCCCCCCCCCCCCCCCCCCCCCCCCCCCCCCCCCCCCCCCCCCCCCCCCCCCCCCCCCCCCCCCCCCCCCCCCCCCCCCCCCCCCCCCCCCCCCCCCCCCCCCCCCCCCCCCCCCCCCCCCCCCCCCCCCCCCCCCCCCCCCCCCCCCCCCCCCCCCCCCCCCCCCCCCCCCCCCCCCCCCCCCCCCCCCCCCCCCCCCCCCCCCCCCCCCCCCCCCCCCCCCCCCCCCCCCCCCCCCCCCCCCCCCCCCCCCCCCCCCCCCCCCCCCCCCCCCCCCCCCCCCCCCCCCCCCCCCCCCCCCCCCCCCCCCCCCCCCCCCCCCCCCCCCCCCCCCCCCCCCCCCCCCCCCCCCCCCCCCCCCCCCCCCCCCCCCCCCCCCCCCCCCCCCCCCCCCCCCCCCCCCCCCCCCCCCCCCCCCCCCCCCCCCCCCCCCCCCCCCCCCCCCCCCCCCCCCCCCCCCCCCCCCCCCCCCCCCCCCCCCCCCCCCCCCCCCCCCCCCCCCCCCCCCCCCCCCCCCCCCCCCCCCCCCCCCCCCCCCCCCCCCCCCCCCCCCCCCCCCCCCCCCCCCCCCCCCCCCCCCCCCCCCCCCCCCCCCCCCCCCCCCCCCCCCCCCCCCCCCCCCCCCCCCCCCCCCCCCCCCCCCCCCCCCCCCCCCCCCCCCCCCCCCCCCCCCCCCCCCCCCCCCCCCCCCCCCCCCCCCCCCCCCCCCCCCCCCCCCCCCCCCCCCCCCCCCCCCCCCCCCCCCCCCCCCCCCCCCCCCCCCCCCCCCCCCCCCCCCCCCCCCCCCCCCCCCCCCCCCCCCCCCCCCCCCCCCCCCCCCCCCCCCCCCCCCCCCCCCCCCCCCCCCCCCCCCCCCCCCCCCCCCCCCCCCCCCCCCCCCCCCCCCCCCCCCCCCCCCCCCCCCCCCCCCCCCCCCCCCCCCCCCCCCCCCCCCCCCCCCCCCCCCCCCCCCCCCCCCCCCCCCCCCCCCCCCCCCCCCCCCCCCCCCCCCCCCCCCCCCCCCCCCCCCCCCCCCCCCCCCCCCCCCCCCCCCCCCCCCCCCCCCCCCCCCCCCCCCCCCCCCCCCCCCCCCCCCCCCCCCCCCCCCCCCCCCCCCCCCCCCCCCCCCCCCCCCCCCCCCCCCCCCCCCCCCCCCCCCCCCCCCCCCCCCCCCCCCCCCCCCCCCCCCCCCCCCCCCCCCCCCCCCCCCCCCCCCCCCCCCCCCCCCCCCCCCCCCCCCCCCCCCCCCCCCCCCCCCCCCCCCCCCCCCCCCCCCCCCCCCCCCCCCCCCCCCCCCCCCCCCCCCCCCCCCCCCCCCCCCCCCCCCCCCCCCCCCCCCCCCCCCCCCCCCCCCCCCCCCCCCCCCCCCCCCCCCCCCCCCCCCCCCCCCCCCCCCCCCCCCCCCCCCCCCCCCCCCCCCCCCCCCCCCCCCCCCCCCCCCCCCCCCCCCCCCCCCCCCCCCCCCCCCCCCCCCCCCCCCCCCCCCCCCCCCCCCCCCCCCCCCCCCCCCCCCCCCCCCCCCCCCCCCCCCCCCCCCCCCCCCCCCCCCCCCCCCCCCCCCCCCCCCCCCCCCCCCCCCCCCCCCCCCCCCCCCCCCCCCCCCCCCCCCCCCCCCCCCCCCCCCCCCCCCCCCCCCCCCCCCCCCCCCCCCCCCCCCCCCCCCCCCCCCCCCCCCCCCCCCCCCCCCCCCCCCCCCCCCCCCCCCCCCCCCCCCCCCCCCCCCCCCCCCCCCCCCCCCCCCCCCCCCCCCCCCCCCCCCCCCCCCCCCCCCCCCCCCCCCCCCCCCCCCCCCCCCCCCCCCCCCCCCCCCCCCCCCCCCCCCCCCCCCCCCCCCCCCCCCCCCCCCCCCCCCCCCCCCCCCCCCCCCCCCCCCCCCCCCCCCCCCCCCCCCCCCCCCCCCCCCCCCCCCCCCCCCCCCCCCCCCCCCCCCCCCCCCCCCCCCCCCCCCCCCCCCCCCCCCCCCCCCCCCCCCCCCCCCCCCCCCCCCCCCCCCCCCCCCCCCCCCCCCCCCCCCCCCCCCCCCCCCCCCCCCCCCCCCCCCCCCCCCCCCCCCCCCCCCCCCCCCCCCCCCCCCCCCCCCCCCCCCCCCCCCCCCCCCCCCCCCCCCCCCCCCCCCCCCCCCCCCCCCCCCCCCCCCCCCCCCCCCCCCCCCCCCCCCCCCCCCCCCCCCCCCCCCCCCCCCCCCCCCCCCCCCCCCCCCCCCCCCCCCCCCCCCCCCCCCCCCCCCCCCCCCCCCCCCCCCCCCCCCCCCCCCCCCCCCCCCCCCCCCCCCCCCCCCCCCCCCCCCCCCCCCCCCCCCCCCCCCCCCCCCCCCCCCCCCCCCCCCCCCCCCCCCCCCCCCCCCCCCCCCCCCCCCCCCCCCCCCCCCCCCCCCCCCCCCCCCCCCCCCCCCCCCCCCCCCCCCCCCCCCCCCCCCCCCCCCCCCCCCCCCCCCCCCCCCCCCCCCCCCCCCCCCCCCCCCCCCCCCCCCCCCCCCCCCCCCCCCCCCCCCCCCCCCCCCCCCCCCCCCCCCCCCCCCCCCCCCCCCCCCCCCCCCCCCCCCCCCCCCCCCCCCCCCCCCCCCCCCCCCCCCCCCCCCCCCCCCCCCCCCCCCCCCCCCCCCCCCCCCCCCCCCCCCCCCCCCCCCCCCCCCCCCCCCCCCCCCCCCCCCCCCCCCCCCCCCCCCCCCCCCCCCCCCCCCCCCCCCCCCCCCCCCCCCCCCCCCCCCCCCCCCCCCCCCCCCCCCCCCCCCCCCCCCCCCCCCCCCCCCCCCCCCCCCCCCCCCCCCCCCCCCCCCCCCCCCCCCCCCCCCCCCCCCCCCCCCCCCCCCCCCCCCCCCCCCCCCCCCCCCCCCCCCCCCCCCCCCCCCCCCCCCCCCCCCCCCCCCCCCCCCCCCCCCCCCCCCCCCCCCCCCCCCCCCCCCCCCCCCCCCCCCCCCCCCCCCCCCCCCCCCCCCCCCCCCCCCCCCCCCCCCCCCCCCCCCCCCCCCCCCCCCCCCCCCCCCCCCCCCCCCCCCCCCCCCCCCCCCCCCCCCCCCCCCCCCCCCCCCCCCCCCCCCCCCCCCCCCCCCCCCCCCCCCCCCCCCCCCCCCCCCCCCCCCCCCCCCCCCCCCCCCCCCCCCCCCCCCCCCCCCCCCCCCCCCCCCCCCCCCCCCCCCCCCCCCCCCCCCCCCCCCCCCCCCCCCCCCCCCCCCCCCCCCCCCCCCCCCCCCCCCCCCCCCCCCCCCCCCCCCCCCCCCCCCCCCCCCCCCCCCCCCCCCCCCCCCCCCCCCCCCCCCCCCCCCCCCCCCCCCCCCCCCCCCCCCCCCCCCCCCCCCCCCCCCCCCCCCCCCCCCCCCCCCCCCCCCCCCCCCCCCCCCCCCCCCCCCCCCCCCCCCCCCCCCCCCCCCCCCCCCCCCCCCCCCCCCCCCCCCCCCCCCCCCCCCCCCCCCCCCCCCCCCCCCCCCCCCCCCCCCCCCCCCCCCCCCCCCCCCCCCCCCCCCCCCCCCCCCCCCCCCCCCCCCCCCCCCCCCCCCCCCCCCCCCCCCCCCCCCCCCCCCCCCCCCCCCCCCCCCCCCCCCCCCCCCCCCCCCCCCCCCCCCCCCCCCCCCCCCCCCCCCCCCCCCCCCCCCCCCCCCCCCCCCCCCCCCCCCCCCCCCCCCCCCCCCCCCCCCCCCCCCCCCCCCCCCCCCCCCCCCCCCCCCCCCCCCCCCCCCCCCCCCCCCCCCCCCCCCCCCCCCCCCCCCCCCCCCCCCCCCCCCCCCCCCCCCCCCCCCCCCCCCCCCCCCCCCCCCCCCCCCCCCCCCCCCCCCCCCCCCCCCCCCCCCCCCCCCCCCCCCCCCCCCCCCCCCCCCCCCCCCCCCCCCCCCCCCCCCCCCCCCCCCCCCCCCCCCCCCCCCCCCCCCCCCCCCCCCCCCCCCCCCCCCCCCCCCCCCCCCCCCCCCCCCCCCCCCCCCCCCCCCCCCCCCCCCCCCCCCCCCCCCCCCCCCCCCCCCCCCCCCCCCCCCCCCCCCCCCCCCCCCCCCCCCCCCCCCCCCCCCCCCCCCCCCCCCCCCCCCCCCCCCCCCCCCCCCCCCCCCCCCCCCCCCCCCCCCCCCCCCCCCCCCCCCCCCCCCCCCCCCCCCCCCCCCCCCCCCCCCCCCCCCCCCCCCCCCCCCCCCCCCCCCCCCCCCCCCCCCCCCCCCCCCCCCCCCCCCCCCCCCCCCCCCCCCCCCCCCCCCCCCCCCCCCCCCCCCCCCCCCCCCCCCCCCCCCCCCCCCCCCCCCCCCCCCCCCCCCCCCCCCCCCCCCCCCCCCCCCCCCCCCCCCCCCCCCCCCCCCCCCCCCCCCCCCCCCCCCCCCCCCCCCCCCCCCCCCCCCCCCCCCCCCCCCCCCCCCCCCCCCCCCCCCCCCCCCCCCCCCCCCCCCCCCCCCCCCCCCCCCCCCCCCCCCCCCCCCCCCCCCCCCCCCCCCCCCCCCCCCCCCCCCCCCCCCCCCCCCCCCCCCCCCCCCCCCCCCCCCCCCCCCCCCCCCCCCCCCCCCCCCCCCCCCCCCCCCCCCCCCCCCCCCCCCCCCCCCCCCCCCCCCCCCCCCCCCCCCCCCCCCCCCCCCCCCCCCCCCCCCCCCCCCCCCCCCCCCCCCCCCCCCCCCCCCCCCCCCCCCCCCCCCCCCCCCCCCCCCCCCCCCCCCCCCCCCCCCCCCCCCCCCCCCCCCCCCCCCCCCCCCCCCCCCCCCCCCCCCCCCCCCCCCCCCCCCCCCCCCCCCCCCCCCCCCCCCCCCCCCCCCCCCCCCCCCCCCCCCCCCCCCCCCCCCCCCCCCCCCCCCCCCCCCCCCCCCCCCCCCCCCCCCCCCCCCCCCCCCCCCCCCCCCCCCCCCCCCCCCCCCCCCCCCCCCCCCCCCCCCCCCCCCCCCCCCCCCCCCCCCCCCCCCCCCCCCCCCCCCCCCCCCCCCCCCCCCCCCCCCCCCCCCCCCCCCCCCCCCCCCCCCCCCCCCCCCCCCCCCCCCCCCCCCCCCCCCCCCCCCCCCCCCCCCCCCCCCCCCCCCCCCCCCCCCCCCCCCCCCCCCCCCCCCCCCCCCCCCCCCCCCCCCCCCCCCCCCCCCCCCCCCCCCCCCCCCCCCCCCCCCCCCCCCCCCCCCCCCCCCCCCCCCCCCCCCCCCCCCCCCCCCCCCCCCCCCCCCCCCCCCCCCCCCCCCCCCCCCCCCCCCCCCCCCCCCCCCCCCCCCCCCCCCCCCCCCCCCCCCCCCCCCCCCCCCCCCCCCCCCCCCCCCCCCCCCCCCCCCCCCCCCCCCCCCCCCCCCCCCCCCCCCCCCCCCCCCCCCCCCCCCCCCCCCCCCCCCCCCCCCCCCCCCCCCCCCCCCCCCCCCCCCCCCCCCCCCCCCCCCCCCCCCCCCCCCCCCCCCCCCCCCCCCCCCCCCCCCCCCCCCCCCCCCCCCCCCCCCCCCCCCCCCCCCCCCCCCCCCCCCCCCCCCCCCCCCCCCCCCCCCCCCCCCCCCCCCCCCCCCCCCCCCCCCCCCCCCCCCCCCCCCCCCCCCCCCCCCCCCCCCCCCCCCCCCCCCCCCCCCCCCCCCCCCCCCCCCCCCCCCCCCCCCCCCCCCCCCCCCCCCCCCCCCCCCCCCCCCCCCCCCCCCCCCCCCCCCCCCCCCCCCCCCCCCCCCCCCCCCCCCCCCCCCCCCCCCCCCCCCCCCCCCCCCCCCCCCCCCCCCCCCCCCCCCCCCCCCCCCCCCCCCCCCCCCCCCCCCCCCCCCCCCCCCCCCCCCCCCCCCCCCCCCCCCCCCCCCCCCCCCCCCCCCCCCCCCCCCCCCCCCCCCCCCCCCCCCCCCCCCCCCCCCCCCCCCCCCCCCCCCCCCCCCCCCCCCCCCCCCCCCCCCCCCCCCCCCCCCCCCCCCCCCCCCCCCCCCCCCCCCCCCCCCCCCCCCCCCCCCCCCCCCCCCCCCCCCCCCCCCCCCCCCCCCCCCCCCCCCCCCCCCCCCCCCCCCCCCCCCCCCCCCCCCCCCCCCCCCCCCCCCCCCCCCCCCCCCCCCCCCCCCCCCCCCCCCCCCCCCCCCCCCCCCCCCCCCCCCCCCCCCCCCCCCCCCCCCCCCCCCCCCCCCCCCCCCCCCCCCCCCCCCCCCCCCCCCCCCCCCCCCCCCCCCCCCCCCCCCCCCCCCCCCCCCCCCCCCCCCCCCCCCCCCCCCCCCCCCCCCCCCCCCCCCCCCCCCCCCCCCCCCCCCCCCCCCCCCCCCCCCCCCCCCCCCCCCCCCCCCCCCCCCCCCCCCCCCCCCCCCCCCCCCCCCCCCCCCCCCCCCCCCCCCCCCCCCCCCCCCCCCCCCCCCCCCCCCCCCCCCCCCCCCCCCCCCCCCCCCCCCCCCCCCCCCCCCCCCCCCCCCCCCCCCCCCCCCCCCCCCCCCCCCCCCCCCCCCCCCCCCCCCCCCCCCCCCCCCCCCCCCCCCCCCCCCCCCCCCCCCCCCCCCCCCCCCCCCCCCCCCCCCCCCCCCCCCCCCCCCCCCCCCCCCCCCCCCCCCCCCCCCCCTCCCCCCCCCCCCCCCCCCCCCCCCCCCCCCCCCCCCCCCCCCCCCCCCCCCCCCCCCCCCCCCCCCCCCCCCCCCCCCCCCCCCCCCCCCCCCCCCCCCCCCCCCCCCCCCCCCCCCCCCCCCCCCCCCCCCCCCCCCCCCCCCCCCCCCCCCCCCCCCCCCCCCCCCCCCCCCCCCCCCCCCCCCCCCCCCCCCCCCCCCCCCCCCCCCCCCCCCCCCCCCCCCCCCCCCCCCCCCCCCCCCCCCCCCCCCCCCCCCCCCCCCCCCCCCCCCCCCCCCCCCCCCCCCCCCCCCCCCCCCCCCCCCCCCCCCCCCCCCCCCCCCCCCCCCCCCCCCCCCCCCCCCCCCCCCCCCCCCCCCCCCCCCCCCCCCCCCCCCCCCCCCCCCCCCCCCCCCCCCCCCCCCCCCCCCCCCCCCCCCCCCCCCCCCCCCCCCCCCCCCCCCCCCCCCCCCCCCCCCCCCCCCCCCCCCCCCCCCCCCCCCCCCCCCCCCCCCCCCCCCCCCCCCCCCCCCCCCCCCCCCCCCCCCCCCCCCCCCCCCCCCCCCCCCCCCCCCCCCCCCCCCCCCCCCCCCCCCCCCCCCCCCCCCCCCCCCCCCCCCCCCCCCCCCCCCCCCCCCCCCCCCCCCCCCCCCCCCCCCCCCCCCCCCCCCCCCCCCCCCCCCCCCCCCCCCCCCCCCCCCCCCCCCCCCCCCCCCCCCCCCCCCCCCCCCCCCCCCCCCCCCCTCCCCCCCCCCCCCCCCCCCCCCCCCCCCCCCCCCCCCCCCCCCCCCCCCCCCCCCCCCCCCCCCCCCCCCCCCCCCCCCCCCCCCCCCCCCCCCCCCCCCCCCCCCCCCCCCCCCCCCCCCCCCCCCCCCCCCCCCCCCCCCCCCCCCCCCCCCCCCCCCCCCCCCCCCCCCCCCCCCCCCCCCCCCCCCCCCCCCCCCCCCCCCCCCCCCCCCCCCCCCCCCCCCCCCCCCCCCCCCCCCCCCCCCCCCCCCCCCCCCCCCCCCCCCCCCCCCCCCCCCCCCCCCCCCCCCCCCCCCCCCCCCCCCCCCCCCCCCCCCCCCCCCCCCCCCCCCCCCCCCCCCCCCCCCCCCCCCCCCCCCCCCCCCCCCCCCCCCCCCCCCCCCCCCCCCCCCCCCCCCCCCCCCCCCCCCCCCCCCCCCCCCCCCCCCCCCCCCCCCCCCCCCCCCCCCCCCCCCCCCCCCCCCCCCCCCCCCCCCCCCCCCCCCCCCCCCCCCCCCCCCCCCCCCCCCCCCCCCCCCCCCCCCCCCCCCCCCCCCCCCCCCCCCCCCCCCCCCCCCCCCCCCCCCCCCCCCCCCCCCCCCCCCCCCCCCCCCCCCCCCCCCCCCCCCCCCCCCCCCCCCCCCCCCCCCCCCCCCCCCCCCCCCCCCCCCCCCCCCCCCCCCCCCCCCCCCCCCCCCCCCCCCCCCCCCCCCCCCCCCCCCCCCCCCCCCCCCCCCCCCCCCCCCCCCCCCCCCCCCCCCCCCCCCCCCCCCCCCCCCCCCCCCCCCCCCCCCCCCCCCCCCCCCCCCCCCCCCCCCCCCCCCCCCCCCCCCCCCCCCCCCCCCCCCCCCCCCCCCCCCCCCCCCCCCCCCCCCCCCCCCCCCCCCCCCCCCCCCCCCCCCCCCCCCCCCCCCCCCCCCCCCCCCCCCCCCCCCCCCCCCCCCCCCCCCCCCCCCCCCCCCCCCCCCCCCCCCCCCCCCCCCCCCCCCCCCCCCCCCCCCCCCCCCCCCCCCCCCCCCCCCCCCCCCCCCCCCCCCCCCCCCCCCCCCCCCCCCCCCCCCCCCCCCCCCCCCCCCCCCCCCCCCCCCCCCCCCCCCCCCCCCCCCCCCCCCCCCCCCCCCCCCCCCCCCCCCCCCCCCCCCCCCCCCCCCCCCCCCCCCCCCCCCCCCCCCCCCCCCCCCCCCCCCCCCCCCCCCCCCCCCCCCCCCCCCCCCCCCCCCCCCCCCCCCCCCCCCCCCCCCCCCCCCCCCCCCCCCCCCCCCCCCCCCCCCCCCCCCCCCCCCCCCCCCCCCCCCCCCCCCCCCCCCCCCCCCCCCCCCCCCCCCCCCCCCCCCCCCCCCCCCCCCCCCCCCCCCCCCCCCCCCCCCCCCCCCCCCCCCCCCCCCCCCCCCCCCCCCCCCCCCCCCCCCCCCCCCCCCCCCCCCCCCCCCCCCCCCCCCCCCCCCCCCCCCCCCCCCCCCCCCCCCCCCCCCCCCCCCCCCCCCCCCCCCCCCCCCCCCCCCCCCCCCCCCCCCCCCCCCCCCCCCCCCCCCCCCCCCCCCCCCCCCCCCCCCCCCCCCCCCCCCCCCCCCCCCCCCCCCCCCCCCCCCCCCCCCCCCCCCCCCCCCCCCCCCCCCCCCCCCCCCCCCCCCCCCCCCCCCCCCCCCCCCCCCCCCCCCCCCCCCCCCCCCCCCCCCCCCCCCCCCCCCCCCCCCCCCCCCCCCCCCCCCCCCCCCCCCCCCCCCCCCCCCCCCCCCCCCCCCCCCCCCCCCCCCCCCCCCCCCCCCCCCCCCCCCCCCCCCCCCCCCCCCCCCCCCCCCCCCCCCCCCCCCCCCCCCCCCCCCCCCCCCCCCCCCCCCCCCCCCCCCCCCCCCCCCCCCCCCCCCCCCCCCCCCCCCCCCCCCCCCCCCCCCCCCCCCCCCCCCCCCCCCCCCCCCCCCCCCCCCCCCCCCCCCCCCCCCCCCCCCCCCCCCCCCCCCCCCCCCCCCCCCCCCCCCCCCCCCCCCCCCCCCCCCCCCCCCCCCCCCCCCCCCCCCCCCCCCCCCCCCCCCCCCCCCCCCCCCCCCCCCCCCCCCCCCCCCCCCCCCCCCCCCCCCCCCCCCCCCCCCCCCCCCCCCCCCCCCCCCCCCCCCCCCCCCCCCCCTCCCCCCCCCCCCCCCCCCCCCCCCCCCCCCCCCCCCCCCCCCCCCCCCCCCCCCCCCCCCCCCCCCCCCCCCCCCCCCCCCCCCCCCCCCCCCCCCCCCCCCCCCCCCCCCCCCCCCCCCCCCCCCCCCCCCCCCCCCCCCCCCCCCCCCCCCCCCCCCCCCCCCCCCCCCCCCCCCCCCCCCCCCCCCCCCCCCCCCCCCCCCCCCCCCCCCCCCCCCCCCCCCCCCCCCCCCCCCCCCCCCCCCCCCCCCCCCCCCCCCCCCCCCCCCCCCCCCCCCCCCCCCCCCCCCCCCCCCCCCCCCCCCCCCCCCCCCCCCCCCCCCCCCCCCCCCCCCCCCCCCCCCCCCCCCCCCCCCCCCCCCCCCCCCCCCCCCCCCCCCCCCCCCCCCCCCCCCCCCCCCCCCCCCCCCCCCCCCCCCCCCCCCCCCCCCCCCCCCCCCCCCCCCCCCCCCCCCCCCCCCCCCCCCCCCCCCCCCCCCCCCCCCCCCCCCCCCCCCCCCCCCCCCCCCCCCCCCCCCCCCCCCCCCCCCCCCCCCCCCCCCCCCCCCCCCCCCCCCCCCCCCCCCCCCCCCCCCCCCCCCCCCCCCCCCCCCCCCCCCCCCCCCCCCCCCCCCCCCCCCCCCCCCCCCCCCCCCCCCCCCCCCCCCCCCCCCCCCCCCCCCCCCCCCCCCCCCCCCCCCCCCCCCCCCCCCCCCCCCCCCCCCCCCCCCCCCCCCCCCCCCCCCCCCCCCCCCCCCCCCCCCCCCCCCCCCCCCTCCCCCCCCCCCCCCCCCCCCCCCCCCCCCCCCCCCCCCCCCCCCCCCCCCCCCCCCCCCCCCCCCCCCCCCCCCCCCCCCCCCCCCCCCCCCCCCCCCCCCCCCCCCCCCCCCCCCCCCCCCTCCCCCCCCCCCCCCCCCCCCCCCCCCCCCCCCCCCCCCCCCCCCCCCCCCCCCCCCCCCCCCCCCCCCCCCCCCCCCCCCCCCCCCCCCCCCCCCCCCCCCCCCCCCCCCCCCCCCTCCCCCCCCCCCCCCCCCCCCCCCCCCCCCCCCCCCCCCCCCCCCCCCCCCCCCCCCCCCCCCCCCCCCCCCCCCCCCCCCCCCCCCCCCCCCCCCCCCCCCCCCCCCCCCCCCCCCCCCCCCCCCCCCCCCCCCCCCCCCCCCCCCCCCCCCCCCCCCCCCCCCCCCCCCCCCCCCCCCCCCCCCCCCCC
>JACCHR010000045.1:0-96006 GCA_013433145.1 Ascaris suum
GCCTAAGCCTAAGCCTAAGCCTTAGCCTAAGCCTTAAGCCTAGCCTAAGCCTTAGGCCTAAGCCTAAAGCCTAAGCCTAAGCTAAGCCTAAGCATAAGCTAAGCCTAAGCCCCTAAGCCTAAGCCTAAGCCCTAAAGCCTAAGCTAAGCCTAAGCCTAAGCCTAAGCCTAAGCCTAAGCTAAGCCTAAGCTATGCCTAAGCCTTAGCCTAAGCCTAAGCCTAAGCCTAAGCCTAAGCCTAAGCTTGCCTAAGCCTAAGCTAAGCCTAAGCCTAAGCCTAAGCCTAAGCCTAAGCCTAGCTAAGCCTAAGCCTAAGCCTAGCCTATAAGCCTAAGCCTAAGCTAAGCCTTGCCTAACTAAGCCTAGCCTAAGCCTAAGCCTAAGCCTAAGCCTTAGCCTAAGCTTATGCTAAGCCTAAGCCTTAGCCTTAGCCTAAAGCCTAAAGCCTAAGCATAGCCTAAGCCTAAGCCTAAGCCTATGCCTAAGCCTAAGCTAAGCTAAGCCTAAGCCTAAGCCTAAGGCCTAAGCCTAAGCCTAAGCCTAAGCCTAAGCCTAAATACTAAGCCTAAGCCTAAGCCTAGATAGCCTAAGCCTAAGCTAAGCCTAAGCTAAGCCTAAGCCTAAGCCTAAGTAAGCCTAAGCCTAAGCCTAAGCCTAAGCATAAGCCTAAGCCTAAGCCTAAGCCTAAGACTAAGCCTAAGCCTAAGCTAAGCCCTTAAGCCTATGCATAAGCCTAAGCCTAGCCTAAGCCTAAGCCCTAAGACTAAGCCTAAGCCTAAGCCTAAGCCTAAGCCTAAGCTAAGCCTAAGCCTAAGCCTAAGCCTAAGCCCTAAGCCTAAGCCTAAGCCTAAGCCTAAGCCTAAGCCTAAGCCTAAGCCTAAGCCTAAGCCTAAGCCTAAGCCTAAGCCTAAGCCTAAGCCTAGCCTAAGCCTAAGCCTAAGCCTAAGCCTAAGCCTTGCCCTAAGCCTAAGCCTAAGCCTAGCATAAGCCTAAGCCTAAGCCTAAGCCTAAGCCTAAGCCTAAGCCTAAGCCTAAGCCTAAGCCTAAGCCTAAGCCTAAGCCTAAGCCTAAGCCTAAGCCTAAGCCTAAGCCTAAGCTAAGCCTTAGCCTAAGCCTAAGCCTAAGCCTAAGCCTAAGCCTAAGCCTAAGCCTAAGCCTAAGCTAAGCCTAAGCCTAAGCCTAAGCCTAAGCCTAAGCCTAAGCCTAAGCCTAAGCCTAAGCCTAAGCTAAGCCTAAGCCTAAGCCTAAGCTTAGCCTAAGCTAAGCCTAAGCCTAGCCTAAGCCTAAGCCTAAGCCTATAGCCTAAGCCTATGCCTAAGCCTAAGCCTAAGCCTAAGCCTAAGCCTAAGCCTATGCTAAGCTAAGCCTAAGCCTAAGCCTAAGCTAAGCCTAAGCCTAAGCCTATGCACCTAAGCTAGCCTAAGCCTAAGCCTAAGCCTAAGCCTTAAGCCTAAGCTAAGCCTAAGCCTAAGCCACCTTAGCCTAAGCCTAAGCCTAAGCCTAAATAAAGCCTAAGCCTAAGCCTAAGCCTAAGCCTAAGCCTAAGCCAAGCCTAAGCCTAAGCCTAAGCCTAAGCCTAAGCCTAAGCCTAAGCCTAAGCCTTAAGCCTAAGCCTAAGCCTAAGCCTAAGCTAAGCCTAAGCCTAAGCCTAAGCCTAAGCCTAAGCCTAAGCCTAAGCCTAAGCCTAAGCCTAAGCCTAAGCCTAAGCCCGCCTAAGCCTAAGCCTAAGCCTAAGCCTAAGCCTAAGCCTAAGCCTAAGCCTAAGCCTAGCCTAAGCCTGCCTAAGCCTAAGCCTAAGCCTAAGCCTAAGCCTAAGCCTAAGCCTAAGCCTAAGCCTAAGCTAAGCCTAAGCCTAAGCCTAAGCCTAAGCCTATGCCTAAGCCTAAGCCTAAGCCTAAGCCTAAGCCTAAGCCTAAGCCTAAGCCTAAGCTAAGCCTAAGCTAAGCCTTAAGCCTAAGCCTTACTAAGCCTAAGCTAAGCCTAAGCCTAAGCCTAAGCCTAAGCCTAAGCCTAAGCTAAGCCTAAGCCTAAGCTAAGCCTAAGCTAAGCCTAAGCCTAAGCCTAAGCCTAAGCCTAAGCCTAAGCCTAAGCTAAGCCTAAGCCTAAGCCTAAGCCTAAGCCTAAGCCTAAGCCTAAGCCTAAGCCTAAGCCTAAGCCTAAGCCTAAGCCTAAGCCTAAGGCCTATGCCTAAGCCTAAGCCTAGCCTAAGCCTAAAGCCTAAGCTAAGCCTAAGCCTAAGCCTAAGCCTAGCCTAAGCCTAAGCCTAAGCACCTAAGCCTAGCCTAAGCCTAAGGCCTAAGCCTAAGCCTAAGCCTAAGCCTAAGCCTAAGCTAAGCCATGCCTAAGCCTAAGCTAAGCCTAAGCCTAAGCCTAAGCCTACTAAGCTAAGCCTAAGCTAAGCCTAGCCTAAGCCTAAGCCTAAGCCTAAGCCTAAGCCTAAGCCTAAGCCTAAGCCTAAGCCTAAGCCTAAGCCTAGCCTAAGCCTAAGCCTAAGCCTAAGCCTAAGCTAAGCCTAAGCCTAAGCCTAAGCCTAAGCCTATGCTAAGCCTAAGGCCTAAGCCTAAGCCTAAGCCTAAGCCTAAGCTAAGCCTAAGCCTAAGCCTAAGCCTAAGCCTAAGCCTAAGCCTAAGCCTAAGCCTAAGCCTAAGCCTAAGCCTAGCCTAAAGCCTAAGCCTAAGCCTAAAGCCTAAGCTAAGCCTAAGCCTATAGCCTAAGCCTAAGCCTAAGCCTAAGCCTAAGCCTAGCCTAGCCTAAGCCTAAGCCTAAGCCTAAGCCTAAGCCTAAGCCTAAGCCTAAGCCTAGCCTAAGCCTAAGCCTAGCCTAAGCCTAAGCCTAAGCCTAAGCCTAAGCCTAAGCCTAAGCCTAAGCCTAAGCCTAACTAAGCCTAAGCCTAAGCCTAAGCCTAAGCCTAAGCCTAAGCCTAAGCCTAGCCTAAGCCTAAGCCTAAGCCTAAGCCTAAGCTAAGCCTAAGCCTAAGCCTAAGCCTAAGGCCTAAGCCTAAGCCTAAGCCTAAGCCTAAGCCTAAGCCTATGCCTAAGCCTAAGCCTAAGCCTAAGCCTAAGCCTAAGCCTAAGCCTAAGCCTAAGCCTAAGCCTATGCCTAAGCCTAAGCCTAAGCCTAAGCCTAAGCCTAAGCCTAAGCCTAAGCCTAAGCCTAAGCCTAAGCCTAAGCCTAAGCCTAAGCCTAAGCCTAAGCCTAAGCCTAAGCCTAAGCCTAAGCCTAAGCCTAAGCCTAAGCCTAAGCCTAAGCCTAAGCCTAAGCCTAAGCCTAAGCCTAAGCCTAAGCCTAAGCCTAAGCCTAAGCCTAAGCCTAAGCCTAAGCCTAAGCCTAAGCCTAAGCCTAAGCCTAAGCCTAAGCTAAGCCTAAAGCCTAAGCCTAAGCCTAAGCCTAAGCCTAAGCCTAAGCCTAAGCCTAAGCCTAAGCCTAAGCCTAAGCCTAAGCTAAGCCTAAGCCTAAGCCTAAGCCTAAGCTAAGCCTAAGCCTAAGCCTAAGCCTAAGCCTAAGCCTAAGCCTAAGCCTAAGCCTAAGCCTAAGCCTAAGCCTAAGCCTAAGCCTAAGCCTAAGCCTAAGCCTAAGCTAAGCCTAAGCCTAAGCCTAAGCCTAAGCCTAAGCCTAAGCCTAAGCCTAAGCCTAAGCCTAAGCCTAAGCCTAAGCCTAAGCCTAAGCCTAAGCCTAAGCCTAAGCCTAAGCCTAAGCCTAAGCCTAAGCCTAAGCCTAAGCCTAAGCCTAAGCCTAAGCCTAAGCCTAAGCCTAAGCTAAGCCTAAGCCTAAGCCTAAGCCTAAGCCTAAGCCTAAGCCTAAGCCTAAGCCTAAGCCTAAGCCTAAGCCTAAGCCTAAGCCTAAGCCTAAGCCTAAGCCTAAGCCTAAGCCTAAGCCTAAGCCTAAGCCTAAGCCTAAGCCTAAGCCTAAGCCTAAGCCTAAGCCTAAGCCTAAGCCTAAGCCTAAGCCTAAGCCTAAGCCTAAGCCTAAGCCTAAGCCTAAGCCTAAGCCTAAGCCTAAGCCTAAGCCTAAGCCTAAGCCTAAGCTAAGCCTAAGCCTAAGCCTAAGCCTAAGCCTAAGCCTAAGCCTAAGCCTAAGCCTAAGCCTAAGCCTAAGCCTAAGCCTAAGCCTAAGCCTAAGCCTAAGCCTAAGCCTAAGCCTAAGCCTAAGCCTAAGCCTAAGCCTAAGCCTAAGCCTAAGCCTAAGCCTAAGCCTAAGCCTAAGCCTAAGCCTAAGCCTAAGCCTAAGCCTAAGCCTAAGCCTAAGCCTAAGCCTAAGCCTAAGCCTAAGCCTAAGCCTAAGCCTAGCCTAAGCCTAAGCCTAAGCCTAAGCCTAAGCCTAAGCCTAAGCCTAAGCCTAAGCCTAAGCCTAAGCCTAAGCCTAAGCCTAAGCCTAAGCCTAAGCCTAAGCCTAAGCCTAAGCCTAAGCCTAAGCCTAAGCCTAAGCCTAAGCCTAAGCCTAAGCCTAAGCCTAAGCCTAAGCCTAAGCCTAAGCCTAAGCCTAAGCCTAAGCCTAAGCCTAAGCCTAAGCCTAAGCCTAAGCCTAAGCCTAAGCCTAAGCTAAGCCTAAGCCTAAGCCTAAGCCTAAGCCTAAGCCTAAGCCTAAGCCTAAGCCTAAGCCTAAGCCTAAGCCTAAGCCTAAGCCTAAGCCTAAGCCTAAGCCTAAGCCTAAGCCTAAGCCTAAGCCTAAGCCTAAGCCTAAGCCTAAGCCTAAGCCTAAGCCTAAGCCTAAGCCTAAGCCTAAGCCTAAGCCTAAGCCTAAGCCTAAGCCTAAGCTAAGCCTAAGCCTAAGCCTAAGCCTAAGCCTAAGCCTAAGCCTAAGCCTAAGCCTAAGCCTAAGCCTAAGCCTAAGCCTAAGCCTAAGCCTAAGCCTAAGCCTAAGCCTAAGCCTAAGCCTAAGCCTAAGCCTAAGCCTAAGCCTAAGCCTAAGCCTAAGCCTAAGCCTAGCCTAAGCCTAAGCCTAAGCCTAAGCCTAAGCCTAAGCCTAAGCCTAAGCCTAAGCCTAAGCCTAAGCCTAAGCCTAAGCCTAAGCCTAAGCCTAAGCCTAAGCCTAAGCCTAAGCCTAAGCCTAAGCCTAAGCCTAAGCCTAAGCCTAAGCCTAAGCCTAAGCCTAAGCCTAAGCCTAAGCCTAAGCCTAAGCCTAAGCCTAAGCCTAAGCCTAAGCCTAAGCCTAAAGCCTAAGCCTAAGCCTAAGCCTAAGCCTAAGCCTAAGCCTAAGCCTAAGCCTAAGCCTAAGCCTAGCCTAAGCCTAAGCCTAAGCCTAAGCCTAAGCCTAAGCCTAAGCCTAAGCCTAAGCCTAAGCCTAAGCCTAAGCCTAAGCCTAAGCCTAAGCCTAAGCCTAAGCCTAAGCCTAAGCCTAAGCCTAAGCCTAAGCCTAAGCTAAGCCTAAGCCTAAGCCTAAGCCTAAGCCTAAGCCTAAGCCTAAGCCTAAGCCTAAGCCTAAGCCTAAGCCTAAGCCTAAGCCTAAGCCTAAGCCTAAGCCTAAGCCTAAGCCTAAGCCTAAGCCTAAGCCTAAGCCTAAGCCTAAGCCTAAGCCTAAGCCTAAGCCTAAGCCTAAGCCTAAGCCTAAGCCTAAGCCTAAGCCTAAGCCTAAGCCTAAGCCTAAGCCTAAGCCTAAGCCTAAGCCTAAGCCTAAGCCTAAGCCTAAGCCTAAGCCTAAGCCTAAGCCTAAGCCTAAGCCTAAGCCTAAGCCTAAGCCTAAGCCTAAGCCTAAGCCTAAGCCTAAGCCTAAGCCTAAGCCTAAGCCTAAGCCTAAGCCTAAGCCTAAGCCTAAGCCTAAGCCTAAGCCTAAGCCTAAGCCTAAGCCTAAGCCTAAGCCTAAGCCTAAGCCTAAGCCTAAGCCTAAGCCTAAGCCTAAGCCTAAGCCTAAGCCTAAGCCTAAGCCTAAGCCTAAGCCTAAGCCTAAGCCTAAGCCTAAGCCTAAGCCTAAGCTAAGCCTAAGCCTAAGCCTAAGCCTAAGCCTAAGCCTAAGCCTAAGCCTAAGCCTAAGCCTAAGCCTAAGCCTAAGCCTAAGCCTAAGCCTAAGCCTAAGCCTAAGCCTAAGCCTAAGCCTAAGCCTAAGCCTAAGCCTAAGCCTAAGCTAAGCCTAAGCCTAAGCCTAAGCCTAAGCCTAAGCCTAAGCCTAAGCCTAAGCCTAAGCCTAAGCCTAAGCCTAAGCCTAAGCCTAAGCCTAAGCCTAAGCCTAAGCCTAAGCCTAAGCCTAAGCCTAAGCCTAAGCCTAAGCCTAAGCCTAAGCCTAAGCCTAAGCCTAAGCCTAAGCCTAAGCCTAAGCCTAAGCCTAAGCCTAAGCCTAAGCCTAAGCCTAAGCCTAAGCCTAAGCCTAAGCCTAAGCCTAAGCCTAAGCCTAAGCCTAAGCCTAAGCCTAAGCCTAAGCCTAAGCCTAAGCCTAAGCTAAGCCTAAGCCTAAGCCTAAGCCTAAGCCTAAGCCTAAGCCTAAGCCTAAGCCTAAGCCTAAGCCTAAGCCTAAGCCTAAGCCTAAGCCTAAGCCTAAGCCTAAGCCTAAGCCTAAGCCTAAGCCTAAGCCTAAGCCTAAGCCTAAGCCTAAGCCTAAGCCTAAGCCTAAGCCTAAGCCTAAGCCTAAGCCTAAGCCTAAGCCTAAGCCTAAGCCTAAGCCTAAGCCTAAGCCTAAGCCTAAGCCTAAGCCTAAGCCTAAGCCTAAGCCTAAGCCTAAGCCTAAGCCTAAGCCTAAGCCTAAGCCTAAGCCTAAGCCTAAGCCTAAGCCTAAGCCTAAGCCTAAGCCTAAGCCTAAGCCTAAGCCTAAGCCTAAGCCTAAGCCTAAGCCTAAGCCTAAGCCTAAGCCTAAGCCTAAGCCTAAGCCTAAGCCTAAGCCTAAGCCTAAGCCTAAGCCTAAGCCTAAGCCTAAGCCTAAGCCTAAGCCTAAGCCTAAGCCTAAGCCTAAGCCTAAGCCTAAGCCTAAGCCTAAGCCTAAGCCTAAGCCTAAGCCTAAGCCTAAGCCTAAGCCTAAGCCTAAGCCTAAGCCTAAGCCTAAGCCTAAGCCTAAGCCTAAGCCTAAGCCTAAGCCTAAGCCTAAGCCTAAGCCTAAGCCTAAGCCTAAGCCTAAGCCTAAGCCTAAGCCTAAGCCTAAGCCTAAGCCTAAGCCTAAGCCTAAGCCTAAGCCTAAGCCTAAGCCTAAGCCTAAGCCTAAGCCTAAGCCTAAGCCTAAGCCTAAGCCTAAGCTAAGCCTAAGCCTAAGCCTAAGCCTAAGCCTAAGCCTAAGCCTAAGCCTAAGCCTAAGCCTAAGCCTAAGCCTAAGCCTAAGCCTAAGCCTAAGCCTAAGCCTAAGCTAAGCCTAAGCCTAAGCCTAAGCCTAAGCCTAAGCCTAAGCCTAAGCCTAAGCTAAGCCTAAGCCTAAGCCTAAGCCTAAGCCTAAGCCTAAGCCTAAGCCTAAGCCTAAGCCTAAGCCTAAGCCTAAGCCTAAGCCTAAGCCTAAGCCTAAGCCTAAGCCTAAGCCTAAGCCTAAGCCTAAGCCTAAGCCTAAGCCTAAGCCTAAGCCTAAGCCTAAGCCTAAGCCTAAGCCTAAGCCTAAGCCTAAGCCTAAGCCTAAGCCTAAGCCTAAGCCTAAGCCTAAGCCTAAGCCTAAGCCTAAGCCTAAGCCTAAGCCTAAGCCTAAGCCTAAGCCTAAGCCTAAGCCTAAGCCTAAGCCTAAGCCTAAGCCTAAGCCTAGCCTAAGCCTAAGCCTAAGCCTAAGCCTAAGCCTAAGCCTAAGCCTAAGCCTAAGCCTAAGCCTAAGCCTAAGCCTAAGCCTAAGCCTAAGCCTAAGCCTAAGCCTAAGCCTAAGCCTAAGCCTAAGCCTAAGCCTAAGCCTAAGCCTAAGCCTAAGCCTAAGCCTAAGCCTAAGCCTAAGCCTAAGCCTAAGCCTAAGCCTAAGCCTAAGCCTAAGCCTAAGCCTAAGCCTAAGCCTAAGCCTAAGCCTAAGCCTAAGCCTAAGCCTAAGCCTAAGCCTAAGCCTAAGCCTAAGCCTAAGCCTAAGCCTAAGCCTAAGCCTAAGCCTAAGCCTAAGCCTAAGCCTAAGCCTAAGCCTAAGCCTAAGCCTAAGCCTAAGCCTAAGCCTAAGCCTAAGCCTAAGCCTAAGCCTAAGCCTAAGCCTAAGCCTAAGCCTAAGCCTAAGCCTAAGCCTAAGCCTAAGCCTAAGCCTAAGCCTAAGCCTAAGCCTAAGCCTAAGCCTAAGCCTAAGCCTAAGCCTAAGCCTAAGCCTAAGCCTAAGCCTAAGCCTAAGCCTAAGCCTAAGCCTAAGCCTAAGCCTAAGCCTAAGCCTAAGCCTAAGCCTAAGCCTAAGCCTAAGCCTAAGCCTAAGCCTAAGCCTAAGCCTAAGCCTAAGCCTAAGCCTAAGCCTAAGCCTAAGCCTAAGCCTAAGCCTAAGCCTAAGCCTAAGCCTAAGCCTAAGCCTAAGCCTAAGCCTAAGCCTAAGCCTAAGCCTAAGCCTAAGCCTAAGCCTAAGCCTAAGCCTAAGCCTAAGCCTAAGCTAAGCCTAAGCCTAAGCCTAAGCCTAAGCCTAAGCCTAAGCCTAAGCCTAAGCCTAAGCCTAAGCCTAAGCCTAAGCCTAAGCCTAAGCCTAAGCCTAAGCCTAAGCCTAAGCCTAAGCCTAAGCCTAAGCCTAAGCCTAAGCCTAAGCCTAAGCCTAAGCCTAAGCCTAAGCCTAAGCCTAAGCCTAAAGCCTAAGCTAAGCCTAAGCCTAAGCCTAAGCCTAAGCCTAAGCCTAAGCCTAAGCCTAAGCCTAAGCCTAAGCCTAAGCCTAAGCCTAAGCCTAAGCCTAAGCCTAAGCCTAAGCCTAAGCCTAAGCCTAAGCCTAAGCCTAAGCCTAAGCCTAAGCCTAAGCCTAAGCCTAAGCCTAAGCCTAAGCCTAAGCCTAAGCCTAAGCCTAAGCCTAAGCCTAAGCCTAAGCCTAAGCCTAAGCCTAAGCCTAAGCCTAAGCCTAAGCCTAAGCCTAAGCCTAAGCCTAAGCCTAAGCCTAAGCCTAAGCCTAAGCCTAAGCCTAAGCCTAAGCCTAAGCCTAAGCCTAAGCCTAAGCCTAAGCCTAAGCCTAAGCCTAAGCCTAAGCCTAAGCCTAAGCCTAAGCCTAAGCCTAAGCCTAAGCCTAAGCCTAAGCCTAAGCCTAAGCCTAAGCCTAAGCCTAAGCCTAAGCCTAAGCCTAAGCCTAAGCCTAAGCCTAAGCCTAAGCCTAAGCCTAAGCCTAAGCCTAAGCCTAAGCCTAAGCCTAAGCCTAAGCCTAAGCCTAAGCCTAAGCCTAAGCCTAAGCCTAAGCCTAAGCCTAAGCCTAAGCCTAAGCCTAAGCCTAAGCCTAAGCCTAAGCCTAAGCCTAAGCCTAAGCCTAAGCCTAAGCCTAAGCCTAAGCCTAAGCCTAAGCCTAAGCCTAAGCCTAAGCCTAAGCCTAAGCCTAAGCCTAAGCCTAAGCCTAAGCCTAAGCCTAAGCCTAAGCCTAAGCCTAAGCCTAAGCCTAAGCCTAAGCCTAAGCCTAAGCCTAAGCCTAAGCCTAAGCCTAAGCCTAAGCCTAAGCCTAAGCCTAAGCCTAAGCCTAAGCCTAAGCCTAAGCCTAAGCCTAAGCCTAAGCCTAAGCCTAAGCCTAAGCCTAAGCCTAAGCCTAAGCCTAAGCCTAAGCCTAAGCCTAAGCCTAAGCCTAAGCCTAAGCCTAAGCCTAAGCCTAAGCCTAAGCCTAAGCCTAAGCCTAAGCCTAAGCCTAAGCCTAAGCCTAAGCCTAAGCCTAAGCCTAAGCCTAAGCCTAAGCCTAAGCCTAAGCCTAAGCCTAAGCCTAAGCCTAAGCCTAAGCCTAAGCCTAAGCCTAAGCCTAAGCCTAAGCCTAAGCCTAAGCCTAAGCCTAAGCCTAAGCCTAAGCCTAAGCCTAAGCCTAAGCCTAAGCCTAAGCCTAAGCCTAAGCCTAAGCCTAAGCCTAAGCCTAAGCCTAAGCCTAAGCCTAAGCCTAAGCCTAAGCCTAAGCCTAAGCCTAAGCCTAAGCCTAAGCCTAAGCCTAAGCCTAAGCCTAAGCCTAAGCCTAAGCCTAAGCCTAAGCCTAAGCCTAAGCCTAAGCCTAAGCCTAAGCCTAAGCCTAAGCCTAAGCCTAAGCCTAAGCCTAAGCCTAAGCCTAAGCCTAAGCCTAAGCCTAAGCCTAAGCCTAAGCCTAAGCCTAAGCCTAAGCCTAAGCCTAAGCCTAAGCCTAAGCCTAAGCCTAAGCCTAAGCCTAAGCCTAAGCCTAAGCCTAAGCCTAAGCCTAAGCCTAAGCCTAAGCCTAAGCCTAAGCCTAAGCCTAAGCCTAAGCCTAAGCCTAAGCCTAAGCCTAAGCCTAAGCCTAAGCCTAAGCCTAAGCCTAAGCCTAAGCCTAAGCCTAAGCCTAAGCCTAAGCCTAAGCCTAAGCCTAAGCCTAAGCCTAAGCCTAAGCCTAAGCCTAAGCCTAAGCCTAAGCCTAAGCCTAAGCCTAAGCCTAAGCCTAAGCCTAAGCCTAAGCCTAAGCCTAAGCCTAAGCCTAAGCCTAAGCCTAAGCCTAAGCCTAAGCCTAAGCCTAAGCCTAAGCCTAAGCCTAAGCCTAAGCCTAAGCCTAAGCCTAAGCCTAAGCCTAAGCCTAAGCCTAAGCCTAAGCCTAAGCCTAAGCCTAAGCCTAAGCCTAAGCCTAAGCCTAAGCCTAAGCCTAAGCCTAAGCCTAAGCCTAAGCCTAAGCCTAAGCCTAAGCCTAAGCCTAAGCCTAAGCCTAAGCCTAAGCCTAAGCCTAAGCCTAAGCCTAAGCCTAAGCCTAAGCCTAAGCCTAAGCCTAAGCCTAAGCCTAAGCCTAAGCCTAAGCCTAAGCCTAAGCCTAAGCCTAAGCCTAAGCCTAAGCCTAAGCCTAAGCCTAAGCCTAAGCCTAAGCCTAAGCCTAAGCCTAAGCCTAAGCCTAAGCCTAAGCCTAAGCCTAAGCCTAAGCCTAAGCCTAAGCCTAAGCCTAAGCCTAAGCCTAAGCCTAAGCCTAAGCCTAAGCCTAAGCCTAAGCCTAAGCCTAAGCCTAAGCCTAAGCCTAAGCCTAAGCCTAAGCCTAAGCCTAAGCCTAAGCCTAAGCCTAAGCCTAAGCCTAAGCCTAAGCCTAAGCCTAAGCCTAAGCCTAAGCCTAAGCCTAAGCCTAAGCCTAAGCCTAAGCCTAAGCCTAAGCCTAAGCCTAAGCCTAAGCCTAAGCCTAAGCCTAAGCCTAAGCCTAAGCCTAAGCCTAAGCCTAAGCCTAAGCCTAAGCCTAAGCCTAAGCCTAAGCCTAAGCTAAGCCTAAGCCTAAGCCTAAGCCTAAGCCTAAGCCTAAGCCTAAGCCTAAGCCTAAGCCTAAGCCTAAGCCTAAGCCTAAGCCTAAGCCTAAGCCTAAGCCTAAGCCTAAGCCTAAGCCTAAGCCTAAGCCTAAGCCTAAGCCTAAGCCTAAGCCTAAGCCTAAGCCTAAGCCTAAGCCTAAGCCTAAGCCTAAGCCTAAGCCTAAGCCTAAGCCTAAGCCTAAGCCTAAGCCTAAGCCTAAGCCTAAGCCTAAGCCTAAGCCTAAGCCTAAGCCTAAGCCTAAGCCTAAGCCTAAGCCTAAGCCTAAGCCTAAGCCTAAGCCTAAGCCTAAGCCTAAGCCTAAGCCTAAGCCTAAGCCTAAGCCTAAGCCTAAGCCTAAGCCTAAGCCTAAGCCTAAGCCTAAGCCTAAGCCTAAGCCTAAGCCTAAGCCTAAGCCTAAGCCTAAGCCTAAGCCTAAGCCTAAGCCTAAGCCTAAGCCTAAGCCTAAGCCTAAGCCTAAGCCTAAGCCTAAGCCTAAGCCTAAGCCTAAGCCTAAGCCTAAGCCTAAGCCTAAGCCTAAGCCTAAGCCTAAGCCTAAGCCTAAGCCTAAGCCTAAGCCTAAGCCTAAGCCTAAGCCTAAGCCTAAGCCTAAGCCTAAGCCTAAGCCTAAGCCTAAGCCTAAGCCTAAGCCTAAGCCTAAGCCTAAGCCTAAGCCTAAGCCTAAGCCTAAGCCTAAGCCTAAGCCTAAGCCTAAGCCTAAGCCTAAGCCTAAGCCTAAGCCTAAGCCTAAGCCTAAGCCTAAGCCTAAGCCTAAGCCTAAGCCTAAGCCTAAGCCTAAGCCTAAGCCTAAGCCTAAGCCTAAGCCTAAGCCTAAGCCTAAGCCTAAGCCTAAGCCTAAGCCTAAGCCTAAGCCTAAGCCTAAGCCTAAGCCTAAGCCTAAGCCTAAGCCTAAGCCTAAGCCTAAGCCTAAGCCTAAGCCTAAGCCTAAGCCTAAGCCTAAGCCTAAGCCTAAGCCTAAGCCTAAGCCTAAGCCTAAGCCTAAGCCTAAGCCTAAGCCTAAGCCTAAGCCTAAGCCTAAGCCTAAGCCTAAGCCTAAGCCTAAGCCTAAGCCTAAGCCTAAGCCTAAGCCTAAGCCTAAGCCTAAGCCTAAGCCTAAGCCTAAGCCTAAGCCTAAGCCTAAGCCTAAGCCTAAGCCTAAGCCTAAGCCTAAGCCTAAGCCTAAGCCTAAGCCTAAGCCTAAGCCTAAGCCTAAGCCTAAGCCTAAGCCTAAGCCTAAGCCTAAGCCTAAGCCTAAGCCTAAGCCTAAGCCTAAGCCTAAGCCTAAGCCTAAGCCTAAGCCTAAGCCTAAGCCTAAGCCTAAGCCTAAGCCTAAGCCTAAGCCTAAGCCTAAGCCTAAGCCTAAGCCTAAGCCTAAGCCTAAGCCTAAGCCTAAGCCTAAGCCTAAGCCTAAGCCTAAGCCTAAGCCTAAGCCTAAGCCTAAGCCTAAGCCTAAGCCTAAGCCTAAGCCTAAGCCTAAGCCTAAGCCTAAGCCTAAGCCTAAGCCTAAGCCTAAGCCTAAGCCTAAGCCTAAGCCTAAGCCTAAGCCTAAGCCTAAGCCTAAGCCTAAGCCTAAGCCTAAGCCTAAGCCTAAGCCTAAGCCTAAGCCTAAGCCTAAGCCTAAGCCTAAGCCTAAGCCTAAGCCTAAGCCTAAGCCTAAGCCTAAGCCTAAGCCTAAGCCTAAGCCTAAGCCTAAGCCTAAGCCTAAGCCTAAGCCTAAGCCTAAGCCTAAGCCTAAGCCTAAGCCTAAGCCTAAGCCTAAGCCTAAGCCTAAGCCTAAGCCTAAGCCTAAGCCTAAGCCTAAGCCTAAGCCTAAGCCTAAGCCTAAGCCTAAGCCTAAGCCTAAGCCTAAGCCTAAGCCTAAGCCTAAGCCTAAGCCTAAGCCTAAGCCTAAGCCTAAGCCTAAGCCTAAGCCTAAGCCTAAGCCTAAGCCTAAGCCTAAGCCTAAGCCTAAGCCTAAGCCTAAGCCTAAGCCTAAGCCTAAGCCTAAGCCTAAGCCTAAGCCTAAGCCTAAGCCTAAGCCTAAGCCTAAGCCTAAGCCTAAGCCTAAGCCTAAGCCTAAGCCTAAGCCTAAGCCTAAGCCTAAGCCTAAGCCTAAGCCTAAGCCTAAGCCTAAGCCTAAGCCTAAGCCTAAGCCTAAGCCTAAGCCTAAGCCTAAGCCTAAGCCTAAGCCTAAGCCTAAGCCTAAGCCTAAGCCTAAGCCTAAGCCTAAGCCTAAGCCTAAGCCTAAGCCTAAGCCTAAGCCTAAGCCTAAGCCTAAGCCTAAGCCTAAGCCTAAGCCTAAGCCTAAGCCTAAGCCTAAGCCTAAGCCTAAGCCTAAGCCTAAGCCTAAGCCTAAGCCTAAGCCTAAGCCTAAGCCTAAGCCTAAGCCTAAGCCTAAGCCTAAGCCTAAGCCTAAGCCTAAGCCTAAGCCTAAGCCTAAGCCTAAGCCTAAGCCTAAGCCTAAGCCTAAGCCTAAGCCTAAGCCTAAGCCTAAGCCTAAGCCTAAGCCTAAGCCTAAGCCTAAGCCTAAGCCTAAGCCTAAGCCTAAGCCTAAGCCTAAGCCTAAGCCTAAGCCTAAGCCTAAGCCTAAGCCTAAGCCTAAGCCTAAGCCTAAGCCTAAGCCTAAGCCTAAGCCTAAGCCTAAGCCTAAGCCTAAGCCTAAGCCTAAGCCTAAGCCTAAGCCTAAGCCTAAGCCTAAGCCTAAGCCTAAGCCTAAGCCTAAGCCTAAGCCTAAGCCTAAGCCTAAGCCTAAGCCTAAGCCTAAGCCTAAGCCTAAGCCTAAGCCTAAGCCTAAGCCTAAGCCTAAGCCTAAGCCTAAGCCTAAGCCTAAGCCTAAGCCTAAGCCTAAGCCTAAGCCTAAGCCTAAGCCTAAGCCTAAGCCTAAGCCTAAGCCTAAGCCTAAGCCTAAGCCTAAGCCTAAGCCTAAGCCTAAGCCTAAGCCTAAGCCTAAGCCTAAGCCTAAGCCTAAGCCTAAGCCTAAGCCTAAGCCTAAGCCTAAGCCTAAGCCTAAGCCTAAGCCTAAGCCTAAGCCTAAGCCTAAGCCTAAGCCTAAGCCTAAGCCTAAGCCTAAGCCTAAGCCTAAGCCTAAGCCTAAGCCTAAGCCTAAGCCTAAGCCTAAGCCTAAGCCTAAGCCTAAGCCTAAGCCTAAGCCTAAGCCTAAGCCTAAGCCTAAGCCTAAGCCTAAGCCTAAGCCTAAGCCTAAGCCTAAGCCTAAGCCTAAGCCTAAGCCTAAGCCTAAGCCTAAGCCTAAGCCTAAGCCTAAGCCTAAGCCTAAGCCTAAGCCTAAGCCTAAGCCTAAGCCTAAGCCTAAGCCTAAGCCTAAGCCTAAGCCTAAGCCTAAGCCTAAGCCTAAGCCTAAGCCTAAGCCTAAGCCTAAGCCTAAGCCTAAGCCTAAGCCTAAGCCTAAGCCTAAGCCTAAGCCTAAGCCTAAGCCTAAGCCTAAGCCTAAGCCTAAGCCTAAGCCTAAGCCTAAGCCTAAGCCTAAGCCTAAGCCTAAGCCTAAGCCTAAGCCTAAGCCTAAGCCTAAGCCTAAGCCTAAGCCTAAGCCTAAGCCTAAGCCTAAGCCTAAGCCTAAGCCTAAGCCTAAGCCTAAGCCTAAGCCTAAGCCTAAGCCTAAGCCTAAGCCTAAGCCTAAGCCTAAGCCTAAGCCTAAGCCTAAGCCTAAGCCTAAGCCTAAGCCTAAGCCTAAGCCTAAGCCTAAGCCTAAGCCTAAGCCTAAGCCTAAGCCTAAGCCTAAGCCTAAGCCTAAGCCTAAGCCTAAGCCTAAGCCTAAGCCTAAGCCTAAGCCTAAGCCTAAGCCTAAGCCTAAGCCTAAGCCTAAGCCTAAGCCTAAGCCTAAGCCTAAGCCTAAGCCTAAGCCTAAGCCTAAGCCTAAGCCTAAGCCTAAGCCTAAGCCTAAGCCTAAGCCTAAGCCTAAGCCTAAGCCTAAGCCTAAGCCTAAGCCTAAGCCTAAGCCTAAGCCTAAGCCTAAGCCTAAGCCTAAGCCTAAGCCTAAGCCTAAGCCTAAGCCTAAGCCTAAGCCTAAGCCTAAGCCTAAGCCTAAGCCTAAGCCTAAGCCTAAGCCTAAGCCTAAGCCTAAGCCTAAGCCTAAGCCTAAGCCTAAGCCTAAGCCTAAGCCTAAGCCTAAGCCTAAGCCTAAGCCTAAGCCTAAGCCTAAGCCTAAGCCTAAGCCTAAGCCTAAGCCTAAGCCTAAGCCTAAGCCTAAGCCTAAGCCTAAGCCTAAGCCTAAGCCTAAGCCTAAGCCTAAGCCTAAGCCTAAGCCTAAGCCTAAGCCTAAGCCTAAGCCTAAGCCTAAGCCTAAGCCTAAGCCTAAGCCTAAGCCTAAGCCTAAGCCTAAGCCTAAGCCTAAGCCTAAGCCTAAGCCTAAGCCTAAGCCTAAGCCTAAGCCTAAGCCTAAGCCTAAGCCTAAGCCTAAGCCTAAGCCTAAGCCTAAGCCTAAGCCTAAGCCTAAGCCTAAGCCTAAGCCTAAGCCTAAGCCTAAGCCTAAGCCTAAGCCTAAGCCTAAGCCTAAGCCTAAGCCTAAGCCTAAGCCTAAGCCTAAGCCTAAGCCTAAGCCTAAGCCTAAGCCTAAGCCTAAGCCTAAGCCTAAGCCTAAGCCTAAGCCTAAGCCTAAGCCTAAGCCTAAGCCTAAGCCTAAGCCTAAGCCTAAGCCTAAGCCTAAGCCTAAGCCTAAGCCTAAGCCTAAGCCTAAGCCTAAGCCTAAGCCTAAGCCTAAGCCTAAGCCTAAGCCTAAGCCTAAGCCTAAGCCTAAGCCTAAGCCTAAGCCTAAGCCTAAGCCTAAGCCTAAGCCTAAGCCTAAGCCTAAGCCTAAGCCTAAGCCTAAGCCTAAGCCTAAGCCTAAGCCTAAGCCTAAGCCTAAGCCTAAGCCTAAGCCTAAGCCTAAGCCTAAGCCTAAGCCTAAGCCTAAGCCTAAGCCTAAGCCTAAGCCTAAGCCTAAGCCTAAGCCTAAGCCTAAGCCTAAGCCTAAGCCTAAGCCTAAGCCTAAGCCTAAGCCTAAGCCTAAGCCTAAGCCTAAGCCTAAGCCTAAGCCTAAGCCTAAGCCTAAGCCTAAGCCTAAGCCTAAGCCTAAGCCTAAGCCTAAGCCTAAGCCTAAGCCTAAGCCTAAGCCTAAGCCTAAGCCTAAGCCTAAGCCTAAGCCTAAGCCTAAGCCTAAGCCTAAGCCTAAGCCTAAGCCTAAGCCTAAGCCTAAGCCTAAGCCTAAGCCTAAGCCTAAGCCTAAGCCTAAGCCTAAGCCTAAGCCTAAGCCTAAGCCTAAGCCTAAGCCTAAGCCTAAGCCTAAGCCTAAGCCTAAGCCTAAGCCTAAGCCTAAGCCTAAGCCTAAGCCTAAGCCTAAGCCTAAGCCTAAGCCTAAGCCTAAGCCTAAGCCTAAGCCTAAGCCTAAGCCTAAGCCTAAGCCTAAGCCTAAGCCTAAGCCTAAGCCTAAGCCTAAGCCTAAGCCTAAGCCTAAGCCTAAGCCTAAGCCTAAGCCTAAGCCTAAGCCTAAGCCTAAGCCTAAGCCTAAGCCTAAGCCTAAGCCTAAGCCTAAGCCTAAGCCTAAGCCTAAGCCTAAGCCTAAGCCTAAGCCTAAGCCTAAGCCTAAGCCTAAGCCTAAGCCTAAGCCTAAGCCTAAGCCTAAGCCTAAGCCTAAGCCTAAGCCTAAGCCTAAGCCTAAGCCTAAGCCTAAGCCTAAGCCTAAGCCTAAGCCTAAGCCTAAGCCTAAGCCTAAGCCTAAGCCTAAGCCTAAGCCTAAGCCTAAGCCTAAGCCTAAGCCTAAGCCTAAGCCTAAGCCTAAGCCTAAGCCTAAGCCTAAGCCTAAGCCTAAGCCTAAGCCTAAGCCTAAGCCTAAGCCTAAGCCTAAGCCTAAGCCTAAGCCTAAGCCTAAGCCTAAGCCTAAGCCTAAGCCTAAGCCTAAGCCTAAGCCTAAGCCTAAGCCTAAGCCTAAGCCTAAGCCTAAGCCTAAGCCTAAGCCTAAGCCTAAGCCTAAGCCTAAGCCTAAGCCTAAGCCTAAGCCTAAGCCTAAGCCTAAGCCTAAGCCTAAGCCTAAGCCTAAGCCTAAGCCTAAGCCTAAGCCTAAGCCTAAGCCTAAGCCTAAGCCTAAGCCTAAGCCTAAGCCTAAGCCTAAGCCTAAGCCTAAGCCTAAGCCTAAGCCTAAGCCTAAGCCTAAGCCTAAGCCTAAGCCTAAGCCTAAGCCTAAGCCTAAGCCTAAGCCTAAGCCTAAGCCTAAGCCTAAGCCTAAGCCTAAGCCTAAGCCTAAGCCTAAGCCTAAGCCTAAGCCTAAGCCTAAGCCTAAGCCTAAGCCTAAGCCTAAGCCTAAGCCTAAGCCTAAGCCTAAGCCTAAGCCTAAGCCTAAGCCTAAGCCTAAGCCTAAGCCTAAGCCTAAGCCTAAGCCTAAGCCTAAGCCTAAGCCTAAGCCTAAGCCTAAGCCTAAGCCTAAGCCTAAGCCTAAGCCTAAGCCTAAGCCTAAGCCTAAGCCTAAGCCTAAGCCTAAGCCTAAGCCTAAGCCTAAGCCTAAGCCTAAGCCTAAGCCTAAGCCTAAGCCTAAGCCTAAGCCTAAGCCTAAGCCTAAGCCTAAGCCTAAGCCTAAGCCTAAGCCTAAGCCTAAGCCTAAGCCTAAGCCTAAGCCTAAGCCTAAGCCTAAGCCTAAGCCTAAGCCTAAGCCTAAGCCTAAGCCTAAGCCTAAGCCTAAGCCTAAGCCTAAGCCTAAGCCTAAGCCCTAAGCCTAAGCCTAAGCCTAAGCCTAAGCCTAAGCCTAAGCCTAAGCCTAAGCCTAAGCCTAAGCCTAAGCCTAAGCCTAAGCCTAAGCCTAAGCCTAAGCCTAAGCCTAAGCCTAAGCCTAAGCCTAAGCCTAAGCCTAAGCCTAAGCCTAAGCCTAAGCCTAAGCCTAAGCCTAAGCCTAAGCCTAAGCCTAAGCCTAAGCCTAAGCCTAAGCCTAAGCCTAAGCCTAAGCCTAAGCCTAAGCCTAAGCCTAAGCCTAAGCCTAAGCCTAAGCCTAAGCCTAAGCCTAAGCCTAAGCCTAAGCCTAAGCCTAAGCCTAAGCCTAAGCCTAAGCCTAAGCCTAAGCCTAAGCCTAAGCCTAAGCCTAAGCCTAAGCCTAAGCCTAAGCCTAAGCCTAAGCCTAAGCCTAAGCCTAAGCCTAAGCCTAAGCCTAAGCCTAAGCCTAAGCCTAAGCCTAAGCCTAAGCCTAAGCCTAAGCCTAAGCCTAAGCCTAAGCCTAAGCCTAAGCCTAAGCCTAAGCCTAAGCCTAAGCCTAAGCCTAAGCCTAAGCCTAAGCCTAAGCCTAAGCCTAAGCCTAAGCCTAAGCCTAAGCCTAAGCCTAAGCCTAAGCCTAAGCCTAAGCCTAAGCCTAAGCCTAAGCCTAAGCCTAAGCCTAAGCCTAAGCCTAAGCCTAAGCCTAAGCCTAAGCCTAAGCCTAAGCCTAAGCCTAAGCCTAAGCCTAAGCCTAAGCCTAAGCCTAAGCCTAAGCCTAAGCCTAAGCCTAAGCCTAAGCCTAAGCCTAAGCCTAAGCCTAAGCCTAAGCCTAAGCCTAAGCCTAAGCCTAAGCCTAAGCCTAAGCCTAAGCCTAAGCCTAAGCCTAAGCCTAAGCCTAAGCCTAAGCCTAAGCCTAAGCCTAAGCCTAAGCCTAAGCCTAAGCCTAAGCCTAAGCCTAAGCCTAAGCCTAAGCCTAAGCCTAAGCCTAAGCCTAAGCCTAAGCCTAAGCCTAAGCCTAAGCCTAAGCCTAAGCCTAAGCCTAAGCCTAAGCCTAAGCCTAAGCCTAAGCCTAAGCCTAAGCCTAAGCCTAAGCCTAAGCCTAAGCCTAAGCCTAAGCCTAAGCCTAAGCCTAAGCCTAAGCCTAAGCCTAAGCCTAAGCCTAAGCCTAAGCCTAAGCCTAAGCCTAAGCCTAAGCCTAAGCCTAAGCCTAAGCCTAAGCCTAAGCCTAAGCCTAAGCCTAAGCCTAAGCCTAAGCCTAAGCCTAAGCCTAAGCCTAAGCCTAAGCCTAAGCCTAAGCCTAAGCCTAAGCCTAAGCCTAAGCCTAAGCCTAAGCCTAAGCCTAAGCCTAAGCCTAAGCCTAAGCCTAAGCCTAAGCCTAAGCCTAAGCCTAAGCCTAAGCCTAAGCCTAAGCCTAAGCCTAAGCCTAAGCCTAAGCCTAAGCCTAAGCCTAAGCCTAAGCCTAAGCCTAAGCCTAAGCCTAAGCCTAAGCCTAAGCCTAAGCCTAAGCCTAAGCCTAAGCCTAAGCCTAAGCCTAAGCCTAAGCCTAAGCCTAAGCCTAAGCCTAAGCCTAAGCCTAAGCCTAAGCCTAAGCCTAAGCCTAAGCCTAAGCCTAAGCCTAAGCCTAAGCCTAAGCCTAAGCCTAAGCCTAAGCCTAAGCCTAAGCCTAAGCCTAAGCCTAAGCCTAAGCCTAAGCCTAAGCCTAAGCCTAAGCCTAAGCCTAAGCCTAAGCCTAAGCCTAAGCCTAAGCCTAAGCCTAAGCCTAAGCCTAAGCCTAAGCCTAAGCCTAAGCCTAAGCCTAAGCCTAAGCCTAAGCCTAAGCCTAAGCCTAAGCCTAAGCCTAAGCCTAAGCCTAAGCCTAAGCCTAAGCCTAAGCCTAAGCCTAAGCCTAAGCCTAAGCCTAAGCCTAAGCCTAAGCCTAAGCCTAAGCCTAAGCCTAAGCCTAAGCCTAAGCCTAAGCCTAAGCCTAAGCCTAAGCCTAAGCCTAAGCCTAAGCCTAAGCCTAAGCCTAAGCCTAAGCCTAAGCCTAAGCCTAAGCCTAAGCCTAAGCCTAAGCCTAAGCCTAAGCCTAAGCCTAAGCCTAAGCCTAAGCCTAAGCCTAAGCCTAAGCCTAAGCCTAAGCCTAAGCCTAAGCCTAAGCCTAAGCCTAAGCCTAAGCCTAAGCCTAAGCCTAAGCCTAAGCCTAAGCCTAAGCCTAAGCCTAAGCCTAAGCCTAAGCCTAAGCCTAAGCCTAAGCCTAAGCCTAAGCCTAAGCCTAAGCCTAAGCCTAAGCCTAAGCCTAAGCCTAAGCCTAAGCCTAAGCCTAAGCCTAAGCCTAAGCCTAAGCCTAAGCCTAAGCCTAAGCCTAAGCCTAAGCCTAAGCCTAAGCCTAAGCCTAAGCCTAAGCCTAAGCCTAAGCCTAAGCCTAAGCCTAAGCCTAAGCCTAAGCCTAAGCCTAAGCCTAAGCCTAAGCCTAAGCCTAAGCCTAAGCCTAAGCCTAAGCCTAAGCCTAAGCCTAAGCCTAAGCCTAAGCCTAAGCCTAAGCCTAAGCCTAAGCCTAAGCCTAAGCCTAAGCCTAAGCCTAAGCCTAAGCCTAAGCCTAAGCCTAAGCCTAAGCCTAAGCCTAAGCCTAAGCCTAAGCCTAAGCCTAAGCCTAAGCCTAAGCCTAAGCCTAAGCCTAAGCCTAAGCCTAAGCCTAAGCCTAAGCCTAAGCCTAAGCCTAAGCCTAAGCCTAAGCCTAAGCCTAAGCCTAAGCCTAAGCCTAAGCCTAAGCCTAAGCCTAAGCCTAAGCCTAAGCCTAAGCCTAAGCCTAAGCCTAAGCCTAAGCCTAAGCCTAAGCCTAAGCCTAAGCCTAAGCCTAAGCCTAAGCCTAAGCCTAAGCCTAAGCCTAAGCCTAAGCCTAAGCCTAAGCCTAAGCCTAAGCCTAAGCCTAAGCCTAAGCCTAAGCCTAAGCCTAAGCCTAAGCCTAAGCCTAAGCCTAAGCCTAAGCCTAAGCCTAAGCCTAAGCCTAAGCCTAAGCCTAAGCCTAAGCCTAAGCCTAAGCCTAAGCCTAAGCCTAAGCCTAAGCCTAAGCCTAAGCCTAAGCCTAAGCCTAAGCCTAAGCCTAAGCCTAAGCCTAAGCCTAAGCCTAAGCCTAAGCCTAAGCCTAAGCCTAAGCCTAAGCCTAAGCCTAAGCCTAAGCCTAAGCCTAAGCCTAAGCCTAAGCCTAAGCCTAAGCCTAAGCCTAAGCCTAAGCCTAAGCCTAAGCCTAAGCCTAAGCCTAAGCCTAAGCCTAAGCCTAAGCCTAAGCCTAAGCCTAAGCCTAAGCCTAAGCCTAAGCCTAAGCCTAAGCCTAAGCCTAAGCCTAAGCCTAAGCCTAAGCCTAAGCCTAAGCCTAAGCCTAAGCCTAAGCCTAAGCCTAAGCCTAAGCCTAAGCCTAAGCCTAAGCCTAAGCCTAAGCCTAAGCCTAAGCCTAAGCCTAAGCCTAAGCCTAAGCCTAAGCCTAAGCCTAAGCCTAAGCCTAAGCCTAAGCCTAAGCCTAAGCCTAAGCCTAAGCCTAAGCCTAAGCCTAAGCCTAAGCCTAAGCCTAAGCCTAAGCCTAAGCCTAAGCCTAAGCCTAAGCCTAAGCCTAAGCCTAAGCCTAAGCCTAAGCCTAAGCCTAAGCCTAAGCCTAAGCCTAAGCCTAAGCCTAAGCCTAAGCCTAAGCCTAAGCCTAAGCCTAAGCCTAAGCCTAAGCCTAAGCCTAAGCCTAAGCCTAAGCCTAAGCCTAAGCCTAAGCCTAAGCCTAAGCCTAAGCCTAAGCCTAAGCCTAAGCCTAAGCCTAAGCCTAAGCCTAAGCCTAAGCCTAAGCCTAAGCCTAAGCCTAAGCCTAAGCCTAAGCCTAAGCCTAAGCCTAAGCCTAAGCCTAAGCCTAAGCCTAAGCCTAAGCCTAAGCCTAAGCCTAAGCCTAAGCCTAAGCCTAAGCCTAAGCCTAAGCCTAAGCCTAAGCCTAAGCCTAAGCCTAAGCCTAAGCCTAAGCCTAAGCCTAAGCCTAAGCCTAAGCCTAAGCCTAAGCCTAAGCCTAAGCCTAAGCCTAAGCCTAAGCCTAAGCCTAAGCCTAAGCCTAAGCCTAAGCCTAAGCCTAAGCCTAAGCCTAAGCCTAAGCCTAAGCCTAAGCCTAAGCCTAAGCCTAAGCCTAAGCCTAAGCCTAAGCCTAAGCCTAAGCCTAAGCCTAAGCCTAAGCCTAAGCCTAAGCCTAAGCCTAAGCCTAAGCCTAAGCCTAAGCCTAAGCCTAAGCCTAAGCCTAAGCCTAAGCCTAAGCCTAAGCCTAAGCCTAAGCCTAAGCCTAAGCCTAAGCCTAAGCCTAAGCCTAAGCCTAAGCCTAAGCCTAAGCCTAAGCCTAAGCCTAAGCCTAAGCCTAAGCCTAAGCCTAAGCCTAAGCCTAAGCCTAAGCCTAAGCCTAAGCCTAAGCCTAAGCCTAAGCCTAAGCCTAAGCCTAAGCCTAAGCCTAAGCCTAAGCCTAAGCCTAAGCCTAAGCCTAAGCCTAAGCCTAAGCCTAAGCCTAAGCCTAAGCCTAAGCCTAAGCCTAAGCCTAAGCCTAAGCCTAAGCCTAAGCCTAAGCCTAAGCCTAAGCCTAAGCCTAAGCCTAAGCCTAAGCCTAAGCCTAAGCCTAAGCCTAAGCCTAAGCCTAAGCCTAAGCCTAAGCCTAAGCCTAAGCCTAAGCCTAAGCCTAAGCCTAAGCCTAAGCCTAAGCCTAAGCCTAAGCCTAAGCCTAAGCCTAAGCCTAAGCCTAAGCCTAAGCCTAAGCCTAAGCCTAAGCCTAAGCCTAAGCCTAAGCCTAAGCCTAAGCCTAAGCCTAAGCCTAAGCCTAAGCCTAAGCCTAAGCCTAAGCCTAAGCCTAAGCCTAAGCCTAAGCCTAAGCCTAAGCCTAAGCCTAAGCCTAAGCCTAAGCCTAAGCCTAAGCCTAAGCCTAAGCCTAAGCCTAAGCCTAAGCCTAAGCCTAAGCCTAAGCCTAAGCCTAAGCCTAAGCCTAAGCCTAAGCCTAAGCCTAAGCCTAAGCCTAAGCCTAAGCCTAAGCCTAAGCCTAAGCCTAAGCCTAAGCCTAAGCCTAAGCCTAAGCCTAAGCCTAAGCCTAAGCCTAAGCCTAAGCCTAAGCCTAAGCCTAAGCCTAAGCCTAAGCCTAAGCCTAAGCCTAAGCCTAAGCCTAAGCCTAAGCCTAAGCCTAAGCCTAAGCCTAAGCCTAAGCCTAAGCCTAAGCCTAAGCCTAAGCCTAAGCCTAAGCCTAAGCCTAAGCCTAAGCCTAAGCCTAAGCCTAAGCCTAAGCCTAAGCCTAAGCCTAAGCCTAAGCCTAAGCCTAAGCCTAAGCCTAAGCCTAAGCCTAAGCCTAAGCCTAAGCCTAAGCCTAAGCCTAAGCCTAAGCCTAAGCCTAAGCCTAAGCCTAAGCCTAAGCCTAAGCCTAAGCCTAAGCCTAAGCCTAAGCCTAAGCCTAAGCCTAAGCCTAAGCCTAAGCCTAAGCCTAAGCCTAAGCCTAAGCCTAAGCCTAAGCCTAAGCCTAAGCCTAAGCCTAAGCCTAAGCCTAAGCCTAAGCCTAAGCCTAAGCCTAAGCCTAAGCCTAAGCCTAAGCCTAAGCCTAAGCCTAAGCCTAAGCCTAAGCCTAAGCCTAAGCCTAAGCCTAAGCCTAAGCCTAAGCCTAAGCCTAAGCCTAAGCCTAAGCCTAAGCCTAAGCCTAAGCCTAAGCCTAAGCCTAAGCCTAAGCCTAAGCCTAAGCCTAAGCCTAAGCCTAAGCCTAAGCCTAAGCCTAAGCCTAAGCCTAAGCCTAAGCCTAAGCCTAAGCCTAAGCCTAAGCCTAAGCCTAAGCCTAAGCCTAAGCCTAAGCCTAAGCCTAAGCCTAAGCCTAAGCCTAAGCCTAAGCCTAAGCCTAAGCCTAAGCCTAAGCCTAAGCCTAAGCCTAAGCCTAAGCCTAAGCCTAAGCCTAAGCCTAAGCCTAAGCCTAAGCCTAAGCCTAAGCCTAAGCCTAAGCCTAAGCCTAAGCCTAAGCCTAAGCCTAAGCCTAAGCCTAAGCCTAAGCCTAAGCCTAAGCCTAAGCCTAAGCCTAAGCCTAAGCCTAAGCCTAAGCCTAAGCCTAAGCCTAAGCCTAAGCCTAAGCCTAAGCCTAAGCCTAAGCCTAAGCCTAAGCCTAAGCCTAAGCCTAAGCCTAAGCCTAAGCCTAAGCCTAAGCCTAAGCCTAAGCCTAAGCCTAAGCCTAAGCCTAAGCCTAAGCCTAAGCCTAAGCCTAAGCCTAAGCCTAAGCCTAAGCCTAAGCCTAAGCCTAAGCCTAAGCCTAAGCCTAAGCCTAAGCCTAAGCCTAAGCCTAAGCCTAAGCCTAAGCCTAAGCCTAAGCCTAAGCCTAAGCCTAAGCCTAAGCCTAAGCCTAAGCCTAAGCCTAAGCCTAAGCCTAAGCCTAAGCCTAAGCCTAAGCCTAAGCCTAAGCCTAAGCCTAAGCCTAAGCCTAAGCCTAAGCCTAAGCCTAAGCCTAAGCCTAAGCCTAAGCCTAAGCCTAAGCCTAAGCCTAAGCCTAAGCCTAAGCCTAAGCCTAAGCCTAAGCCTAAGCCTAAGCCTAAGCCTAAGCCTAAGCCTAAGCCTAAGCCTAAGCCTAAGCCTAAGCCTAAGCCTAAGCCTAAGCCTAAGCCTAAGCCTAAGCCTAAGCCTAAGCCTAAGCCTAAGCCTAAGCCTAAGCCTAAGCCTAAGCCTAAGCCTAAGCCTAAGCCTAAGCCTAAGCCTAAGCCTAAGCCTAAGCCTAAGCCTAAGCCTAAGCCTAAGCCTAAGCCTAAGCCTAAGCCTAAGCCTAAGCCTAAGCCTAAGCCTAAGCCTAAGCCTAAGCCTAAGCCTAAGCCTAAGCCTAAGCCTAAGCCTAAGCCTAAGCCTAAGCCTAAGCCTAAGCCTAAGCCTAAGCCTAAGCCTAAGCCTAAGCCTAAGCCTAAGCCTAAGCCTAAGCCTAAGCCTAAGCCTAAGCCTAAGCCTAAGCCTAAGCCTAAGCCTAAGCCTAAGCCTAAGCCTAAGCCTAAGCCTAAGCCTAAGCCTAAGCCTAAGCCTAAGCCTAAGCCTAAGCCTAAGCCTAAGCCTAAGCCTAAGCCTAAGCCTAAGCCTAAGCCTAAGCCTAAGCCTAAGCCTAAGCCTAAGCCTAAGCCTAAGCCTAAGCCTAAGCCTAAGCCTAAGCCTAAGCCTAAGCCTAAGCCTAAGCCTAAGCCTAAGCCTAAGCCTAAGCCTAAGCCTAAGCCTAAGCCTAAGCCTAAGCCTAAGCCTAAGCCTAAGCCTAAGCCTAAGCCTAAGCCTAAGCCTAAGCCTAAGCCTAAGCCTAAGCCTAAGCCTAAGCCTAAGCCTAAGCCTAAGCCTAAGCCTAAGCCTAAGCCTAAGCCTAAGCCTAAGCCTAAGCCTAAGCCTAAGCCTAAGCCTAAGCCTAAGCCTAAGCCTAAGCCTAAGCCTAAGCCTAAGCCTAAGCCTAAGCCTAAGCCTAAGCCTAAGCCTAAGCCTAAGCCTAAGCCTAAGCCTAAGCCTAAGCCTAAGCCTAAGCCTAAGCCTAAGCCTAAGCCTAAGCCTAAGCCTAAGCCTAAGCCTAAGCCTAAGCCTAAGCCTAAGCCTAAGCCTAAGCCTAAGCCTAAGCCTAAGCCTAAGCCTAAGCCTAAGCCTAAGCCTAAGCCTAAGCCTAAGCCTAAGCCTAAGCCTAAGCCTAAGCCTAAGCCTAAGCCTAAGCCTAAGCCTAAGCCTAAGCCTAAGCCTAAGCCTAAGCCTAAGCCTAAGCCTAAGCCTAAGCCTAAGCCTAAGCCTAAGCCTAAGCCTAAGCCTAAGCCTAAGCCTAAGCCTAAGCCTAAGCCTAAGCCTAAGCCTAAGCCTAAGCCTAAGCCTAAGCCTAAGCCTAAGCCTAAGCCTAAGCCTAAGCCTAAGCCTAAGCCTAAGCCTAAGCCTAAGCCTAAGCCTAAGCCTAAGCCTAAGCCTAAGCCTAAGCCTAAGCCTAAGCCTAAGCCTAAGCCTAAGCCTAAGCCTAAGCCTAAGCCTAAGCCTAAGCCTAAGCCTAAGCCTAAGCCTAAGCCTAAGCCTAAGCCTAAGCCTAAGCCTAAGCCTAAGCCTAAGCCTAAGCCTAAGCCTAAGCCTAAGCCTAAGCCTAAGCCTAAGCCTAAGCCTAAGCCTAAGCCTAAGCCTAAGCCTAAGCCTAAGCCTAAGCCTAAGCCTAAGCCTAAGCCTAAGCCTAAGCCTAAGCCTAAGCCTAAGCCTAAGCCTAAGCCTAAGCCTAAGCCTAAGCCTAAGCCTAAGCCTAAGCCTAAGCCTAAGCCTAAGCCTAAGCCTAAGCCTAAGCCTAAGCCTAAGCCTAAGCCTAAGCCTAAGCCTAAGCCTAAGCCTAAGCCTAAGCCTAAGCCTAAGCCTAAGCCTAAGCCTAAGCCTAAGCCTAAGCCTAAGCCTAAGCCTAAGCCTAAGCCTAAGCCTAAGCCTAAGCCTAAGCCTAAGCCTAAGCCTAAGCCTAAGCCTAAGCCTAAGCCTAAGCCTAAGCCTAAGCCTAAGCCTAAGCCTAAGCCTAAGCCTAAGCCTAAGCCTAAGCCTAAGCCTAAGCCTAAGCCTAAGCCTAAGCCTAAGCCTAAGCCTAAGCCTAAGCCTAAGCCTAAGCCTAAGCCTAAGCCTAAGCCTAAGCCTAAGCCTAAGCCTAAGCCTAAGCCTAAGCCTAAGCCTAAGCCTAAGCCTAAGCCTAAGCCTAAGCCTAAGCCTAAGCCTAAGCCTAAGCCTAAGCCTAAGCCTAAGCCTAAGCCTAAGCCTAAGCCTAAGCCTAAGCCTAAGCCTAAGCCTAAGCCTAAGCCTAAGCCTAAGCCTAAGCCTAAGCCTAAGCCTAAGCCTAAGCCTAAGCCTAAGCCTAAGCCTAAGCCTAAGCCTAAGCCTAAGCCTAAGCCTAAGCCTAAGCCTAAGCCTAAGCCTAAGCCTAAGCCTAAGCCTAAGCCTAAGCCTAAGCCTAAGCCTAAGCCTAAGCCTAAGCCTAAGCCTAAGCCTAAGCCTAAGCCTAAGCCTAAGCCTAAGCCTAAGCCTAAGCCTAAGCCTAAGCCTAAGCCTAAGCCTAAGCCTAAGCCTAAGCCTAAGCCTAAGCCTAAGCCTAAGCCTAAGCCTAAGCCTAAGCCTAAGCCTAAGCCTAAGCCTAAGCCTAAGCCTAAGCCTAAGCCTAAGCCTAAGCCTAAGCCTAAGCCTAAGCCTAAGCCTAAGCCTAAGCCTAAGCCTAAGCCTAAGCCTAAGCCTAAGCCTAAGCCTAAGCCTAAGCCTAAGCCTAAGCCTAAGCCTAAGCCTAAGCCTAAGCCTAAGCCTAAGCCTAAGCCTAAGCCTAAGCCTAAGCCTAAGCCTAAGCCTAAGCCTAAGCCTAAGCCTAAGCCTAAGCCTAAGCCTAAGCCTAAGCCTAAGCCTAAGCCTAAGCCTAAGCCTAAGCCTAAGCCTAAGCCTAAGCCTAAGCCTAAGCCTAAGCCTAAGCCTAAGCCTAAGCCTAAGCCTAAGCCTAAGCCTAAGCCTAAGCCTAAGCCTAAGCCTAAGCCTAAGCCTAAGCCTAAGCCTAAGCCTAAGCCTAAGCCTAAGCCTAAGCCTAAGCCTAAGCCTAAGCCTAAGCCTAAGCCTAAGCCTAAGCCTAAGCCTAAGCCTAAGCCTAAGCCTAAGCCTAAGCCTAAGCCTAAGCCTAAGCCTAAGCCTAAGCCTAAGCCTAAGCCTAAGCCTAAGCCTAAGCCTAAGCCTAAGCCTAAGCCTAAGCCTAAGCCTAAGCCTAAGCCTAAGCCTAAGCCTAAGCCTAAGCCTAAGCCTAAGCCTAAGCCTAAGCCTAAGCCTAAGCCTAAGCCTAAGCCTAAGCCTAAGCCTAAGCCTAAGCCTAAGCCTAAGCCTAAGCCTAAGCCTAAGCCTAAGCCTAAGCCTAAGCCTAAGCCTAAGCCTAAGCCTAAGCCTAAGCCTAAGCCTAAGCCTAAGCCTAAGCCTAAGCCTAAGCCTAAGCCTAAGCCTAAGCCTAAGCCTAAGCCTAAGCCTAAGCCTAAGCCTAAGCCTAAGCCTAAGCCTAAGCCTAAGCCTAAGCCTAAGCCTAAGCCTAAGCCTAAGCCTAAGCCTAAGCCTAAGCCTAAGCCTAAGCCTAAGCCTAAGCCTAAGCCTAAGCCTAAGCCTAAGCCTAAGCCTAAGCCTAAGCCTAAGCCTAAGCCTAAGCCTAAGCCTAAGCCTAAGCCTAAGCCTAAGCCTAAGCCTAAGCCTAAGCCTAAGCCTAAGCCTAAGCCTAAGCCTAAGCCTAAGCCTAAGCCTAAGCCTAAGCCTAAGCCTAAGCCTAAGCCTAAGCCTAAGCCTAAGCCTAAGCCTAAGCCTAAGCCTAAGCCTAAGCCTAAGCCTAAGCCTAAGCCTAAGCCTAAGCCTAAGCCTAAGCCTAAGCCTAAGCCTAAGCCTAAGCCTAAGCCTAAGCCTAAGCCTAAGCCTAAGCCTAAGCCTAAGCCTAAGCCTAAGCCTAAGCCTAAGCCTAAGCCTAAGCCTAAGCCTAAGCCTAAGCCTAAGCCTAAGCCTAAGCCTAAGCCTAAGCCTAAGCCTAAGCCTAAGCCTAAGCCTAAGCCTAAGCCTAAGCCTAAGCCTAAGCCTAAGCCTAAGCCTAAGCCTAAGCCTAAGCCTAAGCCTAAGCCTAAGCCTAAGCCTAAGCCTAAGCCTAAGCCTAAGCCTAAGCCTAAGCCTAAGCCTAAGCCTAAGCCTAAGCCTAAGCCTAAGCCTAAGCCTAAGCCTAAGCCTAAGCCTAAGCCTAAGCCTAAGCCTAAGCCTAAGCCTAAGCCTAAGCCTAAGCCTAAGCCTAAGCCTAAGCCTAAGCCTAAGCCTAAGCCTAAGCCTAAGCCTAAGCCTAAGCCTAAGCCTAAGCCTAAGCCTAAGCCTAAGCCTAAGCCTAAGCCTAAGCCTAAGCCTAAGCCTAAGCCTAAGCCTAAGCCTAAGCCTAAGCCTAAGCCTAAGCCTAAGCCTAAGCCTAAGCCTAAGCCTAAGCCTAAGCCTAAGCCTAAGCCTAAGCCTAAGCCTAAGCCTAAGCCTAAGCCTAAGCCTAAGCCTAAGCCTAAGCCTAAGCCTAAGCCTAAGCCTAAGCCTAAGCCTAAGCCTAAGCCTAAGCCTAAGCCTAAGCCTAAGCCTAAGCCTAAGCCTAAGCCTAAGCCTAAGCCTAAGCCTAAGCCTAAGCCTAAGCCTAAGCCTAAGCCTAAGCCTAAGCCTAAGCCTAAGCCTAAGCCTAAGCCTAAGCCTAAGCCTAAGCCTAAGCCTAAGCCTAAGCCTAAGCCTAAGCCTAAGCCTAAGCCTAAGCCTAAGCCTAAGCCTAAGCCTAAGCCTAAGCCTAAGCCTAAGCCTAAGCCTAAGCCTAAGCCTAAGCCTAAGCCTAAGCCTAAGCCTAAGCCTAAGCCTAAGCCTAAGCCTAAGCCTAAGCCTAAGCCTAAGCCTAAGCCTAAGCCTAAGCCTAAGCCTAAGCCTAAGCCTAAGCCTAAGCCTAAGCCTAAGCCTAAGCCTAAGCCTAAGCCTAAGCCTAAGCCTAAGCCTAAGCCTAAGCCTAAGCCTAAGCCTAAGCCTAAGCCTAAGCCTAAGCCTAAGCCTAAGCCTAAGCCTAAGCCTAAGCCTAAGCCTAAGCCTAAGCCTAAGCCTAAGCCTAAGCCTAAGCCTAAGCCTAAGCCTAAGCCTAAGCCTAAGCCTAAGCCTAAGCCTAAGCCTAAGCCTAAGCCTAAGCCTAAGCCTAAGCCTAAGCCTAAGCCTAAGCCTAAGCCTAAGCCTAAGCCTAAGCCTAAGCCTAAGCCTAAGCCTAAGCCTAAGCCTAAGCCTAAGCCTAAGCCTAAGCCTAAGCCTAAGCCTAAGCCTAAGCCTAAGCCTAAGCCTAAGCCTAAGCCTAAGCCTAAGCCTAAGCCTAAGCCTAAGCCTAAGCCTAAGCCTAAGCCTAAGCCTAAGCCTAAGCCTAAGCCTAAGCCTAAGCCTAAGCCTAAGCCTAAGCCTAAGCCTAAGCCTAAGCCTAAGCCTAAGCCTAAGCCTAAGCCTAAGCCTAAGCCTAAGCCTAAGCCTAAGCCTAAGCCTAAGCCTAAGCCTAAGCCTAAGCCTAAGCCTAAGCCTAAGCCTAAGCCTAAGCCTAAGCCTAAGCCTAAGCCTAAGCCTAAGCCTAAGCCTAAGCCTAAGCCTAAGCCTAAGCCTAAGCCTAAGCCTAAGCCTAAGCCTAAGCCTAAGCCTAAGCCTAAGCCTAAGCCTAAGCCTAAGCCTAAGCCTAAGCCTAAGCCTAAGCCTAAGCCTAAGCCTAAGCCTAAGCCTAAGCCTAAGCCTAAGCCTAAGCCTAAGCCTAAGCCTAAGCCTAAGCCTAAGCCTAAGCCTAAGCCTAAGCCTAAGCCTAAGCCTAAGCCTAAGCCTAAGCCTAAGCCTAAGCCTAAGCCTAAGCCTAAGCCTAAGCCTAAGCCTAAGCCTAAGCCTAAGCCTAAGCCTAAGCCTAAGCCTAAGCCTAAGCCTAAGCCTAAGCCTAAGCCTAAGCCTAAGCCTAAGCCTAAGCCTAAGCCTAAGCCTAAGCCTAAGCCTAAGCCTAAGCCTAAGCCTAAGCCTAAGCCTAAGCCTAAGCCTAAGCCTAAGCCTAAGCCTAAGCCTAAGCCTAAGCCTAAGCCTAAGCCTAAGCCTAAGCCTAAGCCTAAGCCTAAGCCTAAGCCTAAGCCTAAGCCTAAGCCTAAGCCTAAGCCTAAGCCTAAGCCTAAGCCTAAGCCTAAGCCTAAGCCTAAGCCTAAGCCTAAGCCTAAGCCTAAGCCTAAGCCTAAGCCTAAGCCTAAGCCTAAGCCTAAGCCTAAGCCTAAGCCTAAGCCTAAGCCTAAGCCTAAGCCTAAGCCTAAGCCTAAGCCTAAGCCTAAGCCTAAGCCTAAGCCTAAGCCTAAGCCTAAGCCTAAGCCTAAGCCTAAGCCTAAGCCTAAGCCTAAGCCTAAGCCTAAGCCTAAGCCTAAGCCTAAGCCTAAGCCTAAGCCTAAGCCTAAGCCTAAGCCTAAGCCTAAGCCTAAGCCTAAGCCTAAGCCTAAGCCTAAGCCTAAGCCTAAGCCTAAGCCTAAGCCTAAGCCTAAGCCTAAGCCTAAGCCTAAGCCTAAGCCTAAGCCTAAGCCTAAGCCTAAGCCTAAGCCTAAGCCTAAGCCTAAGCCTAAGCCTAAGCCTAAGCCTAAGCCTAAGCCTAAGCCTAAGCCTAAGCCTAAGCCTAAGCCTAAGCCTAAGCCTAAGCCTAAGCCTAAGCCTAAGCCTAAGCCTAAGCCTAAGCCTAAGCCTAAGCCTAAGCCTAAGCCTAAGCCTAAGCCTAAGCCTAAGCCTAAGCCTAAGCCTAAGCCTAAGCCTAAGCCTAAGCCTAAGCCTAAGCCTAAGCCTAAGCCTAAGCCTAAGCCTAAGCCTAAGCCTAAGCCTAAGCCTAAGCCTAAGCCTAAGCCTAAGCCTAAGCCTAAGCCTAAGCCTAAGCCTAAGCCTAAGCCTAAGCCTAAGCCTAAGCCTAAGCCTAAGCCTAAGCCTAAGCCTAAGCCTAAGCCTAAGCCTAAGCCTAAGCCTAAGCCTAAGCCTAAGCCTAAGCCTAAGCCTAAGCCTAAGCCTAAGCCTAAGCCTAAGCCTAAGCCTAAGCCTAAGCCTAAGCCTAAGCCTAAGCCTAAGCCTAAGCCTAAGCCTAAGCCTAAGCCTAAGCCTAAGCCTAAGCCTAAGCCTAAGCCTAAGCCTAAGCCTAAGCCTAAGCCTAAGCCTAAGCCTAAGCCTAAGCCTAAGCCTAAGCCTAAGCCTAAGCCTAAGCCTAAGCCTAAGCCTAAGCCTAAGCCTAAGCCTAAGCCTAAGCCTAAGCCTAAGCCTAAGCCTAAGCCTAAGCCTAAGCCTAAGCCTAAGCCTAAGCCTAAGCCTAAGCCTAAGCCTAAGCCTAAGCCTAAGCCTAAGCCTAAGCCTAAGCCTAAGCCTAAGCCTAAGCCTAAGCCTAAGCCTAAGCCTAAGCCTAAGCCTAAGCCTAAGCCTAAGCCTAAGCCTAAGCCTAAGCCTAAGCCTAAGCCTAAGCCTAAGCCTAAGCCTAAGCCTAAGCCTAAGCCTAAGCCTAAGCCTAAGCCTAAGCCTAAGCCTAAGCCTAAGCCTAAGCCTAAGCCTAAGCCTAAGCCTAAGCCTAAGCCTAAGCCTAAGCCTAAGCCTAAGCCTAAGCCTAAGCCTAAGCCTAAGCCTAAGCCTAAGCCTAAGCCTAAGCCTAAGCCTAAGCCTAAGCCTAAGCCTAAGCCTAAGCCTAAGCCTAAGCCTAAGCCTAAGCCTAAGCCTAAGCCTAAGCCTAAGCCTAAGCCTAAGCCTAAGCCTAAGCCTAAGCCTAAGCCTAAGCCTAAGCCTAAGCCTAAGCCTAAGCCTAAGCCTAAGCCTAAGCCTAAGCCTAAGCCTAAGCCTAAGCCTAAGCCTAAGCCTAAGCCTAAGCCTAAGCCTAAGCCTAAGCCTAAGCCTAAGCCTAAGCCTAAGCCTAAGCCTAAGCCTAAGCCTAAGCCTAAGCCTAAGCCTAAGCCTAAGCCTAAGCCTAAGCCTAAGCCTAAGCCTAAGCCTAAGCCTAAGCCTAAGCCTAAGCCTAAGCCTAAGCCTAAGCCTAAGCCTAAGCCTAAGCCTAAGCCTAAGCCTAAGCCTAAGCCTAAGCCTAAGCCTAAGCCTAAGCCTAAGCCTAAGCCTAAGCCTAAGCCTAAGCCTAAGCCTAAGCCTAAGCCTAAGCCTAAGCCTAAGCCTAAGCCTAAGCCTAAGCCTAAGCCTAAGCCTAAGCCTAAGCCTAAGCCTAAGCCTAAGCCTAAGCCTAAGCCTAAGCCTAAGCCTAAGCCTAAGCCTAAGCCTAAGCCTAAGCCTAAGCCTAAGCCTAAGCCTAAGCCTAAGCCTAAGCCTAAGCCTAAGCCTAAGCCTAAGCCTAAGCCTAAGCCTAAGCCTAAGCCTAAGCCTAAGCCTAAGCCTAAGCCTAAGCCTAAGCCTAAGCCTAAGCCTAAGCCTAAGCCTAAGCCTAAGCCTAAGCCTAAGCCTAAGCCTAAGCCTAAGCCTAAGCCTAAGCCTAAGCCTAAGCCTAAGCCTAAGCCTAAGCCTAAGCCTAAGCCTAAGCCTAAGCCTAAGCCTAAGCCTAAGCCTAAGCCTAAGCCTAAGCCTAAGCCTAAGCCTAAGCCTAAGCCTAAGCCTAAGCCTAAGCCTAAGCCTAAGCCTAAGCCTAAGCCTAAGCCTAAGCCTAAGCCTAAGCCTAAGCCTAAGCCTAAGCCTAAGCCTAAGCCTAAGCCTAAGCCTAAGCCTAAGCCTAAGCCTAAGCCTAAGCCTAAGCCTAAGCCTAAGCCTAAGCCTAAGCCTAAGCCTAAGCCTAAGCCTAAGCCTAAGCCTAAGCCTAAGCCTAAGCCTAAGCCTAAGCCTAAGCCTAAGCCTAAGCCTAAGCCTAAGCCTAAGCCTAAGCCTAAGCCTAAGCCTAAGCCTAAGCCTAAGCCTAAGCCTAAGCCTAAGCCTAAGCCTAAGCCTAAGCCTAAGCCTAAGCCTAAGCCTAAGCCTAAGCCTAAGCCTAAGCCTAAGCCTAAGCCTAAGCCTAAGCCTAAGCCTAAGCCTAAGCCTAAGCCTAAGCCTAAGCCTAAGCCTAAGCCTAAGCCTAAGCCTAAGCCTAAGCCTAAGCCTAAGCCTAAGCCTAAGCCTAAGCCTAAGCCTAAGCCTAAGCCTAAGCCTAAGCCTAAGCCTAAGCCTAAGCCTAAGCCTAAGCCTAAGCCTAAGCCTAAGCCTAAGCCTAAGCCTAAGCCTAAGCCTAAGCCTAAGCCTAAGCCTAAGCCTAAGCCTAAGCCTAAGCCTAAGCCTAAGCCTAAGCCTAAGCCTAAGCCTAAGCCTAAGCCTAAGCCTAAGCCTAAGCCTAAGCCTAAGCCTAAGCCTAAGCCTAAGCCTAAGCCTAAGCCTAAGCCTAAGCCTAAGCCTAAGCCTAAGCCTAAGCCTAAGCCTAAGCCTAAGCCTAAGCCTAAGCCTAAGCCTAAGCCTAAGCCTAAGCCTAAGCCTAAGCCTAAGCCTAAGCCTAAGCCTAAGCCTAAGCCTAAGCCTAAGCCTAAGCCTAAGCCTAAGCCTAAGCCTAAGCCTAAGCCTAAGCCTAAGCCTAAGCCTAAGCCTAAGCCTAAGCCTAAGCCTAAGCCTAAGCCTAAGCCTAAGCCTAAGCCTAAGCCTAAGCCTAAGCCTAAGCCTAAGCCTAAGCCTAAGCCTAAGCCTAAGCCTAAGCCTAAGCCTAAGCCTAAGCCTAAGCCTAAGCCTAAGCCTAAGCCTAAGCCTAAGCCTAAGCCTAAGCCTAAGCCTAAGCCTAAGCCTAAGCCTAAGCCTAAGCCTAAGCCTAAGCCTAAGCCTAAGCCTAAGCCTAAGCCTAAGCCTAAGCCTAAGCCTAAGCCTAAGCCTAAGCCTAAGCCTAAGCCTAAGCCTAAGCCTAAGCCTAAGCCTAAGCCTAAGCCTAAGCCTAAGCCTAAGCCTAAGCCTAAGCCTAAGCCTAAGCCTAAGCCTAAGCCTAAGCCTAAGCCTAAGCCTAAGCCTAAGCCTAAGCCTAAGCCTAAGCCTAAGCCTAAGCCTAAGCCTAAGCCTAAGCCTAAGCCTAAGCCTAAGCCTAAGCCTAAGCCTAAGCCTAAGCCTAAGCCTAAGCCTAAGCCTAAGCCTAAGCCTAAGCCTAAGCCTAAGCCTAAGCCTAAGCCTAAGCCTAAGCCTAAGCCTAAGCCTAAGCCTAAGCCTAAGCCTAAGCCTAAGCCTAAGCCTAAGCCTAAGCCTAAGCCTAAGCCTAAGCCTAAGCCTAAGCCTAAGCCTAAGCCTAAGCCTAAGCCTAAGCCTAAGCCTAAGCCTAAGCCTAAGCCTAAGCCTAAGCCTAAGCCTAAGCCTAAGCCTAAGCCTAAGCCTAAGCCTAAGCCTAAGCCTAAGCCTAAGCCTAAGCCTAAGCCTAAGCCTAAGCCTAAGCCTAAGCCTAAGCCTAAGCCTAAGCCTAAGCCTAAGCCTAAGCCTAAGCCTAAGCCTAAGCCTAAGCCTAAGCCTAAGCCTAAGCCTAAGCCTAAGCCTAAGCCTAAGCCTAAGCCTAAGCCTAAGCCTAAGCCTAAGCCTAAGCCTAAGCCTAAGCCTAAGCCTAAGCCTAAGCCTAAGCCTAAGCCTAAGCCTAAGCCTAAGCCTAAGCCTAAGCCTAAGCCTAAGCCTAAGCCTAAGCCTAAGCCTAAGCCTAAGCCTAAGCCTAAGCCTAAGCCTAAGCCTAAGCCTAAGCCTAAGCCTAAGCCTAAGCCTAAGCCTAAGCCTAAGCCTAAGCCTAAGCCTAAGCCTAAGCCTAAGCCTAAGCCTAAGCCTAAGCCTAAGCCTAAGCCTAAGCCTAAGCCTAAGCCTAAGCCTAAGCCTAAGCCTAAGCCTAAGCCTAAGCCTAAGCCTAAGCCTAAGCCTAAGCCTAAGCCTAAGCCTAAGCCTAAGCCTAAGCCTAAGCCTAAGCCTAAGCCTAAGCCTAAGCCTAAGCCTAAGCCTAAGCCTAAGCCTAAGCCTAAGCCTAAGCCTAAGCCTAAGCCTAAGCCTAAGCCTAAGCCTAAGCCTAAGCCTAAGCCTAAGCCTAAGCCTAAGCCTAAGCCTAAGCCTAAGCCTAAGCCTAAGCCTAAGCCTAAGCCTAAGCCTAAGCCTAAGCCTAAGCCTAAGCCTAAGCCTAAGCCTAAGCCTAAGCCTAAGCCTAAGCCTAAGCCTAAGCCTAAGCCTAAGCCTAAGCCTAAGCCTAAGCCTAAGCCTAAGCCTAAGCCTAAGCCTAAGCCTAAGCCTAAGCCTAAGCCTAAGCCTAAGCCTAAGCCTAAGCCTAAGCCTAAGCCTAAGCCTAAGCCTAAGCCTAAGCCTAAGCCTAAGCCTAAGCCTAAGCCTAAGCCTAAGCCTAAGCCTAAGCCTAAGCCTAAGCCTAAGCCTAAGCCTAAGCCTAAGCCTAAGCCTAAGCCTAAGCCTAAGCCTAAGCCTAAGCCTAAGCCTAAGCCTAAGCCTAAGCCTAAGCCTAAGCCTAAGCCTAAGCCTAAGCCTAAGCCTAAGCCTAAGCCTAAGCCTAAGCCTAAGCCTAAGCCTAAGCCTAAGCCTAAGCCTAAGCCTAAGCCTAAGCCTAAGCCTAAGCCTAAGCCTAAGCCTAAGCCTAAGCCTAAGCCTAAGCCTAAGCCTAAGCCTAAGCCTAAGCCTAAGCCTAAGCCTAAGCCTAAGCCTAAGCCTAAGCCTAAGCCTAAGCCTAAGCCTAAGCCTAAGCCTAAGCCTAAGCCTAAGCCTAAGCCTAAGCCTAAGCCTAAGCCTAAGCCTAAGCCTAAGCCTAAGCCTAAGCCTAAGCCTAAGCCTAAGCCTAAGCCTAAGCCTAAGCCTAAGCCTAAGCCTAAGCCTAAGCCTAAGCCTAAGCCTAAGCCTAAGCCTAAGCCTAAGCCTAAGCCTAAGCCTAAGCCTAAGCCTAAGCCTAAGCCTAAGCCTAAGCCTAAGCCTAAGCCTAAGCCTAAGCCTAAGCCTAAGCCTAAGCCTAAGCCTAAGCCTAAGCCTAAGCCTAAGCCTAAGCCTAAGCCTAAGCCTAAGCCTAAGCCTAAGCCTAAGCCTAAGCCTAAGCCTAAGCCTAAGCCTAAGCCTAAGCCTAAGCCTAAGCCTAAGCCTAAGCCTAAGCCTAAGCCTAAGCCTAAGCCTAAGCCTAAGCCTAAGCCTAAGCCTAAGCCTAAGCCTAAGCCTAAGCCTAAGCCTAAGCCTAAGCCTAAGCCTAAGCCTAAGCCTAAGCCTAAGCCTAAGCCTAAGCCTAAGCCTAAGCCTAAGCCTAAGCCTAAGCCTAAGCCTAAGCCTAAGCCTAAGCCTAAGCCTAAGCCTAAGCCTAAGCCTAAGCCTAAGCCTAAGCCTAAGCCTAAGCCTAAGCCTAAGCCTAAGCCTAAGCCTAAGCCTAAGCCTAAGCCTAAGCCTAAGCCTAAGCCTAAGCCTAAGCCTAAGCCTAAGCCTAAGCCTAAGCCTAAGCCTAAGCCTAAGCCTAAGCCTAAGCCTAAGCCTAAGCCTAAGCCTAAGCCTAAGCCTAAGCCTAAGCCTAAGCCTAAGCCTAAGCCTAAGCTAAGCCTAAGCCTAAGCCTAAGCCTAAGCCTAAGCCTAAGCCTAAGCCTAAGCCTAAGCCTAAGCCTAAGCCTAAGCCTAAGCCTAAGCCTAAGCCTAAGCCTAAGCCTAAGCCTAAGCCTAAGCCTAAGCCTAAGCCTAAGCCTAAGCCTAAGCCTAAGCCTAAGCCTAAGCCTAAGCCTAAGCCTAAGCCTAAGCCTAAGCCTAAGCCTAAGCCTAAGCCTAAGCCTAAGCCTAAGCCTAAGCCTAAGCCTAAGCCTAAGCCTAAGCCTAAGCCTAAGCCTAAGCCTAAGCCTAAGCCTAAGCCTAAGCCTAAGCCTAAGCCTAAGCCTAAGCCTAAGCCTAAGCCTAAGCCTAAGCCTAAGCCTAAGCCTAAGCCTAAGCCTAAGCCTAAGCCTAAGCCTAAGCCTAAGCCTAAGCCTAAGCCTAAGCCTAAGCCTAAGCCTAAGCCTAAGCCTAAGCCTAAGCCTAAGCCTAAGCCTAAGCCTAAGCCTAAGCCTAAGCCTAAGCCTAAGCCTAAGCCTAAGCCTAAGCCTAAGCCTAAGCCTAAGCCTAAGCCTAAGCCTAAGCCTAAGCCTAAGCCTAAGCCTAAGCCTAAGCCTAAGCCTAAGCCTAAGCCTAAGCCTAAGCCTAAGCCTAAGCCTAAGCCTAAGCCTAAGCCTAAGCCTAAGCCTAAGCCTAAGCCTAAGCCTAAGCCTAAGCCTAAGCCTAAGCCTAAGCCTAAGCCTAAGCCTAAGCCTAAGCCTAAGCCTAAGCCTAAGCCTAAGCCTAAGCCTAAGCCTAAGCCTAAGCCTAAGCCTAAGCCTAAGCCTAAGCCTAAGCCTAAGCCTAAGCCTAAGCCTAAGCCTAAGCCTAAGCCTAAGCCTAAGCCTAAGCCTAAGCCTAAGCCTAAGCCTAAGCCTAAGCCTAAGCCTAAGCCTAAGCCTAAGCCTAAGCCTAAGCCTAAGCCTAAGCCTAAGCCTAAGCCTAAGCCTAAGCCTAAGCCTAAGCCTAAGCCTAAGCCTAAGCCTAAGCCTAAGCCTAAGCCTAAGCCTAAGCCTAAGCCTAAGCCTAAGCCTAAGCCTAAGCCTAAGCCTAAGCCTAAGCCTAAGCCTAAGCCTAAGCCTAAGCCTAAGCCTAAGCCTAAGCCTAAGCCTAAGCCTAAGCCTAAGCCTAAGCCTAAGCCTAAGCCTAAGCCTAAGCCTAAGCCTAAGCCTAAGCCTAAGCCTAAGCCTAAGCCTAAGCCTAAGCCTAAGCCTAAGCCTAAGCCTAAGCCTAAGCCTAAGCCTAAGCCTAAGCCTAAGCCTAAGCCTAAGCCTAAGCCTAAGCCTAAGCCTAAGCCTAAGCCTAAGCCTAAGCCTAAGCCTAAGCCTAAGCCTAAGCCTAAGCCTAAGCCTAAGCCTAAGCCTAAGCCTAAGCCTAAGCCTAAGCCTAAGCCTAAGCCTAAGCCTAAGCCTAAGCCTAAGCCTAAGCCTAAGCCTAAGCCTAAGCCTAAGCCTAAGCCTAAGCCTAAGCCTAAGCCTAAGCCTAAGCCTAAGCCTAAGCCTAAGCCTAAGCCTAAGCCTAAGCCTAAGCCTAAGCCTAAGCCTAAGCCTAAGCCTAAGCCTAAGCCTAAGCCTAAGCCTAAGCCTAAGCCTAAGCCTAAGCCTAAGCCTAAGCCTAAGCCTAAGCCTAAGCCTAAGCCTAAGCCTAAGCCTAAGCCTAAGCCTAAGCCTAAGCCTAAGCCTAAGCCTAAGCCTAAGCCTAAGCCTAAGCCTAAGCCTAAGCCTAAGCCTAAGCCTAAGCCTAAGCCTAAGCCTAAGCCTAAGCCTAAGCCTAAGCCTAAGCCTAAGCCTAAGCCTAAGCCTAAGCCTAAGCCTAAGCCTAAGCCTAAGCCTAAGCCTAAGCCTAAGCCTAAGCCTAAGCCTAAGCCTAAGCCTAAGCCTAAGCCTAAGCCTAAGCCTAAGCCTAAGCCTAAGCCTAAGCCTAAGCCTAAGCCTAAGCCTAAGCCTAAGCCTAAGCCTAAGCCTAAGCCTAAGCCTAAGCCTAAGCCTAAGCCTAAGCCTAAGCCTAAGCCTAAGCCTAAGCCTAAGCCTAAGCCTAAGCCTAAGCCTAAGCCTAAGCCTAAGCCTAAGCCTAAGCCTAAGCCTAAGCCTAAGCCTAAGCCTAAGCCTAAGCCTAAGCCTAAGCCTAAGCCTAAGCCTAAGCCTAAGCCTAAGCCTAAGCCTAAGCCTAAGCCTAAGCCTAAGCCTAAGCCTAAGCCTAAGCCTAAGCCTAAGCCTAAGCCTAAGCCTAAGCCTAAGCCTAAGCCTAAGCCTAAGCCTAAGCCTAAGCCTAAGCCTAAGCCTAAGCCTAAGCCTAAGCCTAAGCCTAAGCCTAAGCCTAAGCCTAAGCCTAAGCCTAAGCCTAAGCCTAAGCCTAAGCCTAAGCCTAAGCCTAAGCCTAAGCCTAAGCCTAAGCCTAAGCCTAAGCCTAAGCCTAAGCCTAAGCCTAAGCCTAAGCCTAAGCCTAAGCCTAAGCCTAAGCCTAAGCCTAAGCCTAAGCCTAAGCCTAAGCCTAAGCCTAAGCCTAAGCCTAAGCCTAAGCCTAAGCCTAAGCCTAAGCCTAAGCCTAAGCCTAAGCCTAAGCCTAAGCCTAAGCCTAAGCCTAAGCCTAAGCCTAAGCCTAAGCCTAAGCCTAAGCCTAAGCCTAAGCCTAAGCCTAAGCCTAAGCCTAAGCCTAAGCCTAAGCCTAAGCCTAAGCCTAAGCCTAAGCCTAAGCCTAAGCCTAAGCCTAAGCCTAAGCCTAAGCCTAAGCCTAAGCCTAAGCCTAAGCCTAAGCCTAAGCCTAAGCCTAAGCCTAAGCCTAAGCCTAAGCCTAAGCCTAAGCCTAAGCCTAAGCCTAAGCCTAAGCCTAAGCCTAAGCCTAAGCCTAAGCCTAAGCCTAAGCCTAAGCCTAAGCCTAAGCCTAAGCCTAAGCCTAAGCCTAAGCCTAAGCCTAAGCCTAAGCCTAAGCCTAAGCCTAAGCCTAAGCCTAAGCCTAAGCCTAAGCCTAAGCCTAAGCCTAAGCCTAAGCCTAAGCCTAAGCCTAAGCCTAAGCCTAAGCCTAAGCCTAAGCCTAAGCCTAAGCCTAAGCCTAAGCCTAAGCCTAAGCCTAAGCCTAAGCCTAAGCCTAAGCCTAAGCCTAAGCCTAAGCCTAAGCCTAAGCCTAAGCCTAAGCCTAAGCCTAAGCCTAAGCCTAAGCCTAAGCCTAAGCCTAAGCCTAAGCCTAAGCCTAAGCCTAAGCCTAAGCCTAAGCCTAAGCCTAAGCCTAAGCCTAAGCCTAAGCCTAAGCCTAAGCCTAAGCCTAAGCCTAAGCCTAAGCCTAAGCCTAAGCCTAAGCCTAAGCCTAAGCCTAAGCCTAAGCCTAAGCCTAAGCCTAAGCCTAAGCCTAAGCCTAAGCCTAAGCCTAAGCCTAAGCCTAAGCCTAAGCCTAAGCCTAAGCCTAAGCCTAAGCCTAAGCCTAAGCCTAAGCCTAAGCCTAAGCCTAAGCCTAAGCCTAAGCCTAAGCCTAAGCCTAAGCCTAAGCCTAAGCCTAAGCCTAAGCCTAAGCCTAAGCCTAAGCCTAAGCCTAAGCCTAAGCCTAAGCCTAAGCCTAAGCCTAAGCCTAAGCCTAAGCCTAAGCCTAAGCCTAAGCCTAAGCCTAAGCCTAAGCCTAAGCCTAAGCCTAAGCCTAAGCCTAAGCCTAAGCCTAAGCCTAAGCCTAAGCCTAAGCCTAAGCCTAAGCCTAAGCCTAAGCCTAAGCCTAAGCCTAAGCCTAAGCCTAAGCCTAAGCCTAAGCCTAAGCCTAAGCCTAAGCCTAAGCCTAAGCCTAAGCCTAAGCCTAAGCCTAAGCCTAAGCCTAAGCCTAAGCCTAAGCCTAAGCCTAAGCCTAAGCCTAAGCCTAAGCCTAAGCCTAAGCCTAAGCCTAAGCCTAAGCCTAAGCCTAAGCCTAAGCCTAAGCCTAAGCCTAAGCCTAAGCCTAAGCCTAAGCCTAAGCCTAAGCCTAAGCCTAAGCCTAAGCCTAAGCCTAAGCCTAAGCCTAAGCCTAAGCCTAAGCCTAAGCCTAAGCCTAAGCCTAAGCCTAAGCCTAAGCCTAAGCCTAAGCCTAAGCCTAAGCCTAAGCCTAAGCCTAAGCCTAAGCCTAAGCCTAAGCCTAAGCCTAAGCCTAAGCCTAAGCCTAAGCCTAAGCCTAAGCCTAAGCCTAAGCCTAAGCCTAAGCCTAAGCCTAAGCCTAAGCCTAAGCCTAAGCCTAAGCCTAAGCCTAAGCCTAAGCCTAAGCCTAAGCCTAAGCCTAAGCCTAAGCCTAAGCCTAAGCCTAAGCCTAAGCCTAAGCCTAAGCCTAAGCCTAAGCCTAAGCCTAAGCCTAAGCCTAAGCCTAAGCCTAAGCCTAAGCCTAAGCCTAAGCCTAAGCCTAAGCCTAAGCCTAAGCCTAAGCCTAAGCCTAAGCCTAAGCCTAAGCCTAAGCCTAAGCCTAAGCCTAAGCCTAAGCCTAAGCCTAAGCCTAAGCCTAAGCCTAAGCCTAAGCCTAAGCCTAAGCCTAAGCCTAAGCCTAAGCCTAAGCCTAAGCCTAAGCCTAAGCCTAAGCCTAAGCCTAAGCCTAAGCCTAAGCCTAAGCCTAAGCCTAAGCCTAAGCCTAAGCCTAAGCCTAAGCCTAAGCCTAAGCCTAAGCCTAAGCCTAAGCCTAAGCCTAAGCCTAAGCCTAAGCCTAAGCCTAAGCCTAAGCCTAAGCCTAAGCCTAAGCCTAAGCCTAAGCCTAAGCCTAAGCCTAAGCCTAAGCCTAAGCCTAAGCCTAAGCCTAAGCCTAAGCCTAAGCCTAAGCCTAAGCCTAAGCCTAAGCCTAAGCCTAAGCCTAAGCCTAAGCCTAAGCCTAAGCCTAAGCCTAAGCCTAAGCCTAAGCCTAAGCCTAAGCCTAAGCCTAAGCCTAAGCCTAAGCCTAAGCCTAAGCCTAAGCCTAAGCCTAAGCCTAAGCCTAAGCCTAAGCCTAAGCCTAAGCCTAAGCCTAAGCCTAAGCCTAAGCCTAAGCCTAAGCCTAAGCCTAAGCCTAAGCCTAAGCCTAAGCCTAAGCCTAAGCCTAAGCCTAAGCCTAAGCCTAAGCCTAAGCCTAAGCCTAAGCCTAAGCCTAAGCCTAAGCCTAAGCCTAAGCCTAAGCCTAAGCCTAAGCCTAAGCCTAAGCCTAAGCCTAAGCCTAAGCCTAAGCCTAAGCCTAAGCCTAAGCCTAAGCCTAAGCCTAAGCCTAAGCCTAAGCCTAAGCCTAAGCCTAAGCCTAAGCCTAAGCCTAAGCCTAAGCCTAAGCCTAAGCCTAAGCCTAAGCCTAAGCCTAAGCCTAAGCCTAAGCCTAAGCCTAAGCCTAAGCCTAAGCCTAAGCCTAAGCCTAAGCCTAAGCCTAAGCCTAAGCCTAAGCCTAAGCCTAAGCCTAAGCCTAAGCCTAAGCCTAAGCCTAAGCCTAAGCCTAAGCCTAAGCCTAAGCCTAAGCCTAAGCCTAAGCCTAAGCCTAAGCCTAAGCCTAAGCCTAAGCCTAAGCCTAAGCCTAAGCCTAAGCCTAAGCCTAAGCCTAAGCCTAAGCCTAAGCCTAAGCCTAAGCCTAAGCCTAAGCCTAAGCCTAAGCCTAAGCCTAAGCCTAAGCCTAAGCCTAAGCCTAAGCCTAAGCCTAAGCCTAAGCCTAAGCCTAAGCCTAAGCCTAAGCCTAAGCCTAAGCCTAAGCCTAAGCCTAAGCCTAAGCCTAAGCCTAAGCCTAAGCCTAAGCCTAAGCCTAAGCCTAAGCCTAAGCCTAAGCCTAAGCCTAAGCCTAAGCCTAAGCCTAAGCCTAAGCCTAAGCCTAAGCCTAAGCCTAAGCCTAAGCCTAAGCCTAAGCCTAAGCCTAAGCCTAAGCCTAAGCCTAAGCCTAAGCCTAAGCCTAAGCCTAAGCCTAAGCCTAAGCCTAAGCCTAAGCCTAAGCCTAAGCCTAAGCCTAAGCCTAAGCCTAAGCCTAAGCCTAAGCCTAAGCCTAAGCCTAAGCCTAAGCCTAAGCCTAAGCCTAAGCCTAAGCCTAAGCCTAAGCCTAAGCCTAAGCCTAAGCCTAAGCCTAAGCCTAAGCCTAAGCCTAAGCCTAAGCCTAAGCCTAAGCCTAAGCCTAAGCCTAAGCCTAAGCCTAAGCCTAAGCCTAAGCCTAAGCCTAAGCCTAAGCCTAAGCCTAAGCCTAAGCCTAAGCCTAAGCCTAAGCCTAAGCCTAAGCCTAAGCCTAAGCCTAAGCCTAAGCCTAAGCCTAAGCCTAAGCCTAAGCCTAAGCCTAAGCCTAAGCCTAAGCCTAAGCCTAAGCCTAAGCCTAAGCCTAAGCCTAAGCCTAAGCCTAAGCCTAAGCCTAAGCCTAAGCCTAAGCCTAAGCCTAAGCCTAAGCCTAAGCCTAAGCCTAAGCCTAAGCCTAAGCCTAAGCCTAAGCCTAAGCCTAAGCCTAAGCCTAAGCCTAAGCCTAAGCCTAAGCCTAAGCCTAAGCCTAAGCCTAAGCCTAAGCCTAAGCCTAAGCCTAAGCCTAAGCCTAAGCCTAAGCCTAAGCCTAAGCCTAAGCCTAAGCCTAAGCCTAAGCCTAAGCCTAAGCCTAAGCCTAAGCCTAAGCCTAAGCCTAAGCCTAAGCCTAAGCCTAAGCCTAAGCCTAAGCCTAAGCCTAAGCCTAAGCCTAAGCCTAAGCCTAAGCCTAAGCCTAAGCCTAAGCCTAAGCCTAAGCCTAAGCCTAAGCCTAAGCCTAAGCCTAAGCCTAAGCCTAAGCCTAAGCCTAAGCCTAAGCCTAAGCCTAAGCCTAAGCCTAAGCCTAAGCCTAAGCCTAAGCCTAAGCCTAAGCCTAAGCCTAAGCCTAAGCCTAAGCCTAAGCCTAAGCCTAAGCCTAAGCCTAAGCCTAAGCCTAAGCCTAAGCCTAAGCCTAAGCCTAAGCCTAAGCCTAAGCCTAAGCCTAAGCCTAAGCCTAAGCCTAAGCCTAAGCCTAAGCCTAAGCCTAAGCCTAAGCCTAAGCCTAAGCCTAAGCCTAAGCCTAAGCCTAAGCCTAAGCCTAAGCCTAAGCCTAAGCCTAAGCCTAAGCCTAAGCCTAAGCCTAAGCCTAAGCCTAAGCCTAAGCCTAAGCCTAAGCCTAAGCCTAAGCCTAAGCCTAAGCCTAAGCCTAAGCCTAAGCCTAAGCCTAAGCCTAAGCCTAAGCCTAAGCCTAAGCCTAAGCCTAAGCCTAAGCCTAAGCCTAAGCCTAAGCCTAAGCCTAAGCCTAAGCCTAAGCCTAAGCCTAAGCCTAAGCCTAAGCCTAAGCCTAAGCCTAAGCCTAAGCCTAAGCCTAAGCCTAAGCCTAAGCCTAAGCCTAAGCCTAAGCCTAAGCCTAAGCCTAAGCCTAAGCCTAAGCCTAAGCCTAAGCCTAAGCCTAAGCCTAAGCCTAAGCCTAAGCCTAAGCCTAAGCCTAAGCCTAAGCCTAAGCCTAAGCCTAAGCCTAAGCCTAAGCCTAAGCCTAAGCCTAAGCCTAAGCCTAAGCCTAAGCCTAAGCCTAAGCCTAAGCCTAAGCCTAAGCCTAAGCCTAAGCCTAAGCCTAAGCCTAAGCCTAAGCCTAAGCCTAAGCCTAAGCCTAAGCCTAAGCCTAAGCCTAAGCCTAAGCCTAAGCCTAAGCCTAAGCCTAAGCCTAAGCCTAAGCCTAAGCCTAAGCCTAAGCCTAAGCCTAAGCCTAAGCCTAAGCCTAAGCCTAAGCCTAAGCCTAAGCCTAAGCCTAAGCCTAAGCCTAAGCCTAAGCCTAAGCCTAAGCCTAAGCCTAAGCCTAAGCCTAAGCCTAAGCCTAAGCCTAAGCCTAAGCCTAAGCCTAAGCCTAAGCCTAAGCCTAAGCCTAAGCCTAAGCCTAAGCCTAAGCCTAAGCCTAAGCCTAAGCCTAAGCCTAAGCCTAAGCCTAAGCCTAAGCCTAAGCCTAAGCCTAAGCCTAAGCCTAAGCCTAAGCCTAAGCCTAAGCCTAAGCCTAAGCCTAAGCCTAAGCCTAAGCCTAAGCCTAAGCCTAAGCCTAAGCCTAAGCCTAAGCCTAAGCCTAAGCCTAAGCCTAAGCCTAAGCCTAAGCCTAAGCCTAAGCCTAAGCCTAAGCCTAAGCCTAAGCCTAAGCCTAAGCCTAAGCCTAAGCCTAAGCCTAAGCCTAAGCCTAAGCCTAAGCCTAAGCCTAAGCCTAAGCCTAAGCCTAAGCCTAAGCCTAAGCCTAAGCCTAAGCCTAAGCCTAAGCCTAAGCCTAAGCCTAAGCCTAAGCCTAAGCCTAAGCCTAAGCCTAAGCCTAAGCCTAAGCCTAAGCCTAAGCCTAAGCCTAAGCCTAAGCCTAAGCCTAAGCCTAAGCCTAAGCCTAAGCCTAAGCCTAAGCCTAAGCCTAAGCCTAAGCCTAAGCCTAAGCCTAAGCCTAAGCCTAAGCCTAAGCCTAAGCCTAAGCCTAAGCCTAAGCCTAAGCCTAAGCCTAAGCCTAAGCCTAAGCCTAAGCCTAAGCCTAAGCCTAAGCCTAAGCCTAAGCCTAAGCCTAAGCCTAAGCCTAAGCCTAAGCCTAAGCCTAAGCCTAAGCCTAAGCCTAAGCCTAAGCCTAAGCCTAAGCCTAAGCCTAAGCCTAAGCCTAAGCCTAAGCCTAAGCCTAAGCCTAAGCCTAAGCCTAAGCCTAAGCCTAAGCCTAAGCCTAAGCCTAAGCCTAAGCCTAAGCCTAAGCCTAAGCCTAAGCCTAAGCCTAAGCCTAAGCCTAAGCCTAAGCCTAAGCCTAAGCCTAAGCCTAAGCCTAAGCCTAAGCCTAAGCCTAAGCCTAAGCCTAAGCCTAAGCCTAAGCCTAAGCCTAAGCCTAAGCCTAAGCCTAAGCCTAAGCCTAAGCCTAAGCCTAAGCCTAAGCCTAAGCCTAAGCCTAAGCCTAAGCCTAAGCCTAAGCCTAAGCCTAAGCCTAAGCCTAAGCCTAAGCCTAAGCCTAAGCCTAAGCCTAAGCCTAAGCCTAAGCCTAAGCCTAAGCCTAAGCCTAAGCCTAAGCCTAAGCCTAAGCCTAAGCCTAAGCCTAAGCCTAAGCCTAAGCCTAAGCCTAAGCCTAAGCCTAAGCCTAAGCCTAAGCCTAAGCCTAAGCCTAAGCCTAAGCCTAAGCCTAAGCCTAAGCCTAAGCCTAAGCCTAAGCCTAAGCCTAAGCCTAAGCCTAAGCCTAAGCCTAAGCCTAAGCCTAAGCCTAAGCCTAAGCCTAAGCCTAAGCCTAAGCCTAAGCCTAAGCCTAAGCCTAAGCCTAAGCCTAAGCCTAAGCCTAAGCCTAAGCCTAAGCCTAAGCCTAAGCCTAAGCCTAAGCCTAAGCCTAAGCCTAAGCCTAAGCCTAAGCCTAAGCCTAAGCCTAAGCCTAAGCCTAAGCCTAAGCCTAAGCCTAAGCCTAAGCCTAAGCCTAAGCCTAAGCCTAAGCCTAAGCCTAAGCCTAAGCCTAAGCCTAAGCCTAAGCCTAAGCCTAAGCCTAAGCCTAAGCCTAAGCCTAAGCCTAAGCCTAAGCCTAAGCCTAAGCCTAAGCCTAAGCCTAAGCCTAAGCCTAAGCCTAAGCCTAAGCCTAAGCCTAAGCCTAAGCCTAAGCCTAAGCCTAAGCCTAAGCCTAAGCCTAAGCCTAAGCCTAAGCCTAAGCCTAAGCCTAAGCCTAAGCCTAAGCCTAAGCCTAAGCCTAAGCCTAAGCCTAAGCCTAAGCCTAAGCCTAAGCCTAAGCCTAAGCCTAAGCCTAAGCCTAAGCCTAAGCCTAAGCCTAAGCCTAAGCCTAAGCCTAAGCCTAAGCCTAAGCCTAAGCCTAAGCCTAAGCCTAAGCCTAAGCCTAAGCCTAAGCCTAAGCCTAAGCCTAAGCCTAAGCCTAAGCCTAAGCCTAAGCCTAAGCCTAAGCCTAAGCCTAAGCCTAAGCCTAAGCCTAAGCCTAAGCCTAAGCCTAAGCCTAAGCCTAAGCCTAAGCCTAAGCCTAAGCCTAAGCCTAAGCCTAAGCCTAAGCCTAAGCCTAAGCCTAAGCCTAAGCCTAAGCCTAAGCCTAAGCCTAAGCCTAAGCCTAAGCCTAAGCCTAAGCCTAAGCCTAAGCCTAAGCCTAAGCCTAAGCCTAAGCCTAAGCCTAAGCCTAAGCCTAAGCCTAAGCCTAAGCCTAAGCCTAAGCCTAAGCCTAAGCCTAAGCCTAAGCCTAAGCCTAAGCCTAAGCCTAAGCCTAAGCCTAAGCCTAAGCCTAAGCCTAAGCCTAAGCCTAAGCCTAAGCCTAAGCCTAAGCCTAAGCCTAAGCCTAAGCCTAAGCCTAAGCCTAAGCCTAAGCCTAAGCCTAAGCCTAAGCCTAAGCCTAAGCCTAAGCCTAAGCCTAAGCCTAAGCCTAAGCCTAAGCCTAAGCCTAAGCCTAAGCCTAAGCCTAAGCCTAAGCCTAAGCCTAAGCCTAAGCCTAAGCCTAAGCCTAAGCCTAAGCCTAAGCCTAAGCCTAAGCCTAAGCCTAAGCCTAAGCCTAAGCCTAAGCCTAAGCCTAAGCCTAAGCCTAAGCCTAAGCCTAAGCCTAAGCCTAAGCCTAAGCCTAAGCCTAAGCCTAAGCCTAAGCCTAAGCCTAAGCCTAAGCCTAAGCCTAAGCCTAAGCCTAAGCCTAAGCCTAAGCCTAAGCCTAAGCCTAAGCCTAAGCCTAAGCCTAAGCCTAAGCCTAAGCCTAAGCCTAAGCCTAAGCCTAAGCCTAAGCCTAAGCCTAAGCCTAAGCCTAAGCCTAAGCCTAAGCCTAAGCCTAAGCCTAAGCCTAAGCCTAAGCCTAAGCCTAAGCCTAAGCCTAAGCCTAAGCCTAAGCCTAAGCCTAAGCCTAAGCCTAAGCCTAAGCCTAAGCCTAAGCCTAAGCCTAAGCCTAAGCCTAAGCCTAAGCCTAAGCCTAAGCCTAAGCCTAAGCCTAAGCCTAAGCCTAAGCCTAAGCCTAAGCCTAAGCCTAAGCCTAAGCCTAAGCCTAAGCCTAAGCCTAAGCCTAAGCCTAAGCCTAAGCCTAAGCCTAAGCCTAAGCCTAAGCCTAAGCCTAAGCCTAAGCCTAAGCCTAAGCCTAAGCCTAAGCCTAAGCCTAAGCCTAAGCCTAAGCCTAAGCCTAAGCCTAAGCCTAAGCCTAAGCCTAAGCCTAAGCCTAAGCCTAAGCCTAAGCCTAAGCCTAAGCCTAAGCCTAAGCCTAAGCCTAAGCCTAAGCCTAAGCCTAAGCCTAAGCCTAAGCCTAAGCCTAAGCCTAAGCCTAAGCCTAAGCCTAAGCCTAAGCCTAAGCCTAAGCCTAAGCCTAAGCCTAAGCCTAAGCCTAAGCCTAAGCCTAAGCCTAAGCCTAAGCCTAAGCCTAAGCCTAAGCCTAAGCCTAAGCCTAAGCCTAAGCCTAAGCCTAAGCCTAAGCCTAAGCCTAAGCCTAAGCCTAAGCCTAAGCCTAAGCCTAAGCCTAAGCCTAAGCCTAAGCCTAAGCCTAAGCCTAAGCCTAAGCCTAAGCCTAAGCCTAAGCCTAAGCCTAAGCCTAAGCCTAAGCCTAAGCCTAAGCCTAAGCCTAAGCCTAAGCCTAAGCCTAAGCCTAAGCCTAAGCCTAAGCCTAAGCCTAAGCCTAAGCCTAAGCCTAAGCCTAAGCCTAAGCCTAAGCCTAAGCCTAAGCCTAAGCCTAAGCCTAAGCCTAAGCCTAAGCCTAAGCCTAAGCCTAAGCCTAAGCCTAAGCCTAAGCCTAAGCCTAAGCCTAAGCCTAAGCCTAAGCCTAAGCCTAAGCCTAAGCCTAAGCCTAAGCCTAAGCCTAAGCCTAAGCCTAAGCCTAAGCCTAAGCCTAAGCCTAAGCCTAAGCCTAAGCCTAAGCCTAAGCCTAAGCCTAAGCCTAAGCCTAAGCCTAAGCCTAAGCCTAAGCCTAAGCCTAAGCCTAAGCCTAAGCCTAAGCCTAAGCCTAAGCCTAAGCCTAAGCCTAAGCCTAAGCCTAAGCCTAAGCCTAAGCCTAAGCCTAAGCCTAAGCCTAAGCCTAAGCCTAAGCCTAAGCCTAAGCCTAAGCCTAAGCCTAAGCCTAAGCCTAAGCCTAAGCCTAAGCCTAAGCCTAAGCCTAAGCCTAAGCCTAAGCCTAAGCCTAAGCCTAAGCCTAAGCCTAAGCCTAAGCCTAAGCCTAAGCCTAAGCCTAAGCCTAAGCCTAAGCCTAAGCCTAAGCCTAAGCCTAAGCCTAAGCCTAAGCCTAAGCCTAAGCCTAAGCCTAAGCCTAAGCCTAAGCCTAAGCCTAAGCCTAAGCCTAAGCCTAAGCCTAAGCCTAAGCCTAAGCCTAAGCCTAAGCCTAAGCCTAAGCCTAAGCCTAAGCCTAAGCCTAAGCCTAAGCCTAAGCCTAAGCCTAAGCCTAAGCCTAAGCCTAAGCCTAAGCCTAAGCCTAAGCCTAAGCCTAAGCCTAAGCCTAAGCCTAAGCCTAAGCCTAAGCCTAAGCCTAAGCCTAAGCCTAAGCCTAAGCCTAAGCCTAAGCCTAAGCCTAAGCCTAAGCCTAAGCCTAAGCCTAAGCCTAAGCCTAAGCCTAAGCCTAAGCCTAAGCCTAAGCCTAAGCCTAAGCCTAAGCCTAAGCCTAAGCCTAAGCCTAAGCCTAAGCCTAAGCCTAAGCCTAAGCCTAAGCCTAAGCCTAAGCCTAAGCCTAAGCCTAAGCCTAAGCCTAAGCCTAAGCCTAAGCCTAAGCCTAAGCCTAAGCCTAAGCCTAAGCCTAAGCCTAAGCCTAAGCCTAAGCCTAAGCCTAAGCCTAAGCCTAAGCCTAAGCCTAAGCCTAAGCCTAAGCCTAAGCCTAAGCCTAAGCCTAAGCCTAAGCCTAAGCCTAAGCCTAAGCCTAAGCCTAAGCCTAAGCCTAAGCCTAAGCCTAAGCCTAAGCCTAAGCCTAAGCCTAAGCCTAAGCCTAAGCCTAAGCCTAAGCCTAAGCCTAAGCCTAAGCCTAAGCCTAAGCCTAAGCCTAAGCCTAAGCCTAAGCCTAAGCCTAAGCCTAAGCCTAAGCCTAAGCCTAAGCCTAAGCCTAAGCCTAAGCCTAAGCCTAAGCCTAAGCCTAAGCCTAAGCCTAAGCCTAAGCCTAAGCCTAAGCCTAAGCCTAAGCCTAAGCCTAAGCCTAAGCCTAAGCCTAAGCCTAAGCCTAAGCCTAAGCCTAAGCCTAAGCCTAAGCCTAAGCCTAAGCCTAAGCCTAAGCCTAAGCCTAAGCCTAAGCCTAAGCCTAAGCCTAAGCCTAAGCCTAAGCCTAAGCCTAAGCCTAAGCCTAAGCCTAAGCCTAAGCCTAAGCCTAAGCCTAAGCCTAAGCCTAAGCCTAAGCCTAAGCCTAAGCCTAAGCCTAAGCCTAAGCCTAAGCCTAAGCCTAAGCCTAAGCCTAAGCCTAAGCCTAAGCCTAAGCCTAAGCCTAAGCCTAAGCCTAAGCCTAAGCCTAAGCCTAAGCCTAAGCCTAAGCCTAAGCCTAAGCCTAAGCCTAAGCCTAAGCCTAAGCCTAAGCCTAAGCCTAAGCCTAAGCCTAAGCCTAAGCCTAAGCCTAAGCCTAAGCCTAAGCCTAAGCCTAAGCCTAAGCCTAAGCCTAAGCCTAAGCCTAAGCCTAAGCCTAAGCCTAAGCCTAAGCCTAAGCCTAAGCCTAAGCCTAAGCCTAAGCCTAAGCCTAAGCCTAAGCCTAAGCCTAAGCCTAAGCCTAAGCCTAAGCCTAAGCCTAAGCCTAAGCCTAAGCCTAAGCCTAAGCCTAAGCCTAAGCCTAAGCCTAAGCCTAAGCCTAAGCCTAAGCCTAAGCCTAAGCCTAAGCCTAAGCCTAAGCCTAAGCCTAAGCCTAAGCCTAAGCCTAAGCCTAAGCCTAAGCCTAAGCCTAAGCCTAAGCCTAAGCCTAAGCCTAAGCCTAAGCCTAAGCCTAAGCCTAAGCCTAAGCCTAAGCCTAAGCCTAAGCCTAAGCCTAAGCCTAAGCCTAAGCCTAAGCCTAAGCCTAAGCCTAAGCCTAAGCCTAAGCCTAAGCCTAAGCCTAAGCCTAAGCCTAAGCCTAAGCCTAAGCCTAAGCCTAAGCCTAAGCCTAAGCCTAAGCCTAAGCCTAAGCCTAAGCCTAAGCCTAAGCCTAAGCCTAAGCCTAAGCCTAAGCCTAAGCCTAAGCCTAAGCCTAAGCCTAAGCCTAAGCCTAAGCCTAAGCCTAAGCCTAAGCCTAAGCCTAAGCCTAAGCCTAAGCCTAAGCCTAAGCCTAAGCCTAAGCCTAAGCCTAAGCCTAAGCCTAAGCCTAAGCCTAAGCCTAAGCCTAAGCCTAAGCCTAAGCCTAAGCCTAAGCCTAAGCCTAAGCCTAAGCCTAAGCCTAAGCCTAAGCCTAAGCCTAAGCCTAAGCCTAAGCCTAAGCCTAAGCCTAAGCCTAAGCCTAAGCCTAAGCCTAAGCCTAAGCCTAAGCCTAAGCCTAAGCCTAAGCCTAAGCCTAAGCCTAAGCCTAAGCCTAAGCCTAAGCCTAAGCCTAAGCCTAAGCCTAAGCCTAAGCCTAAGCCTAAGCCTAAGCCTAAGCCTAAGCCTAAGCCTAAGCCTAAGCCTAAGCCTAAGCCTAAGCCTAAGCCTAAGCCTAAGCCTAAGCCTAAGCCTAAGCCTAAGCCTAAGCCTAAGCCTAAGCCTAAGCCTAAGCCTAAGCCTAAGCCTAAGCCTAAGCCTAAGCCTAAGCCTAAGCCTAAGCCTAAGCCTAAGCCTAAGCCTAAGCCTAAGCCTAAGCCTAAGCCTAAGCCTAAGCCTAAGCCTAAGCCTAAGCCTAAGCCTAAGCCTAAGCCTAAGCCTAAGCCTAAGCCTAAGCCTAAGCCTAAGCCTAAGCCTAAGCCTAAGCCTAAGCCTAAGCCTAAGCCTAAGCCTAAGCCTAAGCCTAAGCCTAAGCCTAAGCCTAAGCCTAAGCCTAAGCCTAAGCCTAAGCCTAAGCCTAAGCCTAAGCCTAAGCCTAAGCCTAAGCCTAAGCCTAAGCCTAAGCCTAAGCCTAAGCCTAAGCCTAAGCCTAAGCCTAAGCCTAAGCCTAAGCCTAAGCCTAAGCCTAAGCCTAAGCCTAAGCCTAAGCCTAAGCCTAAGCCTAAGCCTAAGCCTAAGCCTAAGCCTAAGCCTAAGCCTAAGCCTAAGCCTAAGCCTAAGCCTAAGCCTAAGCCTAAGCCTAAGCCTAAGCCTAAGCCTAAGCCTAAGCCTAAGCCTAAGCCTAAGCCTAAGCCTAAGCCTAAGCCTAAGCCTAAGCCTAAGCCTAAGCCTAAGCCTAAGCCTAAGCCTAAGCCTAAGCCTAAGCCTAAGCCTAAGCCTAAGCCTAAGCCTAAGCCTAAGCCTAAGCCTAAGCCTAAGCCTAAGCCTAAGCCTAAGCCTAAGCCTAAGCCTAAGCCTAAGCCTAAGCCTAAGCCTAAGCCTAAGCCTAAGCCTAAGCCTAAGCCTAAGCCTAAGCCTAAGCCTAAGCCTAAGCCTAAGCCTAAGCCTAAGCCTAAGCCTAAGCCTAAGCCTAAGCCTAAGCCTAAGCCTAAGCCTAAGCCTAAGCCTAAGCCTAAGCCTAAGCCTAAGCCTAAGCCTAAGCCTAAGCCTAAGCCTAAGCCTAAGCCTAAGCCTAAGCCTAAGCCTAAGCCTAAGCCTAAGCCTAAGCCTAAGCCTAAGCCTAAGCCTAAGCCTAAGCCTAAGCCTAAGCCTAAGCCTAAGCCTAAGCCTAAGCCTAAGCCTAAGCCTAAGCCTAAGCCTAAGCCTAAGCCTAAGCCTAAGCCTAAGCCTAAGCCTAAGCCTAAGCCTAAGCCTAAGCCTAAGCCTAAGCCTAAGCCTAAGCCTAAGCCTAAGCCTAAGCCTAAGCCTAAGCCTAAGCCTAAGCCTAAGCCTAAGCCTAAGCCTAAGCCTAAGCCTAAGCCTAAGCCTAAGCCTAAGCCTAAGCCTAAGCCTAAGCCTAAGCCTAAGCCTAAGCCTAAGCCTAAGCCTAAGCCTAAGCCTAAGCCTAAGCCTAAGCCTAAGCCTAAGCCTAAGCCTAAGCCTAAGCCTAAGCCTAAGCCTAAGCCTAAGCCTAAGCCTAAGCCTAAGCCTAAGCCTAAGCCTAAGCCTAAGCCTAAGCCTAAGCCTAAGCCTAAGCCTAAGCCTAAGCCTAAGCCTAAGCCTAAGCCTAAGCCTAAGCCTAAGCCTAAGCCTAAGCCTAAGCCTAAGCCTAAGCCTAAGCCTAAGCCTAAGCCTAAGCCTAAGCCTAAGCCTAAGCCTAAGCCTAAGCCTAAGCCTAAGCCTAAGCCTAAGCCTAAGCCTAAGCCTAAGCCTAAGCCTAAGCCTAAGCCTAAGCCTAAGCCTAAGCCTAAGCCTAAGCCTAAGCCTAAGCCTAAGCCTAAGCCTAAGCCTAAGCCTAAGCCTAAGCCTAAGCCTAAGCCTAAGCCTAAGCCTAAGCCTAAGCCTAAGCCTAAGCCTAAGCCTAAGCCTAAGCCTAAGCCTAAGCCTAAGCCTAAGCCTAAGCCTAAGCCTAAGCCTAAGCCTAAGCCTAAGCCTAAGCCTAAGCCTAAGCCTAAGCCTAAGCCTAAGCCTAAGCCTAAGCCTAAGCCTAAGCCTAAGCCTAAGCCTAAGCCTAAGCCTAAGCCTAAGCCTAAGCCTAAGCCTAAGCCTAAGCCTAAGCCTAAGCCTAAGCCTAAGCCTAAGCCTAAGCCTAAGCCTAAGCCTAAGCCTAAGCCTAAGCCTAAGCCTAAGCCTAAGCCTAAGCCTAAGCCTAAGCCTAAGCCTAAGCCTAAGCCTAAGCCTAAGCCTAAGCCTAAGCCTAAGCCTAAGCCTAAGCCTAAGCCTAAGCCTAAGCCTAAGCCTAAGCCTAAGCCTAAGCCTAAGCCTAAGCCTAAGCCTAAGCCTAAGCCTAAGCCTAAGCCTAAGCCTAAGCCTAAGCCTAAGCCTAAGCCTAAGCCTAAGCCTAAGCCTAAGCCTAAGCCTAAGCCTAAGCCTAAGCCTAAGCCTAAGCCTAAGCCTAAGCCTAAGCCTAAGCCTAAGCCTAAGCCTAAGCCTAAGCCTAAGCCTAAGCCTAAGCCTAAGCCTAAGCCTAAGCCTAAGCCTAAGCCTAAGCCTAAGCCTAAGCCTAAGCCTAAGCCTAAGCCTAAGCCTAAGCCTAAGCCTAAGCCTAAGCCTAAGCCTAAGCCTAAGCCTAAGCCTAAGCCTAAGCCTAAGCCTAAGCCTAAGCCTAAGCCTAAGCCTAAGCCTAAGCCTAAGCCTAAGCCTAAGCCTAAGCCTAAGCCTAAGCCTAAGCCTAAGCCTAAGCCTAAGCCTAAGCCTAAGCCTAAGCCTAAGCCTAAGCCTAAGCCTAAGCCTAAGCCTAAGCCTAAGCCTAAGCCTAAGCCTAAGCCTAAGCCTAAGCCTAAGCCTAAGCCTAAGCCTAAGCCTAAGCCTAAGCCTAAGCCTAAGCCTAAGCCTAAGCCTAAGCCTAAGCCTAAGCCTAAGCCTAAGCCTAAGCCTAAGCCTAAGCCTAAGCCTAAGCCTAAGCCTAAGCCTAAGCCTAAGCCTAAGCCTAAGCCTAAGCCTAAGCCTAAGCCTAAGCCTAAGCCTAAGCCTAAGCCTAAGCCTAAGCCTAAGCCTAAGCCTAAGCCTAAGCCTAAGCCTAAGCCTAAGCCTAAGCCTAAGCCTAAGCCTAAGCCTAAGCCTAAGCCTAAGCCTAAGCCTAAGCCTAAGCCTAAGCCTAAGCCTAAGCCTAAGCCTAAGCCTAAGCCTAAGCCTAAGCCTAAGCCTAAGCCTAAGCCTAAGCCTAAGCCTAAGCCTAAGCCTAAGCCTAAGCCTAAGCCTAAGCCTAAGCCTAAGCCTAAGCCTAAGCCTAAGCCTAAGCCTAAGCCTAAGCCTAAGCCTAAGCCTAAGCCTAAGCCTAAGCCTAAGCCTAAGCCTAAGCCTAAGCCTAAGCCTAAGCCTAAGCCTAAGCCTAAGCCTAAGCCTAAGCCTAAGCCTAAGCCTAAGCCTAAGCCTAAGCCTAAGCCTAAGCCTAAGCCTAAGCCTAAGCCTAAGCCTAAGCCTAAGCCTAAGCCTAAGCCTAAGCCTAAGCCTAAGCCTAAGCCTAAGCCTAAGCCTAAGCCTAAGCCTAAGCCTAAGCCTAAGCCTAAGCCTAAGCCTAAGCCTAAGCCTAAGCCTAAGCCTAAGCCTAAGCCTAAGCCTAAGCCTAAGCCTAAGCCTAAGCCTAAGCCTAAGCCTAAGCCTAAGCCTAAGCCTAAGCCTAAGCCTAAGCCTAAGCCTAAGCCTAAGCCTAAGCCTAAGCCTAAGCCTAAGCCTAAGCCTAAGCCTAAGCCTAAGCCTAAGCCTAAGCCTAAGCCTAAGCCTAAGCCTAAGCCTAAGCCTAAGCCTAAGCTAAGCCTAAGCCTAAGCCTAAGCCTAAGCCTAAGCCTAAGCTAAGCCTAAGCCTAAGCCTAAGCCTAAGCCTAAGCCTAAGCCTAAGCCTAAGCCTAAGCCTAAGCCTAAGCCTAAGCCTAAGCCTAAGCCTAAGCCTAAGCCTAAGCCTAAGCCTAAGCCTAAGCCTAAGCCTAAGCCTAAGCCTAAGCCTAAGCCTAAGCCTAAGCCTAAGCCTAAGCCTAAGCCTAAGCCTAAGCCTAAGCCTAAGCCTAAGCCTAAGCCTAAGCCTAAGCCTAAGCCTAAGCCTAAGCCTAAGCCTAAGCCTAAGCCTAAGCCTAAGCCTAAGCCTAAGCCTAAGCCTAAGCCTAAGCCTAAGCCTAAGCCTAAGCCTAAGCCTAAGCCTAAGCCTAAGCCTAAGCCTAAGCCTAAGCCTAAGCCTAAGCCTAAGCCTAAGCCTAAGCCTAAGCCTAAGCCTAAGCCTAAGCCTAAGCCTAAGCCTAAGCCTAAGCCTAAGCCTAAGCCTAAGCCTAAGCCTAAGCCTAAGCCTAAGCTAAGCCTAAGCCTAAGCCTAAGCCTAAGCCTAAGCCTAAGCCTAAGCCTAAGCCTAAGCCTAAGCCTAAGCCTAAGCCTAAGCCTAAGCCTAAGCCTAAGCCTAAGCCTAAGCCTAAGCCTAAGCCTAAGCCTAAGCCTAAGCCTAAGCCTAAGCCTAAGCCTAAGCCTAAGCCTAAGCCTAAGCCTAAGCCTAAGCCTAAGCCTAAGCCTAAGCCTAAGCCTAAGCCTAAGCCTAAGCCTAAGCCTAAGCCTAAGCCTAAGCCTAAGCCTAAGCCTAAGCCTAAGCCTAAGCCTAAGCCTAAGCCTAAGCCTAAGCCTAAGCCTAAGCCTAAGCCTAAGCCTAAGCCTAAGCCTAAGCCTAAGCCTAAGCCTAAGCCTAAGCCTAAGCTAAGCCTAAGCCTAAGCCTAAGCCTAAGCCTAAGCCTAAGCCTAAGCCTAAGCCTAAGCCTAAGCCTAAGCCTAAGCCCCTAAGCCTAAGCCTAAGCCTAAGCCTAAGCCTAAGCCTAAGCCTAAGCCTAAGCCTAAGCCTAAGCCTAAGCCTAAGCCTAAGCCTAAGCCTAAGCCTAAGCCTAAGCCTAAGCCTAAGCCTAAGCCTAAGCCTAAGCCTAAGCCTAAGCCTAAGCCTAAGCCTAAGCCTAAGCCTAAGCCTAAGCCTAAAGCCTAAGCCTAAGCCTAAGCCTAAGCCTAAGCCTAAGCCTAAGCCTAAGCCTAAGCCTAAGCCTAAGCCTAAGCCTAAGCCTAAGCCTAAGCCTAAGCCTAAGCCTAAGCCTAAGCCTAAGCCTAAGCCTAAGCCTAAGCCTAAGCCTAAGCCTAAGCCTAAGCCTAAGCCTAAGCCTAAGCCTAAGCCTAAGCCTAAGCCTAAGCCTAAGCCTAAGCCTAAGCCTTAAGCCTAAGCCTAAGCCTAAGCCTAAGCCTAAGCCTAAGCCTAAGCCTAAGCCTAAGCCTAAGCCTAAGCCTAAGCCAAAGCCTAAGCCTAAGCCTAAGCCTAAGCCTAAGCCTAAGCCTAAGCCTAAGCCTAAGCCTAAGCCTAAGCCTAAGCCTAAGCCTAAGCCTAAGCTAAGCCTAAGCCTAAGCCTAAGCCTAAGCCTAAGCCTAAGCCTAAGCCTAAGCCTAAGCCTAAGCCTAAGCCTAAGCCTAAGCCTAAGCCTAAGCCTAAGCCTAAGCCTAAGCCTAAGCCTAAGCCTAAGCCTAAGCCCTAAGCCTAAGCCTAAGCCTAAGCCTAAGCCTAAGCCTAAGCCTAAGCTAAGCCTAAAGCCTAAGCCTAAGCCTAAGCCTAAGCCTAAGCCTAAGCCTAAGCCTAAGCCTAAGCCTAAGCCTAAGCCTAAGCCTAAGCCTAAGCCTAAGCCTAAGCCTAAGCCTAAGCCTAAGCCTAAGCCTAAGCCTAAGCCTAAGCCTAAGCCTAAGCCTAAGCCTAAGCCTAAGCCTAAGCCTAAGCCTAAGCCTAAGCTAAGCCTAAAGCCTAAGCCTAAGCCTAAGCCTAAGCCTAAGCCTAAGCCTAAGCCTAAGCCTAAGCCTAAGCCTAAGCCTAAGCCTAAGCCTAAAAGCCTAAGCCTAAGCCTAAGCTAAGCCTAAGCCTAAGCCAAGCCTAAGCCTAAGCCTAAGCCTAAGCCTAAGCCTAAGCCTAAGCCTAAGCCTAAGCCTAAGCCTAAGCCTAAGCCTAAGCCTAAGCCTAAGCCTAAGCCTAAGCCTAAGCCTAAGCCTAAGCCTAAGCCTAAGCCTAAGCCTAAGCCTAAGCCTAAGCCTAAGCCTAAGCCTAAGCCTAAGCTTAAGCCTAAGCCTAAGCCTAAGCCTAAGCCTAAGCCTAAGCCTAAGCCTAAGCCTAAGCCTAAGCCTAAGCCTAAGCCTAAGCCTAAGCCTAAGCCTAAAGCCTAAGCCAAGCCTAAGCCTAAGCCTAAGCCTAAGCCTAAGCCTAATAAGCCTAAGCCTAAGCCTAAGCCTAAGCCTAAGCCTAAGCCTAAGCCTAAGCCTAAGCCTAAGCCTAAGCCTAAGCCTAAGCCTAAGCCTAAGCCTAAGCCTAAGCCTAAGCCTAAGCCTAAGCCAAGCCTAAGCCTAAGCCTAAGCCTAAGCCTAAGCCTAAGCCTAAGCCTAAGCCTAATCTAAGCCTAAGCCTAAGCCTAAGCCTAAGCCTAAGCCTAAGCCTAAGCCTAAGCCTAAGCTAAGCCTAAGCCTAAGCCTAAGATAAGCTAAGCCTAAGCCTAAGCCTAAGCTAAAAGCCTAAGCCTAAGGCCTAAGCCTAAGCCTAAGCCTAAGCCTAAGCCTTGCGCATAAGCCTAAGCGAAGAATAAGGATAAAATAATTTTTTGCCTAAATTGATGCGTAAGCCTAACTAACCACGATAAAGGGCATTTTTTAGTGCCTAATCTGCTGCAAAGCTTTACCGATGATCAATTGGAAGCGAATAATTAATCATTTTTGCTGTCAAACTTGATGCAGTTCAGCCGAACTTGTACCAGATAAAGGCCTTTTTTGTGCTTTATTGCTGCAATTGGGATTTATTCGATGATCAATTGAAGGGAATAATTAATCATTTTTGCTGTCCAAACTTGATGCAGTTCAGCCGAACTTGTGCCACGATAAAGGGCATTTTTCGTGCATTATTGCTGCAATTGGGATTTATTCGATGATCAATTTTAAGGGAATAATTAATCATTTTTGCTGTCAAACTTGATGCAGTTCAGCCGAACTTGTACCACGATAAAGGGCATTTTTTCGCATTATTGCTGCAATTGGGATTTATTCGATGATCAATTGAAGGGAATAATTAATCATTTTTGCTGTCAAATTGATGCAGTTCAGCCGTAACTTGTACCAAGATAAAGGCATTTTTTGTGCATATATTGCTGCAATTGGATTCATTCGCATGATCAATTGAAGGGAATAATTAATCATTTTGCTGTCAAATTGATGCAGTTCAGCCGAACTTGTACCACGATAAAGGGCATTTTTTGTGCATTATTGCAGCAATGGATTATTCGATGATCAATTGGAAGGAATAATTAATCATTTTTGCTGTCAAATTGATGCAGTTCAGCCGAACTTGTACCACGATAAGGGCATTTTTTGTGCATTATTGCTGCAATTGGATTATTCGATGATCAATTGGAAGGGAATAATTAATCATTTTGCTGTCAAACTTGATGCAGTTCAGCCGAACTTGTACCACGATAAGGGATTTTCTGTGCATTATTGCTGCAATTGGGATTTATCGATATCAATTGGAAGGAATAATTAATCATTTTTGCTGTCAAACTTATGCAGTTCAGCCGAACTTGTACCACGATAAAGGGCCTTTTTGTGCATTATTGCTGCAATTGGGATTTATTCGATGATCAATTGGAAGGAATAATTAATCATTTTTGCTGCTCAAACTTGATGCAGTTCAGCCGTACTTGTACCACGATAAAGGGCATTTTTCGTGCATTCCTGCTGCAATTGGGATTCATTCGATGATCAATTGGAAGGGAATAATAATCATTTTTGCTGTCAAACTTGATGCGTTCAGCCGAACTTGCCCACGATAAAGGGCATTTTTTTGCTTATTGCTGCAATTGGGATTTACTTCGATGATCAATTGGAAGGGAATAATTAATCATTTTTGCTGTCAAACTGATGCAGTTCAGCCGTACTTGTACCACGATAAAGGGCATTTTTTGTGCATTATTGCTGCAATTGGGATTCATTCGATGATCAATTGGAAGGGAATAATTAATCATTTTTGCTGTCAAACTTGATGCAGTTCAGCCGAACTTGTACCACGATAAAGGGCATTTTTTGTGCTTTATTGCTGCAATTGGGATTTATTCGATGATGAATTGGAAGGGAATAATTAATCATTTTTGCTGTCAAACTTGATGCAGTTCAGCCGAACTTGTACCACGATAAAGGGCATTTTTTGTGCATTATTGCTGCAATTGGGATTTTTCGATGATCAATTGGAAGGGAATAATTAATCATTTTTGCTGTCAAACTTGATGCAGTTCAGCCGAACTTGTACCACGATAAAGGGCATTTTTTGTGCTTATTGCTGCAATTGGGATTTATTCGATGATCAATTGGAAGGGAATAATTAATCATTTTTGCTGTCAAACTTGATGCAGTTCAGCCGTACTTGTACCACGATAAAGGGCATTTTTCGTGCATTATTGCTGCAATTGGGATTTATTCGATGATCAATTGGAAGGGAATAATTAATCATTTTTGCTGTCAAACTTGATGCAGTTCAGCCGAACTTGTACCACGATAAAGGGCATTTTTTGTGCTTTATTGCTGCAATTGGGATTTATTCGATGATCAATTGGAAGGGAATAATTAATCATTTTTGCTGTCAAACTTGATGCAGTTCAGCCGTAACTTGTACCACGATAAAGGGCATTTTTTGTGCATTATTGCTGCAATTGGGATTTATTCGATGATCAATTGGAAGGGAATAATTAATCATTTTTGCTGTCAAACTTGATGCAGTTCAGCCGTACTTGTACCACGATAAAGGGCATTTTTGTGTGCTTTATTGCTGCAATTGGGATTTATTCGATGATCAATTGGAAGGGAATAATTAATCATTTTTGCTGTCAAACTTGATGCAGTTCAGCCGAACTTGTACCACGATAAAGGGCATTTTTTGTGCTTTATTGCTGCAATTGGGATTTATTCGATGATCAATTGGAAGGGAATAATTAATCATTTTTGCTGTCAAACTTGATGCAGTTCAGCCGTACTTGTACCACGATAAAGGGCATTTTTTGTGCATTATTGCTGCAATTGGGATTTATTCGATGATCAATTGGAAGGGAATAATTAATCATTTTTGCTGTCAAACTTGATGCAGTTCAGCCGTACTTGTACCACGATAAAGGGCATTTTTGTGCATTATTGCTGCAATTGGGATTCATTCGATGATCAATTGGAAGGGAATAATTAATCATTTTTGCTGTCAAATTTGATGCAGTTCAGCCGAACTTGTACCACGATAAAGGGCATTTTTTGTGCTTTATTGCTGCAATTGGGATTTATTCGATGATCAATTGGAAGGGAATAATTAATCATTTTTGCTGTCAAACTTGATGCAGTTCAGCCGTAACTTGTACCACGATAAAGGGCATTTTTCGTGCATTATTGCTGCAATTGGGATTTATTCGATGATCAATTGGAAGGGAATAATTAATCATTTTTGCTGTCAAACTTGATGCAGTTCAGCCGAACTTGTACCACGATAAAGGGCATTTTTTGTGCTTTATTGCTGCAATTGGGATTTATTCGATGATCAATTGGAAGGGAATAATTAATCATTTTTGCTGTCAAACTTGATGCAGTTCAGCCGTACTTGTACCACGATAAAGGGCATTTTTTGTGCATTATTGCTGCAATTGGGATTTATTCGATGATCAATTGGAAGGGAATAATTAATCATTTTTGCTGTCAAACTTGATGCAGTTCAGCCGAACTTGTACCACGATAAAGGGCATTTTTTGTGCATTATTGCTGCAATTGGGATTTATTCGATGATCAATTGGAAGGGAATAATTAATCATTTTTGCTGTCAAACTTGATGCAGTTCAGCCGAACTTGTACCACGATAAAGGGCATTTTTTGTGCATTATTGCTGCAATTGGGATTTATTCGATGATCAATTGGAAGGGAATAATTAAATCATTTTTGCTGTCAAACTTGATGCAGTTCAGCCGTAACTTGTACCACGATAAAGGGCATTTTTTGTGCATTATTGCTGCAATTGGGATTTATTCGATGATCAATTGGAAGGGAATAATTAATCATTTTTGCTGTCAAACTTGATGCAGTTCAGCCGAACTTGTACCACGATAAAGGGCATTTTTTGTGCATTATTGCTGCAATTGGGATTTATTCGATGATCAATTGGAAGGGAATAATTAATCATTTTTGCTGTCAAACTTGATGCAGTTCAGCCGACTTGTACCACGATAAAGGGCATTTTTTGTGCTTTATTGCTGCAATTGGGATTTATTCGATGATCAATTGGAAGGGAATAATTAATCATTTTTGCTGTCAAACTTGATGCAGTTCAGCCGTACTTGTACCACGATAAAGGGCATTTTTTGTGCATTATTGCTGCAATTGGGATTTATTCGATGATCAATTGGAAGGGAATAATTAATCATTTTTGCTGTCAAACTTGATGCAGTTCAGCCGAACTTGTACCACGATAAAGGGCATTTTTTGTGCATTATTGCTGCAATTGGGATTTATTCGATGATCAATTGGAAGGGAATAATTAATCATTTTTGCTGTCAAACTTGATGCAGTTCAGCCGTACTTGTACCACGATAAAGGGCATTTTTCGTGCATTATTGCTGCAATTGGGATTTATTCGATGATCAATTGGAAGGGAATAATTAATCATTTTTGCTGTCAAATTTGATGCAGTTCAGCCGAACTTGTACCACGATAAAGGGCATTTTTTGTGCTTTATTGCTGCAATTGGGATTTATTCGATGATCAATTGGAAGGGAATAATTAATCATTTTTGCTGTCAAACTTGATGCAGTTCAGCCCGTACTTGTACCACGATAAAGGGCATTTTTTGTGCATTATTGCTGCAATTGGGATTTATTCGATGATCAATTGGAAGGGAATAATTAATCATTTTTGCTGTCAAACTTGATGCAGTTCAGCCGAACTTGTACCACGATAAAGGGCATTTTTTGTGCATTATTGCTGCAATTGGATTCATTCGATGATCAATTGGAAGGGAATAATTAATCATTTTTGCTGTCAAACTTGATGCAGTTCAGCCGAACTTGTACCACGATAAAGGGCATTTTTTGTGCATTATTGCTGCAATTGGGATTTATTCGATGATCAATTGGAAGGGAATAATTAATCATTTTTGCTGTCAAACTTGATGCAGTTCAGCCGTACTTGTACCACGATAAAGGGCATTTTTTGTGCATTATTGCTGCAATTGGGATTTATTCGATGATGAATTGGAAGGGAATAATTAATCATTTTTGCTGTCAAACTTGATGCAGTTCCAGCCGTACTTGTACCACGATAAAGGGCATTTTTCGTGCATTATTGCTGCAATTGGGATTTATTCGATGATCAATTGGAAGGGAATAATTAATCATTTTTGCTGTCAAACTTGATGCAGTTCAGCAGCCGAACTTGTACCACGATAAAGGGCATTTTTTGTGCATTATTGCTGCAATTGGGATTTATTCGATGATCAATTGGAAGGGAATAATTAATCATTTTTGCTGTCAAACTTGATGCAGTTCAGCCGAACTTGTACCACGATAAAGGGCATTTTTTGTGCATTATTGCTGCAATTGGGATTTATTCGATGATCAATTGGAAGGGAATAATTAATCATTTTTGCTGTCAAACTTGATGCAGTTCAGCCGAACTTGTACCACGATAAAGGGCATTTTTTTGCTTTATTGCTGCAATTGGGATTTATTCGATGATCAATTGGAAGGGAATAATTAATCATTTTTGCTGTCAAACTTGATGCAGTTCAGCCGTACTTGTACCACGATAAAGGGCATTTTTTGTGCATTATTGCTGCAATTGGGATTTATTCGATGATCAATTGGAAGGGAATAATTAATCATTTTTGCTGTCAAACTTGATGCAGTTCAGCCGTAACTTGTACCACGATAAAGGGCATTTTTTGTGCATTATTGCTGCAATTGGGATTTATTCGATGATCAATTGGAAGGGAATAATTAATCATTTTTGCTGTCAAACTTGATGCAGTTCAGCCGAACTTGTACCACGATAAAGGGCATTTTTGTGCTTTATTGCTGCAATTGGGATTTATTCGATGATCAATTGGAAGGGAATAATTAATCATTTTTGCTGTCAAACTTGATGCGTTCAGCCGTACTTGTACCACGATAAAGGGCATTTTTTGTGCATTATTGCTGCAATTGGGATTTATTCGATGATCAATTGGAAGGGAATAATTAATCATTTTTGCTGTCAAACTTGATGCAGTTCAGCCGTACTTGTACCACGATAAAGGGCATTTTTCGTGCATTATTGCTGCAATTGGGATTCATTCGATGATCAATTGGAAGGGAATAATTAATCATTTTTGCTGTCAAACTTGATGCAGTTCAGCCGAACTTGTACCACGATAAAGGGCATTTTTTGTGCATTATTGCTGCAATTGGGATTTATTCGATGATCAATTGGAAGGGAATAATTAATCATTTTTGCTGTCAAACTTGATGCAGTTCAGCCGTACTTGTACCACGATAAAGGGCATTTTTCGTGCATTATTGCTGCAATTGGGATTTATTCGATGATCAATTGGAAGGGAATAATTAATCATTTTTGCTGTCAAACTTGATGCAGTTCAGCCGAACTTGTACCACGATAAAGGGCATTTTTTGTGCTTTATTGCTGCAATTGGGATTTATTCGATGATCAATTGGAAGGGAATAATTAATCATTTTTGCTGTCAAACTTGATGCAGTTCAGCCGTACTTGTACCACGATAAAGGGCATTTTTCGTGCATTATTGCTGCAATTGGGATTTATTCGATGATCAATTGGAAGGGAATAATTAATCATTTTTGCTGTCAAACTTGATGCAGTTCAGCCGAACTTGTACCACGATAAAGGGCATTTTTTGTGCTTTATTGCTGCAATTGGGATTTATTCGATGATCAATTGGAAGGGAATAATTAATCATTTTTGCTGTCAAACTTGATGCAGTTCAGCCGTACTTGTACCACGATAAAGGGCATTTTTCGTGCATTATTTGCTGCAATTGGGATTCATTCGATGATCAATTGGAAGGGAATAATTAATCATTTTTGCTGTCAAACTTGATGCAGTTCAGCCGAACTTGTACCACGATAAAGGGCATTTTTTGTGCTTATTGCTGCAATTGGGATTTATTCGATGATGAATTGGAAGGGAATAATTAATCATTTTTGCTGTCAAACTTGATGCAGTTCAGCCGTACTTGTACCACGATAAAGGGCATTTTTCGTGCATTATTGCTGCAATTGGGATTCATTCGATGATCAATTGGAAGGGAATAATTAATCATTTTTGCTGTCAAATTGATGCAGTTCAGCCGAACTTGTACCACGATAAAGGGCATTTTTTGTGCTTTATTGCTGCAATTGGGATTTATTCGATGATCAATTGGAAGGGAATAATTAATCATTTTTGCTGTCAAACTTGATGCAGTTCAGCCGTACTTGTACCACGATAAAGGGCATTTTTTGTGCATTATTGCTGCAATTGGGATTCATTCGATGATCAATTGGAAGGGAATAATTAATCATTTTTGCTGTCAAACTTGATGCAGTTCAGCCGAACTTGTACCACGATAAAGGGCATTTTTTGTGCTTTATTGCTGCAATTGGGATTTATTCGATGATCAATTGGAAGGGAATAATTAATCATTTTTGCTGTCAAACTTGATGCAGTTCAGCCGTACTTGTACCACGATAAAGGGCATTTTTCGTGCATTATTGCTGCAATTGGGATTTATTCGATGATCAATTGGAAGGGAATAATTAATCATTTTTGCTGTCAAACTTGATGCAGTTCAGCCGAACTTGTACCACGATAAAGGGCATTTTTTGTGCTTTATTGCTGCAATTGGGATTTATTCGATGATCAATTGGAAGGGAATAATTAATCATTTTTGCTGTCAAACTTGATGCAGTTCAGCCGTACTTGTACCACGATAAAGGGCATTTTTTGTGCATTATTTTTTTTTATTTTTTTTAATTTTTTGCTGTTTTTTTTTTTTTTGTTTTTTTTAATTGCTGCAATTGGGATTTATTCGATGATGAATTGGAAGGGAATAATTAATCATTTTTGCTGTCAAACTTGATGCAGTTCAGCCGAACTTGTACCACGATAAAGGGCATTTTTCGTGCATTATTGCTGCAATTGGGATTTATTCGATGATCAATTGGAAGGGAATAATTAATCATTTTTGCTGTCAAACTTGATGCAGTTCACAGCCGAACTTGTACCACGATAAAGGGCATTTTTTGTGCTTTATTGCTGCAATTGGGATTTATTCGATGATGAATTGGAAGGGAATAATTAATCATTTTTGCTGTCAAACTTGATGCAGTTCAGCCGTACTTGTACCACGATAAAGGGCATTTTTCGTGCATTATTGCTGCAATTGGGATTTATTCGATGATCAATTGGAAGGGAATAATTAATCATTTTTGCTGTCAAACTTGATGCAGTTCAGCCGAACTTGTACCACGATAAAGGGCATTTTTTGTGCTTTATTGCTGCAATTGGGATTTATTCGATGATCAATTGGAAGGGAATAATTAATCATTTTTGCTGTCAAACTTGATGCAGTTCAGCCGTACTTGTACCACGATAAAGGGCATTTTTCGTGCATTATTGCTGCAATTGGGATTCATTCGATGATCAATTGGAAGGGAATAATTAATCATTTTTGCTGTCAAATTTGATGCAGTTCAGCCGAACTTGTACCACGATAAAGGGCATTTTTTGTGCTTTATTGCTGCAATTGGGATTTATTCGATGATCAATTGGAAGGGAATAATTAATCATTTTTGCTGTCAAACTTGATGCAGTTCAGCCGTACTTGTACCACGATAAAGGGCATTTTTTGTGCATTATTGCTGCAATTGGGATTCATTCGATGATCAATTGGAAGGGAATAATTAATCATTTTTGCTGTCAAACTTGATGCAGTTCAGCCGAACTTGTACCACGATAAAGGGCATTTTTTGTGCATTATTGCTGCAATTGGGATTTATTCGATGATCAATTGGAAGGGAATAATTAATCATTTTTGCTGTCAAACTTGATGCAGTTCAGCCGTACTTGTACCACGATAAAGGGCATTTTTCGTGCATTATTGCTGCAATTGGGATTTATCGATGATCAATTGGAAGGGAATAATTAATCATTTTTGCTGTCAAACTTGATGCAGTTCAGCCGAACTTGTACCACGATAAAGGGCATTTTTTGTGCATTATTGCTGCAATTGGGATTTATTCGATGATCAATTGGAAGGGAATAATTAATCATTTTTGCTGTCAAACTTGATGCAGTTCAGCCGTAACTTGTACCACGATAAAGGGCATTTTTCGTGCATTATTGCTGCAATTGGGATTCATTCGATGATCAATTGGAAGGGAATAATTAATCATTTTTGCTGTCAAACTTGATGCAGTTCAGCCGAACTTGTACCACGATAAAGGGCATTTTTTGTGCTTTATTGCTGCAATTGGGATTTATTCGATGATGAATTGGAAGGGAATAATTAATCATTTTTGCTGTCAAACTTGATGCAGTTCAGCCGTACTTGTACCACGATAAAGGGCATTTTTTGTGCATTATTGCTGCAATTGGGATTTATTCGATGATCAATTGGAAGGGAATAATTAATCATTTTTGCTGTCAAACTTGATGCAGTTCAGCCGTACTTGTACCACGATAAAGGGCATTTTTTGTGCATTATTGCTGCAATTGGGATTTATTCGATGATCAATTGGAAGGGAATAATTAATCATTTTTGCTGTCAAACTTGATGCAGTTCAGCCGAACTTGTACCACGATAAAGGGCATTTTTTGTGCTTTATTGCTGCAATTGGGATTTATTCGATGATCAATTGGAAGGGAATAATTAATCATTTTTGCTGTCAAACTTGATGCAGTTCAGCCGTACTTGTACCACGATAAAGGGCATTTTTCGTGCATTATTGCTGCAATTGGGATTCATTCGATGATCAATTGGAAGGGAATAATTAATCATTTTTGCTGTCAAACTTGATGCAGTTCAGCCGAACTTGTACCACGATAAAGGGCATTTTTTGTGCATTATTGCTGCAATTGGGATTTATTCGATGATCAATTGGAAGGGAATAATTAATCATTTTTGCTGTCAAACTTGATGCAGTTCAGCCGTACTTGTACCACGATAAAGGGCATTTTTGTGCATTATTGCTGCAATTGGGATTCATTCGATGATCAATTGGAAGGGAATAATTAATCATTTTTGCTGTCAAACTTGATGCAGTTCAGCCGAACTTGTACCACGATAAAGGGCATTTTTTGTGCATTATTGCTGCAATTGGGATTTATTCGATGATCAATTGGAAGGGAATAATTAATCATTTTTGCTGTCAAACTTGATGCAGTTCAGCCGAACTTGTACCACGATAAAGGGCATTTTTTGTGCATTATTGCTGCAATTGGGATTTATTCGATGATCAATTGGAAGGGAATAATTAATCATTTTTGCTGTCAAACTTGATGCAGTTCAGCCGTACTTGTACCACGATAAAGGGCATTTTTTGTGCATTATTGCTGCAATTGGGATTTATTCGATGATCAATTGGAAGGGAATAATTAATCATTTTTGCTGTCAAACTTGATGCAGTTCAGCCGAACTTGTACCACGATAAAGGGCATTTTTTGTGCTTTATTGCTGCAATTGGGATTTATTCGATGATCAATTGGAAGGGAATAATTAATCATTTTTGCTGTCAAACTTGATGCAGTTCAGCCGTACTTGTACCACGATAAAGGGCATTTTCGTGCATTATTGCTGCAATTGGGATTCATTCGATGATCAATTGGAAGGGAATAATTAATCATTTTTGCTGTCAAACTTGATGCAGTTCAGCCGAACTTGTACCACGATAAAGGGCATTTTTTGTGCTTTATTGCTGCAATTGGGATTTATTCGATGATGAATTGGAAGGGAATAATTAATCATTTTTGCTGTCAAACTTGATGCAGTTCAGCCGTACTTGTACCACGATAAAGGGCATTTTTTCGTGCATTATTGCTGCAATTGGGATTCATTCGATGATCAATTGGAAGGGAATAATTAATCATTTTTGCTGTCAAACTTGATGCAGTTCAGCCGAACTTGTACCACGATAAAGGGCATTTTTTGTGCTTTATTGCTGCAATTGGGATTTATTCGATGATCAATTGGAAGGGAATAATTAATCATTTTTGCTGTCAAACTTGATGCAGTTCAGCCGTACTTGTACCACGATAAAGGGCATTTTTCGTGCATTATTGCTGCAATTGGGATTCATTCGATGATCAATTGGAAGGGAATAATTAATCATTTTTGCTGTCAAACTTGATGCGGTTCAGCCGAACTTGTACCACGATAAAGGGCATTTTTTGTGCTTTATTGCTGCAATTGGGATTTATTCGATGATGAATTGGAAGGGAATAATTAATCATTTTTGCTGTCAAACTTGATGCAGTTCAGCCGTACTTGTACCACGATAAAGGGCATTTTTGTGCATTATTGCTGCAATTGGGATTTATTCGATGATCAATTGGAAGGGAATAATTAATCATTTTTGCTGTCAAATTTGATGCAGTTCAGCCGAACTTGTACCACGATAAAGGGCATTTTTTGTGCTTTATTGCTGCAATTGGGATTTATTCGATGATCAATTGGAAGGGAATAATTAATCATTTTTGCTGTCAAACTTGATGCAGTTCAGCCGTACTTGTACCACGATAAAGGGCATTTTTTCGTGCATTATTGCTGCAATTGGGATTTATTCGATGATCAATTGGAAGGGAATAATTAATCATTTTTGCTGTCAAACTTGATGCAGTTCAGCCGAACTTGTACCACGATAAAGGGCATTTTTTGTGCTTTATTGCTGCAATTGGGATTTATTCGATGATCAATTGGAAGGGAATAATTAATCATTTTTGCTGTCAAACTTGATGCAGTTCAGCCGTACTTGTACCACGATAAAGGGCATTTTTTGTGCATTATTGCTGCAATTGGGATTTATTCGATGATCAATTGGAAGGGAATAATTAATCATTTTTGCTGTCAAACTTGATGCAGTTCAGCCGAACTTGTACCACGATAAAGGGCATTTTTTGTGCATTATTGCTGCAATTGGGATTTATTCGATGATCAATTGGAAGGGAATAATTAATCATTTTTGCTGTCAAACTTGATGCAGTTCAGCCGAACTTGTACCACGATAAAGGGCATTTTTTGTGCATTATTGCTGCAATTGGGATTTATTCGATGATCAATTGGAAGGGAATAATTAATCATTTTTGCTGTCAAACTTGATGCAGTTCAGCCGTACTTGTACCACGATAAAGGGCATTTTTTGTGCATTATTGCTGCAATTGGGATTTATTCGATGATCAATTGGAAGGGAATAATTAATCATTTTTGCTGTCAAACTTGATGCAGTTCAGCCGAACTTGTACCACGATAAAGGGCATTTTTTGTGCATTTATTGCTGCAATTGGGATTTATTCGATGATCAATTGGAAGGGAATAATTAATCATTTTTGCTGTCAAACTTGATGCAGTTCAGCCGAACTTGTACCACGATAAAGGGCATTTTTTGTGCATTATTGCTGCAATTGGGATTCATTCGATGATCAATTGGAAGGGAATAATTAATCATTTTTGCTGTCAAACTTGATGCAGTTCAGCCGAACTTGTACCACGATAAAGGGCATTTTTTGTGCTTTATTGCTGCAATTGGGATTTATTCGATGATCAATTGGAAGGGAATAATTAATCATTTTTGCTGTCAAACTTGATGCAGTTCAGCCGTACTTGTACCACGATAAAGGGCATTTTTTGTGCATTATTGCTGCAATTGGGATTTATTCGATGATCAATTGGAAGGGAATAATTAATCATTTTTGCTGTCAAACTTGATGCAGTTCAGCCGAACTTGTACCACGATAAAGGGCATTTTTTGTGCTTTATTGCTGCAATTGGGATTTATTCGATGATCAATTGGAAGGGAATAATTAATCATTTTTGCTGTCAAACTTGATGCAGTTCAGCCGAACTTGTACCACGATAAAGGGCATTTTTTGTGCATTATTGCTGCAATTGGGATTTATTCGATGATCAATTGGAAGGGAATAATTAATCATTTTTGCTGTCAAACTTGATGCAGTTCAGCCGAACTTGTACCACGATAAAGGGCATTTTTTGTGCATTATTGCTGCAATTGGGATTTATTCGATGATCAATTGGAAGGGAATAATTAATCATTTTTGCTGTCAAACTTGATGCAGTTCAGCCGAACTTGTACCACGATAAAGGGCATTTTTTGTGCATTATTGCTGCAATTGGGATTTATTCGATGATCAATTGGAAGGGAATAATTAATCATTTTGCTGTCAAACTTGATGCAGTTCAGCCGTACTTGTACCACGATAAAGGGCATTTTTTGTGCATTATTGCTGCAATTGGGATTCATTCGATGATCAATTGGAAGGGAATAATTAATCATTTTTGCTGTCAAACTTGATGCAGTTCAGCCGAACTTGTACCACGATAAAGGGCATTTTTGTGCATTATTGCTGCAATTGGGATTTATTCGATGATCAATTGGAAGGGAATAATTAATCATTTTTGCTGTCAAACTTGATGCAGTTCAGCCGAACTTGTACCACGATAAAGGGCATTTTTTGTGCTTTATTGCTGCAATTGGGATTTATTCGATGATCAATTGGAAGGGAATAATTAATCATTTTTGCTGTCAAACTTGATGCAGTTCAGCCGAACTTGTACCACGATAAAGGGCATTTTTTGTGCTTTATTGCTGCAATTGGGATTTATTCGATGATCAATTGGAAGGGAATAATTAATCATTTTTGCTGTCAAACTTGATGCAGTTCAGCCGTACTTGTACCACGATAAAGGGCATTTTTGTGCATTATTGCTGCAATTGGGATTCATTCGATGATCAATTGGAAGGGAATAATTAATCATTTTTGCTGTCAAACTTGATGCAGTTCAGCCGAACTTGTACCACGATAAAGGGCATTTTTTGTGCATTATTGCTGCAATTGGGATTTATTCGATGATCAATTGGAAGGGAATAATTAATCATTTTTGCTGTCAAACTTGATGCAGTTCAGCCGTACTTGTACCACGATAAAGGGCATTTTTCGTGCATTATTGCTGCAATTGGGATTCATTCGATGATCAATTGGAAGGGAATAATTAATCATTTTTGCTGTCAAACTTGATGCAGTTCAGCCGAACTTGTACCACGATAAAGGGCATTTTTTGTGCTTTATTGCTGCAATTGGGATTTATTCGATGATCAATTGGAAGGGAATAATTAATCATTTTTGCTGTCAAACTTGATGCAGTTCAGCCGTACTTGTACCACGATAAAGGGCATTTTTCGTGCATTATTGCTGCAATTGGGATTTATTCGATGATCAATTGGAAGGGAATAATTAATCATTTTTGCTGTCAAACTTGATGCAGTTCAGCCGAACTTGTACCACGATAAAGGGCATTTTTTGTGCATTATTGCTGCAATTGGGATTTATTCGATGATCAATTGGAAGGGAATAATTAATCATTTTTGCTGTCAAACTTGATGCAGTTCAGCCGAACTTGTACCACGATAAAGGGCATTTTTTGTGCATTATTGCTGCAATTGGGATTCATTCGATGATCAATTGGAAGGGAATAATTAATCATTTTTGCTGTCAAACTTGATGCAGTTCAGCCGAACTTGTACCACGATAAAGGGCATTTTTTGTGCTTTATTGCTGCAATTGGGATTTATTCGATGATGAATTGGAAGGGAATAATTAATCATTTTTGCTGTCAAACTTGATGCAGTTCAGCCGTACTTGTACCACGATAAAGGGCATTTTTTGTGCATTATTGCTGCAATTGGGATTTATTCGATGATCAATTGGAAGGGAATAATTAATCATTTTTGCTGTCAAACTTGATGCAGTTCAGCCGAACTTGTACCACGATAAAGGGCATTTTTTGTGCATTATTGCTGCAATTGGGATTTATTCGATGATCAATTGGAAGGGAATAATTAATCATTTTTGCTGTCAAACTTGATGCAGTTCAGCCGACTTGTACCACGATAAAGGGCATTTTTTGTGCATTATTGCTGCAATTGGGATTTATTCGATGATCAATTGGAAGGGAATAATTAATCATTTTTGCTGTCAAACTTGATGCAGTTCAGCCGAACTTGTACCACGATAAAGGGCATTTTTTGTGCTTTATTGCTGCAATTGGGATTTATTTCGATGATCAATTGGAAGGGAATAATTAATCATTTTTGCTGTCAAACTTGATGCAGTTCAGCAGCCGTACTTGTACCACGATAAAGGGCATTTTTTGTGCATTATTGCTGCAATTGGGATTTATTCGATGATCAATTGGAAGGGAATAATTAATCATTTTTGCTGTCAAACTTGATGCAGTTCAGCCGAACTTGTACCACGATAAAGGGCATTTTTTGTGCTTATTGCTGCAATTGGGATTTATTCGATGATCAATTGGAAGGGAATAATTAATCATTTTTGCTGTCAAACTTGATGCAGTTCAGCCGAACTTGTACCACGATAAAGGGCATTTTTGTGCATTATTGCTGCAATTGGGATTTATTCGATGATCAATTGGAAGGGAATAATTAATCATTTTTGCTGTCAAACTTGATGCAGTTCAGCCGAACTTGTACCACGATAAAGGGCATTTTTTGTGCATTATTGCTGCAATTGGGATTTATTCGATGATCAATTGGAAGGGAATAATTAATCATTTTTGCTGTCAAACTTGATGCAGTTCAGCCGAACTTGTACCACGATAAAGGGCATTTTTTGTGCATTATTGCTGCAATTGGGATTTATTCGATGATCAATTGGAAGGGAATAATTAATCATTTTTGCTGTCAAACTTGATGCAGTTCAGCCGTACTTGTACCACGATAAAGGGCATTTTTCGTGCATTATTGCTGCAATTGGGATTTATTCGATGATCAATTGGAAGGGAATAATTAATCATTTTTGCTGTCAAACTTGATGCAGTTCAGCCGAACTTGTACCACGATAAAGGGCATTTTTGTGCTTTTGCTGCAATTGGGATTTATTCGATGATCAATTGGAAGGGAATAATTAATCATTTTTGCTGTCAAACTTGATGCAGTTCAGCCGTACTTGTACCACGATAAAGGGCATTTTTCGTGCATTATTGCTGCAATTGGGATTCATTCGATGATCAATTGGAAGGGAATAATTAATCATTTTTGCTGTCAAACTTGATGCAGTTCAGCCGAACTTGTACCACGATAAAGGGCATTTTTTGTGCATTATTGCTGCAATTGGGATTTATTCGATGATCAATTGGAAGGGAATAATTAATCATTTTTGCTGTCAAACTTGATGCAGTTCAGCCGTACTTGTACCACGATAAAGGGCATTTTTCGTGCATTATTGCTGCAATTGGGATTTATTCGATGATCAATTGGAAGGGAATAATTAATCATTTTTGCTGTCAAACTTGATGCAGTTCAGCCGAACTTGTACCACGATAAAGGGCATTTTTTGTGCTTTATTGCTGCAATTGGGATTTATTCGATGATGAATTGGAAGGGAATAATTAATCATTTTTGCTGTCAAACTTGATGCAGTTCAGCCGTACTTGTACCACGATAAAGGGCATTTTTTGTGCATTATTGCTGCAATTGGGATTTATTCGATGATCAATTGGAAGGGAATAATTAATCATTTTTGCTGTCAAACTTGATGCAGTTCAGCCGAACTTGTACCACGATAAAGGGCATTTTTTGTGCTTTATTGCTGCAATTGGGATTTATTCGATGATCAATTGGAAGGGAATAATTAATCATTTTTGCTGTCAAACTTGATGCAGTTCAGCCGTACTTGTACCACGATAAAGGGCATTTTTCGTGCATTATTGCTGCAATTGGGATTCATTCGATGATCAATTGGAAGGGAATAATTAATCATTTTTGCTGTCAAACTTGATGCAGTTCAGCCGAACTTGTACCACGATAAAGGGCATTTTTTGTGCTTTATTGCTGCAATTGGGATTTATTCGATGATGAATTGGAAGGGAATAATTAATCATTTTTGCTGTCAAACTTGATGCAGTTCAGCCGTACTTGTACCACGATAAAGGGCATTTTTCGTGCATTATTGCTGCAATTGGGATTCATTCGATGATCAATTGGAAGGGAATAATTAATCATTTTTGCTGTCAAACTTGATGCAGTTCAGCCGAACTTGTACCACGATAAAGGGCATTTTTTGTGCTTTATTGCTGCAATTGGGATTTATTCGATGATGAATTGGAAGGGAATAATTAATCATTTTTGCTGTCAAACTTGATGCAGTTCAGCCGTACTTGTACCACGATAAAGGGCATTTTTCGTGCATTATTGCTGCAATTGGGATTCATTCGATGATCAATTGGAAGGGAATAATTAATCATTTTTGCTGTCAAACTTGATGCAGTTCAGCCGAACTTGTACCACGATAAAGGGCATTTTTTGTGCTTTATTGCTGCAATTGGGATTTATTCGATGATCAATTGGAAGGGAATAATTAATCATTTTTGCTGTCAAACTTGATGCAGTTCAGCCGTACTTGTACCACGATAAAGGGCATTTTTCGTGCATTATTGCTGCAATTGGGATTATTCGATGATCAATTGGAAGGGAATAATTAATCATTTTTGCTGTCAAACTTGATGCGGTTCAGCCGAACTTGTACCACGATAAAGGGCATTTTTTGTGCTTTATTGCTGCAATTGGGATTTATTCGATGATGAATTGGAAGGGAATAATTAATCATTTTTGCTGTCAAACTTGATGCAGTTCAGCCGTACTTGTACCACGATAAAGGGCATTTTTGTGCATTATTGCTGCAATTGGGATTCATTCGATGATCAATTGGAAGGGAATAATTAATCATTTTTGCTGTCAAACTTGATGCAGTTCAGCCGAACTTGTACCACGATAAAGGGCATTTTTTGTGCTTTATTGCTGCAATTGGGATTTATTCGATGATCAATTGGAAGGGAATAATTAATCATTTTTGCTGTCAAACTTGATGCAGTTCAGCCGTACTTGTACCACGATAAAGGGCATTTTTTGTGCATTATTGCTGCAATTGGGATTTATTCGATGATCAATTGGAAGGGAATAATTAATCATTTTTGCTGTCAAACTTGATGCAGTTCAGCCGAACTTGTACCACGATAAAGGGCATTTTTTGTGCTTTATTGCTGCAATTGGGATTTATTCGATGATCAATTGGAAGGGAATAATTAATCATTTTTGCTGTCAAACTTGATGCAGTTCAGCCGTACTTGTACCACGATAAAGGGCATTTTTTGTGCATTATTGCTGCAATTGGGATTTATTCGATGATCAATTGGAAGGGAATAATTAATCATTTTTGCTGTCAAACTTGATGCAGTTCAGCCGTAACTTGTACCACGATAAAGGGCATTTTTCGTGCATTATTGCTGCAATTGGGATTCATTCGATGATCAATTGGAAGGGAATAATTAATCATTTTTGCTGTCAAACTTGATGCAGTTCAGCCGAACTTGTACCACGATAAAGGGCATTTTTTGTGCTTTATTGCTGCAATTGGGATTTATTCGATGATCAATTGGAAGGGAATAATTAATCATTTTTGCTGTCAAACTTGATGCAGTTCAGCCGTACTTGTACCACGATAAAGGGCATTTTTTGTGCATTATTGCTGCAATTGGGATTTATTCGATGATCAATTGGAAGGGAATAATTAATCATTTTTGCTGTCAAACTTGATGCAGTTCAGCCGAACTTGTACCACGATAAAGGGCATTTTTGTGCTTTATTGCTGCAATTGGGATTTATTCGATGATCAATTGGAAGGGAATAATTAATCATTTTTGCTGTCAAACTTGATGCAGTTCAGCCGTACTTGTACCACGATAAAGGGCATTTTTGTGCATTATTGCTGCAATTGGGATTTATTCGATGATCAATTTGGAAGGGAATAATTAATCATTTTTGCTGTCAAACTTGATGCAGTTCAGCCGAACTTGTACCACGATAAAGGGCATTTTTTGTGCTTTATTGCTGCAATTGGGATTTATTCGATGATCAATTGGAAGGGAATAATTAATCATTTTTGCTGTCAAACTTGATGCAGTTCAGCCGTACTTGTACCACGATAAAGGGCATTTTTGTGCATTATTGCTGCAATTGGGATTCATTCGATGATCAATTGGAAGGGAATAATTAATCATTTTTGCTGTCAAACTTGATGCAGTTCAGCCGAACTTGTACCACGATAAAGGGCATTTTTTGTGCATTATTGCTGCAATTGGGATTTATTCGATGATCAATTGGAAGGGAATAATTAATCATTTTTGCTGTCAAACTTGATGCAGTTCAGCCGTACTTGTACCACGATAAAGGGCATTTTTGTGCATTATTGCTGCAATTGGGATTCATTCGATGATCAATTGGAAGGAATAATTAATCATTTTTGCTGTCAAACTTGATGCAGTTCAGCCGAACTTGTACCACGATAAAGGGCATTTTTTGTGCTTTATTGCTGCAATTGGGATTTATTCGATGATGAATTGGAAGGGAATAATTAATCATTTTTGCTGTCAAACTTGATGCAGTTCAGCCGTACTTGTACCACGATAAAGGGCATTTTTTCGTGCATTATTGCTGCAATTGGGATTCATTCGATGATCAATTGGAAGGGAATAATTAATCATTTTTGCTGTCAAACTTGATGCAGTTCAGCCGAACTTGTACCACGATAAAGGGCATTTTTTGTGCTTTATTGCTGCAATTGGGATTTATTCGATGATCAATTGGAAGGGAATAATTAATCATTTTTGCTGTCAAACTTGATGCAGTTCAGCCGTACTTGTACCACGATAAAGGGCATTTTTCGTGCATTATTGCTGCAATTGGGATTCATTCGATGATCAATTGAAGAAGGGAATAATTAATCATTTTTGCTGTCAAACTTGATGCAGTTCAGCCGAACTTGTACCACGATAAAGGGCATTTTTTGTGCTTTATTGCTGCAATTGGGATTTATTCGATGATCAATTGGAAGGGAATAATTAATCATTTTTGCTGTCAAACTTGATGCAGTTCAGCCGTACTTGTACCACGATAAAGGGCATTTTTGTGCATTATTGCTGCAATTGGGATTCATTCGATGATCAATTGGAAGGGAATAATTAATCATTTTTGCTGTCAAATTGATGCAGTTCAGCCGAACTTGTACCACGATAAAGGGCATTTTTTGTGCTTTATTGCTGCAATTGGGATTTATTCGATGATCAATTGGAAGGGAATAATTAATCATTTTTGCTGTCAAACTTGATGCAGTTCAGCCGAACTTGTACCACGATAAAGGGCATTTTTTGTGCATTATTGCTGCAATTGGGATTTATTCGATGATCAATTGGAAGGGAATAATTAATCATTTTTGCTGTCAAACTTGATGCAGTTCAGCCGTACTTGTACCACGATAAAGGGCATTTTTCGTGCATTATTGCTGCAATTGGGATTTATTCGATGATCAATTGGAAGGGAATAATTAATCATTTTTGCTGTCAAACTTGATGCAGTTCAGCCGACTTGTACCACGATAAAGGGCATTTTTTGTGCTTATTGCTGCAATTGGGATTTATTCGATGATCAATTGGAAGGGAATAATTAATCATTTTTGCTGTCAAACTTGATGCAGTTCAGCCGAACTTGTACCACGATAAAGGGCATTTTTTGTGCTTTATTGCTGCAATTGGGATTTATTCGATGATCAATTGGAAGGGAATAATTAATCATTTTTGCTGTCAAACTTGATGCAGTTCAGCCGTACTTGTACCACGATAAAGGGCATTTTTTGTGCATTATTGCTGCAATTGGGATTTATTCGATGATCAATTGGAAGGGAATAATTAATCATTTTTGCTGTCAAACTTGATGCAGTTCAGCCGAACTTGTACCACGATAAAGGGCATTTTTTGTGCTTATTGCTGCAATTGGGATTTATTCGATGATCAATTGGAAGGGAATAATTAATCATTTTTGCTGTCAAACTTGATGCAGTTCAGCCGTACTTGTACCACGATAAAGGGCATTTTTCGTGCATTATTGCTGCAATTGGGATTCATTCGATGATCAATTGGAAGGGAATAATTAATCATTTTTGCTGTCAAATTTGATGCAGTTCAGCCGAACTTGTACCACGATAAAGGGCATTTTTGTGCTTTATTGCTGCAATTGGGATTTATTCGATGATCAATTGGAAGGGAATAATTAATCATTTTTGCTGTCAAACTTGATGCAGTTCAGCCGTACTTGTACCACGATAAAGGGCATTTTCGTGCATTATTGCTGCAATTGGGATTCATTCGATGATCAATTGGAAGGGAATAATTAATCATTTTTGCTGTCAAACTTGATGCAGTTCAGCCGAACTTGTACCACGATAAAGGGCATTTTTTGTGCTTTATTGCTGCAATTGGGATTTATTCGATGATCAATTGGAAGGGAATAATTAATCATTTTTGCTGTCAAACTTGATGCAGTTCAGCCGTACTTGTACCACGATAAAGGGCATTTTTTGTGCATTATTGCTGCAATTGGGATTATTCGATGATCAATTGGAAGGGAATAATTAATCATTTTTGCTGTCAAACTTGATGCAGTTCAGCCGTAACTTGTACCACGATAAAGGGCATTTTTTGTGCTTTATTGCTGCAATTGGGATTTATTCGATGATCAATTGGAAGGGAATAATTAATCATTTTTGCTGTGTCAAACTTGATGCAGTTCAGCCGAACTTGTACCACGATAAAGGGCATTTTTTGTGCATTATTGCTGCAATTGGGATTCATTCGATGATCAATTGGAAGGGAATAATTAATCATTTTTGCTGTCAAACTTGATGCAGTTCAGCCGAACTTGTACCACGATAAAGGGCATTTTTTGTGCTTTATTGCTGCAATTGGGATTTATTCGATGATCAATTGGAAGGGAATAATTAATCATTTTTGCTGTCAAACTTGATGCAGTTCAGCCGACTTGTACCACGATAAAGGGCATTTTTCGTGCATTATTGCTGCAATTGGGATTCATTCGATGATCAATTGGAAGGGAATAATTAATCATTTTTGCTGTCAAACTTGATGCAGTTCAGCCGAACTTGTACCACGATAAAGGGCATTTTTCGTGCATTATTGCTGCAATTGGGATTTATTCGATGATCAATTGGAAGGGAATAATTAATCATTTTTGCTGTCAAACTTGATGCAGTTCAGCCGAACTTGTACCACGATAAAGGGCATTTTTTGTGCATTATTGCTGCAATTGGGATTTATTCGATGATCAATTGGAAGGGAATAATTAATCATTTTTGCTGTCAAACTTGATGCAGTTCAGCCGTACTTGTACCACGATAAAGGGCATTTTTTGTGCATTATTGCTGCAATTGGGATTTATTCGATGATCAATTGGAAGGGAATAATTAATCATTTTTGCTGTCAAACTTGATGCAGTTCAGCCGAACTTGTACCACGATAAAGGGCATTTTTTGTGCTTTATTGCTGCAATTGGGATTTATTCGATGATGAATTGGAAGGGAATAATTAATCATTTTTGCTGTCAAACTTGATGCAGTTCAGCCGAACTTGTACCACGATAAAGGGCATTTTTTGTGCTTATTGCTGCAATTGGGATTTATTCGATGATCAATTGGAAGGGAATAATTAATCATTTTTGCTGTCAAACTTGATGCAGTTCAGCCGTACTTGTACCACGATAAAGGGCATTTTTTGTGCATTATTGCTGCAATTGGGATTTATTCGATGATCAATTGGAAGGGAATAATTAATCATTTTTGCTGTCAAACTTGATGCAGTTCAGCCGAACTTGTACCACGATAAAGGGCATTTTTTGTGCTTTATTGCTGCAATTGGGATTTATTCGATGATCAATTGGAAGGGAATAATTAATCATTTTTGCTGTCAAACTTGATGCAGTTCAGCCGAACTTGTACCACGATAAAGGGCATTTTTTGTGCTTTATTGCTGCAATTGGGATTCATATTCGATGATCAATTGGAAGGGAATAATTAATCATTTTTGCTGTCAAACTTGATGCAGTTCAGCCGTACTTGTACCACGATAAAGGGCATTTTTTGTGCATTATTGCTGCAATTGGGATTTATTCGATGATCAATTGGAAGGGAATAATTAATCATTTTTGCTGTCAAACTTGATGCAGTTCAGCCGAACTTGTACCACGATAAAGGGCATTTTTTGTGCTTTATTGCTGCAATTGGGATTTATTCGATGATCAATTGGAAGGGAATAATTAATCATTTTTGCTGTCAAACTTGATGCAGTTCAGCCGTAACTTGTACCACGATAAAGGGCATTTTTCGTGCATTATTGCTGCAATTGGGATTCATTCGATGATCAATTGGAAGGGAATAATTAATCATTTTTGCTGTCAAACTTGATGCAGTTCAGCCGAACTTGTACCACGATAAAGGGCATTTTTTGTGCTTTATTGCTGCAATTGGGATTTATTCGATGATCAATTGGAAGGGAATAATTAATCATTTTTGCTGTCAAACTTGATGCAGTTCAGCCGTACTTGTACCACGATAAAGGGCATTTTTTGTGCATTATTGCTGCAATTGGGATTTATTCGATGATCAATTGGAAGGGAATAATTAATCATTTTTGCTGTCAAACTTGATGCGGTTCAGCCGAACTTGTACCACGATAAAGGGCATTTTTTGTGCTTTATTGCTGCAATTGGGATTTATTCGATGATCAATTGGAAGGGAATAATTAATCATTTTTGCTGTCAAACTTGATGCAGTTCAGCCGTACTTGTACCACGATAAAGGGCATTTTTCGTGCATTATTGCTGCAATTGGGATTCATTCGATGATCAATTGGAAGGGAATAATTAATCATTTTTGCTGTCAAACTTGATGCGGTTCAGCCGAACTTGTACCACGATAAAGGGCATTTTTTGTGCTTTATTGCTGCAATTGGGATTTATTCGATGATCAATTGGAAGGGAATAATTAATCATTTTTGCTGTCAAACTTGATGCAGTTCAGCCGTACTTGTACCACGATAAAGGGCATTTTTGTGCATTATTGCTGCAATTGGGATTTATTCGATGATCAATTGGAAGGGAATAATTAATCATTTTTGCTGTCAAACTTGATGCAGTTCAGCCGAACTTGTACCACGATAAAGGGCATTTTTTGTGCTTTATTGCTGCAATTGGGATTTATTCGATGATCAATTGGAAGGGAATAATTAATCATTTTTGCTGTCAAACTTGATGCAGTTCAGCCGTACTTGTACCACGATAAAGGGCATTTTTTGTGCATTATTGCTGCAATTGGGATTCATTCGATGATCAATTGGAAGGGAATAATTAATCATTTTTGCTGTCAAACTTGATGCAGTTCAGCCGAACTTGTACCACGATAAAGGGCATTTTTTGTGCTTTATTGCTGCAATTGGGATTTATTCGATGATCAATTGGAAGGGAATAATTAATCATTTTTGCTGTCAAACTTGATGCAGTTCAGCCGTACTTGTACCACGATAAAGGGCATTTTCGTGCATTATTGCTGCAATTGGGATTCATTCGATGATCAATTGGAAGGGAATAATTAATCATTTTTGCTGTCAAACTTGATGCAGTTCAGCCGTACTTGTACCACGAAAAGGGCATTTTTTCGTGCATTTATTTGCTGGGATTTGGGATGGGTGGGAATAAAATGAAAAAGGGCAAAAAACAATTGGATTTATCGAGGATGAATGTTGGAAGGGAATAATTAATCATTTTTGCTGTCAAATTTGATGCAGTTCAGCTTCAGCCGAACTTGTACCACGATAAAGGGCATTTTTGTGCTTTATTGCTGCAATTGGGATTTATTCGATGATCAATTGGAAGGGAATAATTAATCATTTTTGCTGTCAAACTTGATGCAGTTCAGCCGTACTTGTACCACGATAAAGGGCATTTTTCGTGCATTATTGCTGCAATTGGGATTCATTCGATGATCAATTGGAAGGGAATAATTAATCATTTTTGCTGTCAAACTTGATGCAGTTCAGCCGAACTTGTACCACGATAAAGGGCATTTTTTGTGCTTTATTGCTGCAATTGGGATTTATTCGATGATGAATTGGAAGGGAATAATTAATCATTTTTGCTGTCAAACTTGATGCAGTTCAGCCGTACTTGTACCACGATAAAGGGCATTTTTCGTGCATTATTGCTGCAATTGGGATTCATTCGATGATCAATTGGAAGGGAATAATTAATCATTTTTGCTGTCAAACTTGATGCAGTTCAGCCGAACTTGTACCACGATAAAGGGCATTTTTTGTGCTTTATTGCTGCAATTGGGATTTATTCGATGATGAATTGGAAGGGAATAATTAATCATTTTTGCTGTCAAACTTGATGCAGTTCAGCCGTACTTGTACCACGATAAAGGGCATTTTTTGTGCATTATTGCTGCAATTGGGATTCATTCGATGATCAATTGGAAGGGAATAATTAATCATTTTTGCTGTCAAACTTGATGCAGTTCAGCCGAACTTGTACCACGATAAAGGGCATTTTTCGTGCATTATTGCTGCAATTGGGATTTATTCGATGATCAATTGGAAGGGAATAATTAATCATTTTTGCTGTCAAACTTGATGCAGTTCAGCCGAACTTGTACCACGATAAAGGGCATTTTTTGTGCATTATTGCTGCAATTGGGATTTATTCGATGATCAATTGGAAGGGAATAATTAATCATTTTTGCTGTCAAACTTGATGCAGTTCAGCCGTACTTGTACCACGATAAAGGGCATTTTTCGTGCATTATTGCTGCAATTGGGATTCATTCGATGATCAATTGGAAGGGAATAATTAATCATTTTTGCTGTCAAACTTGATGCAGTTCAGCCGAACTTGTACCACGATAAAGGGCATTTTTTGTGCATTATTGCTGCAATTGGGATTTATTCGATGATCAATTGGAAGGGAATAATTAATCATTTTTGCTGTCAAACTTGATGCAGTTCAGCCGTACTTGTACCACGATAAAGGGCATTTTTGTGCATTATTGCTGCAATTGGGATTCATTCGATGATCAATTGGAAGGGAATAATTAATCATTTTTGCTGTCAAACTTGATGCAGTTCAGCCGTACTTGTACCACGATAAAGGGCATTTTTCGTGCATTATTGCTGCAATTGGGATTTATTCGATGATCAATTGGAAGGGAATAATTAATCATTTTTGCTGTCAAACTTGATGCAGTTCAGCCGAACTTGTACCACGATAAAGGGCATTTTTTGTGCTTTATTGCTGCAATTGGGATTCATTCGATGATCAATTGGAAGGGAATAATTAATCATTTTTGCTGTCAAACTTGATGCAGTTCAGCCGTACTTGTACCACGATAAAGGGCATTTTTCGTGCATTATTGCTGCAATTGGGATTTATTCGATGATCAATTGGAAGGGAATAATTAATCATTTTTGCTGTCAAACTTGATGCAGTTCAGCCGAACTTGTACCACGATAAAGGGCATTTTTTGTGCATTATTGCTGCAATTGGGATTTATTCGATGATCAATTGGAAGGGAATAATTAATCATTTTTGCTGTCAAACTTGATGCAGTTCAGCCGAACTTGTACCACGATAAAGGGCATTTTTGTGCTTTATTGCTGCAATTGGGATTTATTCGATGATGAATTGGAAGGGAATAATTAATCATTTTTGCTGTCAAACTTGATGCAGTTCAGCCGTACTTGTACCACGATAAAGGGCATTTTTCGTGCATTATTGCTGCAATTGGGATTCATTCGATGATCAATTGGAAGGGAATAATTAATCATTTTTGCTGTCAAACTTGATGCAGTTCAGCCGAACTTGTACCACGATAAAGGGCATTTTTTGTGCTTTATGCTGCAATTGGGATTTATTCGATGATGAATTGGAAGGGAATAATTAATCATTTTTGCTGTCAAACTTGATGCAGTTCAGCCGTACTTGTACCACGATAAAGGGCATTTTTCGTGCATTATTGCTGCAATTGGGATTTATTCGATGATCAATTGGAAGGGAATAATTAATCATTTTTGCTGTCAAACTTGATGCAGTTCAGCCGAACTTGTACCACGATAAAGGGCATTTTTTGTGCTTTATTGCTGCAATTGGGATTTATTCGATGATCAATTGGAAGGGAATAATTAATCATTTTTGCTGTCAAACTTGATGCAGTTCAGCCGTACTTGTACCACGATAAAGGGCATTTTTCGTGCATTATTGCTGCAATTGGGATTCATTCGATGATCAATTGGAAGGGAATAATTAATCATTTTTGCTGTCAAACTTGATGCAGTTCAGCCGAACTTGTACCACGATAAAGGGCATTTTTGTGCTTTATTGCTGCAATTGGGATTTATTCGATGATCAATTGGAAGGGAATAATTAATCATTTTTGCTGTCAAACTTGATGCAGTTCAGCCGACTTGTACCACGATAAAGGGCATTTTTTGTGCTTTATTGCTGCAATTGGATTTATTCGATGATGAATTGGAAGGGAATAATTAATCATTTTTGCTGTCAAACTTGATGCAGTTCAGCCGAACTTGTACCACGATAAAGGGCATTTTTTGTGCATTATTGCTGCAATTGGGATTCATTCGATGATCAATTGGAAGGGAATAATTAATCATTTTTGCTGTCAAACTTGATGCAGTTCAGCCGAACTTGTACCACGATAAAGGGCATTTTTTGTGCTTATTGCTGCAATTGGGATTTATTCGATGATCAATTGGAAGGGAATAATTAATCATTTTTGCTGTCAAACTTGATGCAGTTCAGCCGAACTTGTACCACGATAAAGGGCATTTTTTGTGCATTATTGCTGCAATTGGGATTTATTCGATGATCAATTGGAAGGGAATAATTAATCATTTTTGCTGTCAAACTTGATGCAGTTCAGCCGTACTTGTACCACGATAAAGGGCATTTTTTGTGCATTATTGCTGCAATTGGGATTTATTCGATGATCAATTGGAAGGGAATAATTAATCATTTTTGCTGTCAAACTTGATGCAGTTCAGCCGAACTTGTACCACGATAAAGGGCATTTTTGTGCTTTATTGCTGCAATTGGGATTTATTCGATGATCAATTGGAAGGGAATAATTAATCATTTTTGCTGTCAAACTTGATGCAGTTCAGCCGTACTTGTACCACGATAAAGGGCATTTTTCGTGCATTATTGCTGCAATTGGGATTCATTCGATGATCAATTGGAAGGGAATAATTAATCATTTTTGCTGTCAAACTTGATGCAGTTCAGCCGAACTTGTACCACGATAAAGGGCATTTTTTGTGCTTTATTGCTGCAATTGGGATTTATTCGATGATGAATTGGAAGGGAATAATTAATCATTTTTGCTGTCAAACTTGATGCAGTTCAGCCGTACTTGTACCACGATAAAGGGCATTTTTTGTGCATTATTGCTGCAATTGGGATTTATTCGATGATCAATTGGAAGGGAATAATTAATCATTTTTGCTGTCAAACTTGATGCGGTTCAGCCGAACTTGTACCACGATAAAGGGCATTTTTTGTGCTTTATTGCTGCAATTGGGATTTATTCGATGATGAATTGGAAGGGAATAATTAATCATTTTTGCTGTCAAACTTGATGCAGTTCAGCCGTACTTGTACCACGATAAAGGGCATTTTTGTGCATTATTGCTGCAATTGGGATTCATTCGATGATCAATTGGAAGGGAATAATTAATCATTTTTGCTGTCAAACTTTGATGCAGTTCAGCCGAACTTGTACCACGATAAAGGGCATTTTTTGTGCTTTATTGCTGCAATTGGGATTTATTCGATGATCAATTGGAAGGGAATAATTAATCATTTTTGCTGTCAAACTTGATGCAGTTCAGCCGTACTTGTACCACGATAAAGGGCATTTTTGTGCATTATTGCTGCAATTGGGATTCATTCGATGATCAATTGGAAGGGAATAATTAATCATTTTTGCTGTCAAACTTGATGCGGTTCAGCCGAACTTGTACCACGATAAAGGGCATTTTTTGTGCTTTATTGCTGCAATTGGGATTATTCGATGATCAATTGGAAGGGAATAATTAATCATTTTTGCTGTCAAACTTGATGCAGTTCAGCCGTACTTGTACCACGATAAAGGGCATTTTTCGTGCATTATTGCTGCAATTGGGATTTATTCGATGATCAATTGGAAGGGAATAATTAATCATTTTTGCTGTCAAACTTGATGCAGTTCAGCCGAACTTGTACCACGATAAAGGGCATTTTTTGTGCTTTATTGCTGCAATTGGGATTTATTCGATGATCAATTGGAAGGGAATAATTAATCATTTTTGCTGTCAAACTTGATGCAGTTCAGCCGTACTTGTACCACGATAAAGGGCATTTTTCGTGCATTATTGCTGCAATTGGGATTTATTCGATGATCAATTGGAAGGGAATAATTAATCATTTTTGCTGTCAAACTTGATGCAGTTCAGCAGCCGAACTTGTACCACGATAAAGGGCATTTTTGTGCATTATTGCTGCAATTGGGATTTATTCGATGATCAATTGGAAGGGAATAATTAATCATTTTTGCTGTCAAACTTGATGCAGTTCAGCCGAACTTGTACCACGATAAAGGGCATTTTTTGTGCTTTATTGCTGCAATTGGGATTTATTCGATGATCAATTGGAAGGGAATAATTAATCATTTTTGCTGTCAAACTTGATGCAGTTCAGCCGTACTTGTACCACGATAAAGGGCATTTTTCGTGCATTATTGCTGCAATTGGGATTCATTCGATGATCAATTGGAAGGGAATAATTAATCATTTTTGCTGTCAAACTTGATGCAGTTCAGCCGAACTTGTACCACGATAAAGGGCATTTTTTGTGCTTTATTGCTGCAATTGGGATTTATTCGATGATGAATTGGAAGGGAATAATTAATCATTTTTGCTGTCAAACTTGATGCAGTTCAGCCGTACTTGTACCACGATAAAGGGCATTTTTTGTGCATTATTGCTGCAATTGGGATTCATTCGATGATCAATTGGAAGGGAATAATTAATCATTTTTGCTGTCAAACTTGATGCAGTTCAGCCGAACTTGTACCACGATAAAGGGCATTTTTTGTGCTTTATTGCTGCAATTGGGATTTATTCGATGATCAATTGGAAGGGAATAATTAATCATTTTTGCTGTCAAACTTGATGCAGTTCAGCCGTACTTGTACCACGATAAAGGGCATTTTTCGTGCATTATTGCTGCAATTGGGATTTATTCGATGATCAATTGGAAGGGAATAATTAATCATTTTTGCTGTCAAACTTGATGCAGTTCAGCCGAACTTGTACCACGATAAAGGGCATTTTTTGTGCATTATTGCTGCAATTGGGATTTATTCGATGATCAATTGGAAGGGAATAATTAATCATTTTTGCTGTCAAACTTGATGCAGTTCAGCCGTACTTGTACCACGATAAAGGGCATTTTTCGTGCATTATTGCTGCAATTGGGATTCATTCGATGATCAATTGGAAGGGAATAATTAATCATTTTTGCTGTCAAACTTGATGCAGTTCAGCCGAACTTGTACCACGATAAAGGGCATTTTTTGTGCTTTATTGCTGCAATTGGGATTTATTCGATGATCAATTGGAAGGGAATAATTAATCATTTTTGCTGTCAAACTTGATGCAGTTCAGCCGTAACTTGTACCACGATAAAGGGCATTTTTCGTGCATTATTGCTGCAATTGGGATTCATTCGATGATCAATTGGAAGGGAATAATTAATCATTTTTGCTGTCAAACTTGATGCAGTTCAGCCGAACTTGTACCACGATAAAGGGCATTTTTTGTGCATTATTGCTGCAATTGGTTTATTCGATGATGAATTGGAAGGGAATAATTAATCATTTTTGCTGTCAAACTTGATGCAGTTCAGCCGTAACTTGTACCACGATAAAGGGCATTTTTTGTGCATTATTGCTGCAATTGGGATTCATTCGATGATCAATTGGAAGGGAATAATTAATCATTTTTGCTGTCAAACTTGATGCAGTTCAGCCGAACTTGTACCACGATAAAGGGCATTTTTTGTGCTTTATTGCTGCAATTGGGATTTATTCGATGATCAATTGGAAGGGAATAATTAATCATTTTTGCTGTCAAACTTGATGCAGTTCAGCCGAACTTGTACCACGATAAAGGGCATTTTTTGTGCATTATTGCTGCAATTGGGATTTATTCGATGATCAATTGGAAGGGAATAATTAATCATTTTTGCTGTCAAACTTGATGCAGTTCAGCCGAACTTGTACCACGATAAAGGGCATTTTTTGTGCTTTATTGCTGCAATTGGATTTATTTATTCGATGATCAATTGGAAGGGAATAATTAATCATTTTTGCTGTCAAACTTGATGCAGTTCAGCCGAACTTGTACCACGATAAAGGGCATTTTTGTGCATTATTGCTGCAATTGGGATTTATTCGATGATCAATTGGAAGGGAATAATTAATCATTTTTGCTGTCAAACTTGATGCAGTTCAGCCGAACTTGTACCACGATAAAGGGCATTTTTTGTGCATTATTGCTGCAATTGGGATTCATTCGATGATCAATTGGAAGGGAATAATTAATCATTTTTGCTGTCAAACTTGATGCAGTTCAGCCGAACTTGTACCACGATAAAGGGCATTTTTTGTGCTTTATTGCTGCAATTGGGATTTATTCGATGATCAATTGGAAGGGAATAATTAATCATTTTTGCTGTCAAACTTGATGCAGTTCAGCCGTACTTGTACCACGATAAAGGGCATTTTTTGTGCATTATTGCTGCAATTGGGATTCATTCGATGATCAATTGGAAGGGAATAATTAATCATTTTTGCTGTCAAACTTGATGCAGTTCAGCCGAACTTGTACCACGATAAAGGGCATTTTTTGTGCTTTATTGCTGCAATTGGGATTTATTCGATGATGAATTGGAAGGGAATAATTAATCATTTTTGCTGTCAAACTTGATGCAGTTCAGCCGTACTTGTACCACGATAAAGGGCATTTTTTGTGCATTATTGCTGCAATTGGGATTCATTCGATGATCAATTGGAAGGGAATAATTAATCATTTTTGCTGTCAAACTTGATGCAGTTCAGCCGAACTTGTACCACGATAAAGGGCATTTTTTGTGCATTATTATTGCTGCAATTGGGATTTATTCGATGATCAATTGGAAGGGAATAATTAATCATTTTTGCTGTCAAACTTGATGCAGTTCAGCCGTACTTGTACCACGATAAAGGGCATTTTTCGTGCATTATTGCTGCAATTGGGATTCATTCGATGATCAATTGGAAGGGAATAATTAATCATTTTTGCTGTCAAACTTGATGCAGTTCAGCCGAACTTGTACCACGATAAAGGGCATTTTTTGTGCTTTATTGCTGCAATTGGGATTTATTCGATGATCAATTGGAAGGGAATAATTAATCATTTTTGCTGTCAAACTTGATGCAGTTCAGCGCCGTACTTGTACCACGATAAAGGGCATTTTTTGTGCATTATTGCTGCAATTGGGATTTATTCGATGATCAATTGGAAGGGAATAATTAATCATTTTTGCTGTCAAACTTGATGCAGTTCAGCCGAACTTGTACCACGATAAAGGGCATTTTTTGTGCATTATTGCTGCAATTGGGATTTATTCGATGATCAATTGGAAGGGAATAATTAATCATTTTTGCTGTCAAACTTGATGCAGTTCAGCCGAACTTTGTACCACGATAAAGGGCATTTTTGTGCATTATTGCTGCAATTGGGATTTATTCGATGATCAATTGGAAGGGAATAATTAATCATTTTTGCTGTCAAACTTGATGCAGTTCAGCCGAACTTGTACCACGATAAAGGGCATTTTTTGTGCTTTATTGCTGCAATTGGGATTTATTCGATGATCAATTGGAAGGGAATAATTAATCATTTTTGCTGTCAAACTTGATGCGGTTCAGCCGTACTTGTACCACGATAAAGGGCATTTTTGTGCATTATTGCTGCAATTGGGATTTATTCGATGATCAATTGGAAGGGAATAATTAATCATTTTTGCTGTCAAACTTGATGCAGTTCAGCCGAACTTGTACCACGATAAAGGGCATTTTTTGTGCTTTATTGCTGCAATTGGGATTTATTCGATGATCAATTGGAAGGGAATAATTAATCATTTTTGCTGTCAAACTTGATGCAGTTCAGCCGTACTTGTACCACGATAAAGGGCATTTTTTGTGCATTATTGCTGCAATTGGGATTCATTCGATGATCAATTGGAAGGGAATAATTAATCATTTTTGCTGTCAAACTTGATGCAGTTCAGCCGAACTTGTACCACGATAAAGGGCATTTTTTGTGCTTTATTGCTGCAATTGGGATTTATTCGATGATGAATTGGAAGGGAATAATTAATCATTTTTGCTGTCAAACTTGATGCAGTTCAGCCGTACTTGTACCACGATAAAGGGCATTTTTTGTGCATTATTGCTGCAATTGGGATTCATTCGATGATCAATTGGAAGGGAATAATTAATCATTTTTGCTGTCAAACTTGATGCAGTTCAGCCGAACTTGTACCATTTTAAAGGGCATTTTTTTGTGCTTTATTGCTGCAATTGGGATTTATTCGATGATCAATTGGAAGGGAATAATTAATCATTTTTGCTGTCAAACTTGATGCAGTTCAGCCGAACTTGTACCACGATAAAGGGCATTTTTCGTGCATTATTGCTGCAATTGGGATTCATTCGATGATCAATTGGAAGGGAATAATTAATCATTTTTGCTGTCAAACTTGATGCAGTTCAGCCGAACTTGTACCACGATAAAGGGCATTTTTTGTGCTTATTGCTGCAATTGGGATTTATTCGATGATGAATTGGAAGGGAATAATTAATCATTTTTGCTGTCAAACTTGATGCAGTTCAGCCGTACTTGTACCACGATAAAGGGCATTTTTCGTGCATTATTGCTGCAATTGGGATTCATTCGATGATCAATTGGAAGGGAATAATTAATCATTTTTGCTGTCAAACTTGATGCAGTTCAGCCGAACTTGTACCACGATAAAGGGCATTTTTTTGTGCTTTATTGCTGCAATTGGGATTTATTCGATGATGAATTGGAAGGGAATAATTAATCATTTTTGCTGTCAAACTTGATGCAGTTCAGCCGTACTTGTACCACGATAAAGGGCATTTTTTCGTGCATTATTGCTGCAATTGGGATTCATTCGATGATCAATTGGAAGGGAATAATTAATCATTTTTGCTGTCAAACTTGATGCAGTTCAGCCGAACTTGTACCACGATAAAGGGCATTTTTTGTGCTTTATTGCTGCAATTGGGATTTATTCGATGATCAATTGGAAGGGAATAATTAATCATTTTTGCTGTCAAACTTGATGCAGTTCAGCCGTACTTGTACCACGATAAAGGGCATTTTTTGTGCATTATTGCTGCAATTGGGATTCATTCGATGATCAATTGGAAGGGAATAATTAATCATTTTTGCTGTCAAACTTGATGCAGTTCAGCCGAACTTGTACCACGATAAAGGGCATTTTTTGTGCTTTATTGCTGCAATTGGGATTTATTCGATGATGAATTGGAAGGGAATAATTAATCATTTTTGCTGTCAAACTTGATGCAGTTCAGCCGTACTTGTACCACGATAAAGGGCATTTTTTGTGCATTATTGCTGCAATTGGGATTCATTCGATGATCAATTGGAAGGGAATAATTAATCATTTTTGCTGTCAAACTTGATGCGTTTCAGCCGACTTGTACCACGATAAAGGGCATTTTTCGTGCATTATTGCTGCAATTGGGATTTATTCGATGATCAATTGGAAGGGAATAATTAATCATTTTTGCTGTCAAACTTGATGCAGTTCAGCCGTAACTTGTACCACGATAAAGGGCATTTTTTGTGCTTTATTGCTGCAATTGGGATTTATTCGATGATCAATTGGAAGGGAATAATTAATCATTTTTGCTGTCAAATTTGATGCAGTTCAGCCGAACTTGTACCACGATAAAGGGCATTTTTTGTGCTTTATTGCTGCAATTGGGATTTATTCGATGATCAATTGGAAGGGAATAATTAATCATTTTTGCTGTCAAACTTGATGCAGTTCAGCCGTACTTGTACCACGATAAAGGGCATTTTTCGTGCATTATTGCTGCAATTGGGATTTATTCGATGATCAATTGGAAGGGAATAATTAATCATTTTTGCTGTCAAACTTGATGCAGTTCAGCCGAACTTGTACCACGATAAAGGGCATTTTTTGTGCTTTATTGCTGCAATTGGGATTTATTCGATGATGAATTGGAAGGGAATAATTAATCATTTTTGCTGTCAAACTTGATGCAGTTCAGCCGTACTTGTACCACGATAAAGGGCATTTTTCGTGCATTATTGCTGCAATTGGGATTCATTCGATGATCAATTGGAAGGGAATAATTAATCATTTTTGCTGTCAAACTTGATGCAGTTCAGCCGAACTTGTACCACGATAAAGGGCATTTTTGTGCTTTATTGCTGCAATTGGGATTTATTCGATGATCAATTGGAAGGGAATAATTAATCATTTTTGCTGTCAAACTTGATGCAGTTCAGCCGACTTGTACCACGATAAAGGGCATTTTTGTGCATTATTGCTGCAATTGGGATTCATTCGATGATCAATTGGAAGGGAATAATTAATCATTTTTGCTGTCAAACTTGATGCGTTCAGAACTTGTACCACGATAAAGGGCATTTTTTGTGCTTTATTGCTGCAATTGGGATTTATTCGATGATCAATTGGAAGGGAATAATTAATCATTTTTGCTGTCAAACTTGATGCAGTTCAGCCGTACTTGTACCACGATAAAGGGCATTTTTTGTGCATTATTGCTGCAATTGGGATTATTCGATGATCAATTGGAAGGGAATAATTAATCATTTTTGCTGTCAAACTTGATGCAGTTCAGCCGAACTTGTACCACGATAAAGGGCATTTTTTGTGCATTATTGCTGCAATTGGGATTTATTCGATGATCAATTGGAAGGGAATAATTAATCATTTTTGCTGTCAAACTTGATGCAGTTCAGCCGAACTTGTACCACGATAAAGGGCATTTTTTGTGCATTATTGCTGCAATTGGGATTTATTCGATGATCAATTGGAAGGGAATAATTAATCATTTTTGCTGTCAAACTTGATGCAGTTCAGCCGTACTTGTACCACGTTTGGGCGGCATTTATGATGTTGGGGATGCAGGAATATTAATCATTTGGCTGTCAAATTTGATGCAGTTGGCCGATTTAGGTACGGATAAAGGGCATTTTTTGTGCTTTTGCTGCAATTGGGATTATTCGATGAATTGGGAGGGAATAATTAATCATTTTGCTGTCAAACTTGATGCAGTTCAGCCTTGACTTGTACCACGAATTAAGGGCATTTTTGTGCATTATTGCTGCAATTGGGATTTATTCGATGATCAATTGGAAGGGAATAATTAATCATTTTTGCTGTCAAACTTGATGCAGTTCAGCCGAACTTGTACCACGATAAAGGGCATTTTTTGTGCATTATTGCTGCAATTGGGATTTATTCGATGATCAATTGGAAGGGAATAATTAATCATTTTTGCTGTCAAACTTGATGCAGTTCAGCCGAACTTGTACCACGATAAAGGGCATTTTTTGTGCTTTATTGCTGCAATTGGGATTTATTCGATGATCAATTGGAAGGGAATAATTAATCATTTTTGCTGTCAAACTTGATGCAGTTCAGCCGTACTTGTACCACGATAAAGGGCATTTTTTGTGCATTATTGCTGCAATTGGGATTCATTCGATGATCAATTGGAAGGGAATAATTAATCATTTTTGCTGTCAAACTTGATGCAGTTCAGCCGAACTTGTACCACGATAAAGGGCATTTTTTGTGCTTTATTGCTGCAATTGGGATTTATTCGATGATCAATTGGAAGGGAATAATTAATCATTTTTGCTGTCAAACTTGATGCAGTTCAGCCGTACTTGTACCACGATAAAGGGCATTTTTTCGTGCATTATTGCTGCAATTGGGATTTATTCGATGATCAATTGGAAGGGAATAATTAATCATTTTTGCTGTCAAACTTGATGCAGTTCAGCCGAACTTGTACCACGATAAAGGGCATTTTTTGTGCTTTATTGCTGCAATTGGGATTTATTCGATGATCAATTGGAAGGGAATAATTAATCATTTTTGCTGTCAAACTTGATGCAGTTCAGCCGTACTTGTACCACGATAAAGGGCATTTTTCGTGCATTATTGCTGCAATTGGGATTCATTCGATGATCAATTGGAAGGGAATAATTAATCATTTTTGCTGTCAAACTTGATGCAGTTCAGCCGAACTTGTACCACGATAAAGGGCATTTTTTGTGCTTTATTGCTGCAATTGGGATTTATTCGATGATCAATTGGAAGGGAATAATTAATCATTTTTGCTGTCAAACTTGATGCAGTTCAGCCGTACTTGTACCACGATAAAGGGCATTTTTCGTGCATTATTGCTGCAATTGGGATTTATTCGATGATCAATTGGAAGGGAATAATTAATCATTTTTGCTGTCAAACTTGATGCAGTTCAGCCGAACTTGTACCACGATAAAGGGCATTTTTTGTGCTTTATTGCTGCAATTGGGATTTATTCGATGATGAATTGGAAGGGAATAATTAATCATTTTTGCTGTCAAACTTGATGCAGTTCAGCCGTACTTGTACCACGATAAAGGGCATTTTTCGTGCATTATTGCTGCAATTGGGATTCATTCGATGATCAATTGGAAGGGAATAATTAATCATTTTTGCTGTCAAACTTGATGCAGTTCAGCCGAACTTGTACCACGATAAAGGGCATTTTTTGTGCTTTATTGCTGCAATTGGGATTTATTCGATGATGAATTGGAAGGGAATAATTAATCATTTTTGCTGTCAAACTTGATGCAGTTCAGCCGTACTTGTACCACGATAAAGGGCATTTTTCGTGCATTATTGCTGCAATTGGGATTCATTCGATGATCAATTGGAAGGGAATAATTAATCATTTTTGCTGTCAAACTTGATGCAGTTCAGCCGAACTTGTACCACGATAAAGGGCATTTTTTGTGCTTTATTGCTGCAATTGGGATTTATTCGATGATGAATTGGAAGGGAATAATTAATCATTTTTGCTGTCAAACTTGATGCAGTTCAGCCGTACTTGTACCACGATAAAGGGCATTTTTCGTGCATTATTGCTGCAATTGGGATTTATTCGATGATCAATTGGAAGGGAATAATTAATCATTTTTGCTGTCAAACTTGATGCGGTTCAGCCGAACTTGTACCACGATAAAGGGCATTTTTTGTGCTTTATTGCTGCAATTGGGATTTATTCGATGATCAATTGGAAGGGAATAATTAATCATTTTTGCTGTCAAACTTGATGCAGTTCAGCCGTAACTTGTACCACGATAAAGGGCATTTTTTGTGCATTTATTGCTGCAATTGGGATTCATTCGATGATCAATTGGAAGGGAATAATTAATCATTTTTGCTGTCAAACTTGATG
>JACCHR010000046.1:32500-82500 GCA_013433145.1 Ascaris suum
AAAAAAAAAAAAAAAAAAAAAAAAAAAAAAAAAAAAAAAAAAAAAAAAAAAAAAAAAAAAAAAAATAAAAAAAAAAAAAAAAAAAAAAAAAAAAAAAAAAAAAAAAAAAAAAAAAAAAAAAAAAAAAAAAAAAAAAAAATAAAAAAAAAAAAAAAAAAAAAAAAAAAAAAAAAAAAAAAAAAAAAAAAAAAAAAAAAAAAAAAAAAAAAAAAAAAAAAAAAAAAAAAAAAAAAAAAAAAAAAAAAAAAAAAAAAAAAAAAAAAAAAAAAAAAAAAAAAAAAAAAAAAAAAAAAAAAAAAAAAAAAAAAAAAAAAAAAAAAAAAAAAAAAAAAAAAAAAAAAAAAAAAAAAAAAAAAAAAAAAAAAAAAAAAAAAAAAAAAAAAAAAAAAAAAAAAAAAAAAAAAAAAAAAAAAAAAAAAAAAAAAAAAAAAAAAAAAAAAAAAAAAAAAAAAAAAAAAAAAAAAAAAAAAAAAAAAAAAAAAAAAAAAAAAAAAAAAAAAAAAAAAAAAAAAAAAAAAAAAAAAAAAAAAAAAAAAAAAAAAAAAAAAAAAAAAAAAAAAAAAAAAAAAAAAAAAAAAAAAAAAAAAAAAAAAAAAAAAAAAAAAAAAAAAAAAAAAAAAAAAAAAAAAAAAAAAAAAAAAAAAAAAAAAAAAAAAAAAAAAAAAAAAAAAAAAAAAAAAAAAAAAAAAAAAAAAAAAAAAAAAAAAAAAAAAAAAAAAAAAAAAAAAAAAAAAAAAAAAAAAAAAAAAAAAAAAAAAAAAAAAAAAAAAAAAAAAAAAAAAAAAAAAAAAAAAAAAAAAAAAAAAAAAAAAAAAAAAAAAAAAAAAAAAAAAAAAAAAAAAAAAAAAAAAAAAAAAAAAAAAAAAAAAAAAAAAAAAAAAAAAAAAAAAAAAAAAAAAAAAAAAAAAAAAAAAAAAAAAAAAAAAAAAAAAAAAAAAAAAAAAAAAAAAAAAAAAAAAAAAAAAAAAAAAAAAAAAAAAAAAAAAAAAAAAAAAAAAAAAAAAAAAAAAAAAAAAAAATAAAAAAAAAAAAAAAAAAAAAAAAAAAAAAAAAAAAAAAAAAAAAAAAAAAAAAAAAAAAAAAAAAAAAAAAAAAAAAAAAAAAAAAAAAAAAAAAAAAAAAAAAAAAAAAAAAAAAAAAAAAAAAATAAAAAAAAAAAAAAAAAAAAAAAAAAAAAAAAAAAAAAAAAAAAAAAAAAAAAAAAAAAAAAAAAAAAAAAAAAAAAAAAAAAAAAAAAAAAAAAAAAAAAAAAAAAAAAAAAAAAAAAAAAAAAAAAAAAAAAAAAAAAAAAAAAAAAAAAAAAAAAAAAAAAAAAAAAAAAAAAAAAAAAAAAAAAAAAAAAAAAAAAAAAAAAAAAAAAAAAAAAAAAAAAAAAAAAAAAAAAAAAAAAAAAAAAAAAAAAAAAAAAAAAAAAAAAAAAAAAAAAAAAAAAAAAAAAAAAAAAAAAAAAAAAAAAAAAAAAAAAAAAAATAAAAAAAAAAAAAAAAAAAAAAAAAAAAAAAAAAAAAAAAAAAAAAAAAAAAAAAAAAAAAAAAAAAAAAAATAAAAAAAAAAAAAAAAAAAAAAAAAAAAAAAAAAAAAAAAAAAAAAAAAAAAAAAAAAAAAAAAAAAAAAAAAAAAAAAAAAAAAAAAAAAAAAAAAAAAAAAAAAAAAAAAAAAAAAAAAAAAAAAAAAAAAAAAAAAAAAAAAAAAAAAAAAAAAAAAAAAAAAAAAAAAAAAAAAAAAAAAAAAAAAAAAAAAAAAAAAAAAAAAAAAAAAAAAAAAAAAAAAAAAAAAAAAAAAAAAAAAAAAAAAAAAAAAAAAAAAAAAAAAAAAAAAAAAAAAAAAAAAAAAAAAAAAAAAAAAAAAAAAAAAAAAAAAAAAAAAAAAAAAAAAAAAAAAAAAAAAAAAAAAAAAAAAAAAAAAAAAAAAAAAAAAAAAAAAAAAAAAAAAAAAAAAAAAAAAAAAAAAAAAAAAAAAAAAAAAAAAAAAAAAAAAAAAAAAAAAAAAAAAAAAAAAAAAAAAAAAAAAAAAAAAAAAAAAAAAAAAAAAAAAAAAAAAAAAAAAAAAAAAAAAAAAAAAAAAAAAAAAAAAAAAAAAAAAAAAAAAAAAAAAAAAAAAAAAAAAAAAAAAAAAAAAAAAAAAAAAAAAAAAAAAAAAAAAAAAAAAAAAAAAAAAAAAAAAAAAAAAAAAAAAAAAAAAAAAAAAAAAAAAAAAAAAAAAAAAAAAAAAAAAAAAAAAAAAAAAAAAAAAAAAAAAAAAAAAAAAAAAAAAAAAAAAAAAAAAAAAAAAAAAAAAAAAAAAAAAAAAAAAAAAAAAAAAAAAAAAAAAAAAAAAAAAAAAAAAAAAAAAAAAAAAAAAAAAAAAAAAAAAAAAAAAAAAAAAAAAAAATAAAAAAAAAAAAAAAAAAAAAAAAAAAAAAAAAAAAAAAAAAAAAAAAAAAAAAAAAAAAAAAAAAAAAAAAAAAAAAAAAAAAAAAAAAAAAAAAAAAAAAAAAAAAAAAAAAAAAAAAAAAAAAAAAAAAAAAAAAAAAAAAAAAAAAAAAAAAAAAAAAAAAAAAAAAAAAAAAAAAAAAAAAAAAAAAAAAAAAAAAAAAAAAAAAAAAAAAAAAAAAAAAAAAAAAAAAAAAAAAAAAAAAAAAAAAAAAAAAAAAAAAAAAAAAAAAAAAAAAAAAAAAAAAAAAAAAAAAAAAAAAAAAAAAAAAAAAAAAAAAAAAAAAAAAAAAAAAAAAAAAAAAAAAAAAAAAAAAAAAAAAAAAAAAAAAAAAAAAAAAAAAAAAAAAAAAAAAAAAAAAAAAAAAAAAAAAAAAAAAAAAAAAAAAAAAAAAAAAAAAAAAAAAAAAAAAAAAAAAAAAAAAAAAAAAAAAAAAAAAAAAAAAAAAAAAAAAAAAAAAAAAAAAAAAAAAAAAAAAAAAAAAAAAAAAAAAAAAAAAAAAAAAAAAAAAAAAAAAAAAAAAAAAAAAAAAAAAAAAAAAAAAAAAAAAAAAAAAAAAAAAAAAAAAAAAAAAAAAAAAAAAAAAAAAAAAAAAAAAAAAAAAAAAAAAAAAAAAAAAAAAAAAAAAAAAAAAAAAAAAAAAAAAAAAAAAAAAAAAAAAAAAAAAAAAAAAAAAAAAAAAAAAAAAAAAAAAAAAAAAAAAAAAAAAAAAAAAAAAAAAAAAAAAAAAAAAAAAAAAAAAAAAAAAAAAAAAAAAAAAAAAAAAAAAAAAAAAAAAAAAAAAAAAAAAAAAAAAAAAAAAAAAAAAAAAAAAAAAAAAAAAAAAAAAAAAAAAAAAAAAAAAAAAAAAAAAAAAAAAAAAAAAAAAAAAAAAAAAAAAAAAAAAAAAAAAAAAAAAAAAAAAAAAAAAAAAAAAAAAAAAAAAAAAAAAAAAAAAAAAAAAAAAAAAAAAAAAAAAAAAAAAAAAAAAAAAAAAAAAAAAAAAAAAAAAAAAAAAAAAAAAAAAAAAAAAAAAAAAAAAAAAAAAAAAAAAAAAAAAAAAAAAAAAAAAAAAAAAAAAAAAAAAAAAAAAAAAAAAAAAAAAAAAAAAAAAAAAAAAAAAAAAAAAAAAAAAAAAAAAAAAAAAAAAAAAAAAAAAAAAAAAAAAAAAAAAAAAAAAAAAAAAAAAAAAAAAAAAAAAAAAAAAAAAAAAAAAAAAAAAAAAAAAAAAAAAAAAAAAAAAAAAAAAAAAAAAAAAAAAAAAAAAAAAAAAAAAAAAAAAAAAAAAAAAAAAAAAAAAAAAAAAAAAAAAAAAAAAAAAAAAAAAAAAAAAAAAAAAAAAAAAAAAAAAAAAAAAAAAAAAAAAAAAAAAAAAAAAAAAAAAAAAAAAAAAAAAAAAAAAAAAAAAAAAAAAAAAAAAAAAAAAAAAAAAAAAAAAAAAAAAAAAAAAAAAAAAAAAAAAAAAAAAAAAAAAAAAAAAAAAAAAAAAAAAAAAAAAAAAAAAAAAAAAAAAAAAAAAAAAAAAAAAAAAAAAAAAAAAAAAAAAAAAAAAAAAAAAAAAAAAAAAAAAAAAAAAAAAAAAAAAAAAAAAAAAAAAAAAAAAAAAAAAAAAAAAAAAAAAAAAAAAAAAAAAAAAAAAAAAAAAAAAAAAAAAAAAAAAAAAAAAAAAAAAAAAAAAAAAAAAAAAAAAAAAAAAAAAAAAAAAAAAAAAAAAAAAAAAAAAAAAAAAAAAAAAAAAAAAAAAAAAAAAAAAAAAAAAAAAAAAAAAAAAAAAAAAAAAAAAAAAAAAAAAAAAAAAAAAAAAAAAAAAAAAAAAAAAAAAAAAAAAAAAAAAAAAAAAAAAAAAAAAAAAAAAAAAAAAAAAAAAAAAAAAAAAAAAAAAAAAAAAAAAAAAAAAAAAAAAAAAAAAAAAAAAAAAAAAAAAAAAAAAAAAAAAAAAAAAAAAAAAAAAAAAAAAAAAAAAAAAAAAAAAAAAAAAAAAAAAAAAAAAAAAAAAAAAAAAAAAAAAAAAAAAAAAAAAAAAAAAAAAAAAAAAAAAAAAAAAAAAAAAAAAAAAAAAAAAAAAAAAAAAAAAAAAAAAAAAAAAAAAAAAAAAAAAAAAAAAAAAAAAAAAAAAAAAAAAAAAAAAAAAAAAAAAAAAAAAAAAAAAAAAAAAAAAAAAAAAAAAAAAAAAAAAAAAAAAAAAAAAAAAAAAAAAAAAAAAAAAAAAAAAAAAAAAAAAAAAAAAAAAAAAAAAAAAAAAAAAAAAAAAAAAAAAAAAAAAAAAAAAAAAAAAAAAAAAAAAAAAAAAAAAAAAAAAAAAAAAAAAAAAAAAAAAAAAAAAAAAAAAAAAAAAAAAAAAAAAAAAAAAAAAAAAAAAAAAAAAAAAAAAAAAAAAAAAAAAAAAAAAAAAAAAAAAAAAAAAAAAAAAAAAAAAAAAAAAAAAAAAAAAAAAAAAAAAAAAAAAAAAAAAAAAAAAAAAAAAAAAAAAAAAAAAAAAAAAAAAAAAAAAAAAAAAAAAAAAAAAAAAAAAAAAAAAAAAAAAAAAAAAAAAAAAAAAAAAAAAAAAAAAAAAAAAAAAAAAAAAAAAAAAAAAAAAAAAAAAAAAAAAAAAAAAAAAAAAAAAAAAAAAAAAAAAAAAAAAAAAAAAAAAAAAAAAAAAAAAAAAAAAAAAAAAAAAAAAAAAAAAAAAAAAAAAAAAAAAAAAAAAAAAAAAAAAAAAAAAAAAAAAAAAAAAAAAAAAAAAAAAAAAAAAAAAAAAAAAAAAAAAAAAAAAAAAAAAAAAAAAAAAAAAAAAAAAAAAAAAAAAAAAAAAAAAAAAAAAAAAAAAAAAAAAAAAAAAAAAAAAAAAAAAAAAAAAAAAAAAAAAAAAAAAAAAAAAAAAAAAAAAAAAAAAAAAAAAAAAAAAAAAAAAAAAAAAAAAAAAAAAAAAAAAAAAAAAAAAAAAAAAAAAAAAAAAAAAAAAAAAAAAAAAAAAAAAAAAAAAAAAAAAAAAAAAAAAAAAAAAAAAAAAAAAAAAAAAAAAAAAAAAAAAAAAAAAAAAAAAAAAAAAAAAAAAAAAAAAAAAAAAAAAAAAAAAAAAAAAAAAAAAAAAAAAAAAAAAAAAAAAAAAAAAAAAAAAAAAAAAAAAAAAAAAAAAAAAAAAAAAAAAAAAAAAAAAAAAAAAAAAAAAAAAAAAAAAAAAAAAAAAAAAAAAAAAAAAAAAAAAAAAAAAAAAAAAAAAAAAAAAAAAAAAAAAAAAAAAAAAAAAAAAAAAAAAAAAAAAAAAAAAAAAAAAAAAAAAAAAAAAAAAAAAAAAAAAAAAAAAAAAAAAAAAAAAAAAAAAAAAAAAAAAAAAAAAAAAAAAAAAAAAAAAAAAAAAAAAAAAAAAAAAAAAAAAAAAAAAAAAAAAAAAAAAAAAAAAAAAAAAAAAAAAAAAAAAAAAAAAAAAAAAAAAAAAAAAAAAAAAAAAAAAAAAAAAAAAAAAAAAAAAAAAAAAAAAAAAAAAAAAAAAAAAAAAAAAAAAAAAAAAAAAAAAAAAAAAAAAAAAAAAAAAAAAAAAAAAAAAAAAAAAAAAAAAAAAAAAAAAAAAAAAAAAAAAAAAAAAAAAAAAAAAAAAAAAAAAAAAAAAAAAAAAAAAAAAAAAAAAAAAAAAAAAAAAAAAAAAAAAAAAAAAAAAAAAAAAAAAAAAAAAAAAAAAAAAAAAAAAAAAAAAAAAAAAAAAAAAAAAAAAAAAAAAAAAAAAAAAAAAAAAAAAAAAAAAAAAAAAAAAAAAAAAAAAAAAAAAAAAAAAAAAAAAAAAAAAAAAAAAAAAAAAAAAAAAAAAAAAAAAAAAAAAAAAAAAAAAAAAAAAAAAAAAAAAAAAAAAAAAAAAAAAAAAAAAAAAAAAAAAAAAAAAAAAAAAAAAAAAAAAAAAAAAAAAAAAAAAAAAAAAAAAAAAAAAAAAAAAAAAAAAAAAAAAAAAAAAAAAAAAAAAAAAAAAAAAAAAAAAAAAAAAAAAAAAAAAAAAAAAAAAAAAAAAAAAAAAAAAAAAAAAAAAAAAAAAAAAAAAAAAAAAAAAAAAAAAAAAAAAAAAAAAAAAAAAAAAAAAAAAAAAAAAAAAAAAAAAAAAAAAAAAAAAAAAAAAAAAAAAAAAAAAAAAAAAAAAAAAAAAAAAAAAAAAAAAAAAAAAAAAAAAAAAAAAAAAAAAAAAAAAAAAAAAAAAAAAAAAAAAAAAAAAAAAAAAAAAAAAAAAAAAAAAAAAAAAAAAAAAAAAAAAAAAAAAAAAAAAAAAAAAAAAAAAAAAAAAAAAAAAAAAAAAAAAAAAAAAAAAAAAAAAAAAAAAAAAAAAAAAAAAAAAAAAAAAAAAAAAAAAAAAAAAAAAAAAAAAAAAAAAAAAAAAAAAAAAAAAAAAAAAAAAAAAAAAAAAAAAAAAAAAAAAAAAAAAAAAAAAAAAAAAAAAAAAAAAAAAAAAAAAAAAAAAAAAAAAAAAAAAAAAAAAAAAAAAAAAAAAAAAAAAAAAAAAAAAAAAAAAAAAAAAAAAAAAAAAAAAAAAAAAAAAAAAAAAAAAAAAAAAAAAAAAAAAAAAAAAAAAAAAAAAAAAAAAAAAAAAAAAAAAAAAAAAAAAAAAAAAAAAAAAAAAAAAAAAAAAAAAAAAAAAAAAAAAAAAAAAAAAAAAAAAAAAAAAAAAAAAAAAAAAAAAAAAAAAAAAAAAAAAAAAAAAAAAAAAAAAAAAAAAAAAAAAAAAAAAAAAAAAAAAAAAAAAAAAAAAAAAAAAAAAAAAAAAAAAAAAAAAAAAAAAAAAAAAAAAAAAAAAAAAAAAAAAAAAAAAAAAAAAAAAAAAAAAAAAAAAAAAAAAAAAAAAAAAAAAAAAAAAAAAAAAAAAAAAAAAAAAAAAAAAAAAAAAAAAAAAAAAAAAAAAAAAAAAAAAAAAAAAAAAAAAAAAAAAAAAAAAAAAAAAAAAAAAAAAAAAAAAAAAAAAAAAAAAAAAAAAAAAAAAAAAAAAAAAAAAAAAAAAAAAAAAAAAAAAAAAAAAAAAAAAAAAAAAAAAAAAAAAAAAAAAAAAAAAAAAAAAAAAAAAAAAAAAAAAAAAAAAAAAAAAAAAAAAAAAAAAAAAAAAAAAAAAAAAAAAAAAAAAAAAAAAAAAAAAAAAAAAAAAAAAAAAAAAAAAAAAAAAAAAAAAAAAAAAAAAAAAAAAAAAAAAAAAAAAAAAAAAAAAAAAAAAAAAAAAAAAAAAAAAAAAAAAAAAAAAAAAAAAAAAAAAAAAAAAAAAAAAAAAAAAAAAAAAAAAAAAAAAAAAAAAAAAAAAAAAAAAAAAAAAAAAAAAAAAAAAAAAAAAAAAAAAAAAAAAAAAAAAAAAAAAAAAAAAAAAAAAAAAAAAAAAAAAAAAAAAAAAAAAAAAAAAAAAAAAAAAAAAAAAAAAAAAAAAAAAAAAAAAAAAAAAAAAAAAAAAAAAAAAAAAAAAAAAAAAAAAAAAAAAAAAAAAAAAAAAAAAAAAAAAAAAAAAAAAAAAAAAAAAAAAAAAAAAAAAAAAAAAAAAAAAAAAAAAAAAAAAAAAAAAAAAAAAAAAAAAAAAAAAAAAAAAAAAAAAAAAAAAAAAAAAAAAAAAAAAAAAAAAAAAAAAAAAAAAAAAAAAAAAAAAAAAAAAAAAAAAAAAAAAAAAAAAAAAAAAAAAAAAAAAAAAAAAAAAAAAAAAAAAAAAAAAAAAAAAAAAAAAAAAAAAAAAAAAAAAAAAAAAAAAAAAAAAAAAAAAAAAAAAAAAAAAAAAAAAAAAAAAAAAAAAAAAAAAAAAAAAAAAAAAAAAAAAAAAAAAAAAAAAAAAAAAAAAAAAAAAAAAAAAAAAAAAAAAAAAAAAAAAAAAAAAAAAAAAAAAAAAAAAAAAAAAAAAAAAAAAAAAAAAAAAAAAAAAAAAAAAAAAAAAAAAAAAAAAAAAAAAAAAAAAAAAAAAAAAAAAAAAAAAAAAAAAAAAAAAAAAAAAAAAAAAAAAAAAAAAAAAAAAAAAAAAAAAAAAAAAAAAAAAAAAAAAAAAAAAAAAAAAAAAAAAAAAAAAAAAAAAAAAAAAAAAAAAAAAAAAAAAAAAAAAAAAAAAAAAAAAAAAAAAAAAAAAAAAAAAAAAAAAAAAAAAAAAAAAAAAAAAAAAAAAAAAAAAAAAAAAAAAAAAAAAAAAAAAAAAAAAAAAAAAAAAAAAAAAAAAAAAAAAAAAAAAAAAAAAAAAAAAAAAAAAAAAAAAAAAAAAAAAAAAAAAAAAAAAAAAAAAAAAAAAAAAAAAAAAAAAAAAAAAAAAAAAAAAAAAAAAAAAAAAAAAAAAAAAAAAAAAAAAAAAAAAAAAAAAAAAAAAAAAAAAAAAAAAAAAAAAAAAAAAAAAAAAAAAAAAAAAAAAAAAAAAAAAAAAAAAAAAAAAAAAAAAAAAAAAAAAAAAAAAAAAAAAAAAAAAAAAAAAAAAAAAAAAAAAAAAAAAAAAAAAAAAAAAAAAAAAAAAAAAAAAAAAAAAAAAAAAAAAAAAAAAAAAAAAAAAAAAAAAAAAAAAAAAAAAAAAAAAAAAAAAAAAAAAAAAAAAAAAAAAAAAAAAAAAAAAAAAAAAAAAAAAAAAAAAAAAAAAAAAAAAAAAAAAAAAAAAAAAAAAAAAAAAAAAAAAAAAAAAAAAAAAAAAAAAAAAAAAAAAAAAAAAAAAAAAAAAAAAAAAAAAAAAAAAAAAAAAAAAAAAAAAAAAAAAAAAAAAAAAAAAAAAAAAAAAAAAAAAAAAAAAAAAAAAAAAAAAAAAAAAAAAAAAAAAAAAAAAAAAAAAAAAAAAAAAAAAAAAAAAAAAAAAAAAAAAAAAAAAAAAAAAAAAAAAAAAAAAAAAAAAAAAAAAAAAAAAAAAAAAAAAAAAAAAAAAAAAAAAAAAAAAAAAAAAAAAAAAAAAAAAAAAAAAAAAAAAAAAAAAAAAAAAAAAAAAAAAAAAAAAAAAAAAAAAAAAAAAAAAAAAAAAAAAAAAAAAAAAAAAAAAAAAAAAAAAAAAAAAAAAAAAAAAAAAAAAAAAAAAAAAAAAAAAAAAAAAAAAAAAAAAAAAAAAAAAAAAAAAAAAAAAAAAAAAAAAAAAAAAAAAAAAAAAAAAAAAAAAAAAAAAAAAAAAAAAAAAAAAAAAAAAAAAAAAAAAAAAAAAAAAAAAAAAAAAAAAAAAAAAAAAAAAAAAAAAAAAAAAAAAAAAAAAAAAAAAAAAAAAAAAAAAAAAAAAAAAAAAAAAAAAAAAAAAAAAAAAAAAAAAAAAAAAAAAAAAAAAAAAAAAAAAAAAAAAAAAAAAAAAAAAAAAAAAAAAAAAAAAAAAAAAAAAAAAAAAAAAAAAAAAAAAAAAAAAAAAAAAAAAAAAAAAAAAAAAAAAAAAAAAAAAAAAAAAAAAAAAAAAAAAAAAAAAAAAAAAAAAAAAAAAAAAAAAAAAAAAAAAAAAAAAAAAAAAAAAAAAAAAAAAAAAAAAAAAAAAAAAAAAAAAAAAAAAAAAAAAAAAAAAAAAAAAAAAAAAAAAAAAAAAAAAAAAAAAAAAAAAAAAAAAAAAAAAAAAAAAAAAAAAAAAAAAAAAAAAAAAAAAAAAAAAAAAAAAAAAAAAAAAAAAAAAAAAAAAAAAAAAAAAAAAAAAAAAAAAAAAAAAAAAAAAAAAAAAAAAAAAAAAAAAAAAAAAAAAAAAAAAAAAAAAAAAAAAAAAAAAAAAAAAAAAAAAAAAAAAAAAAAAAAAAAAAAAAAAAAAAAAAAAAAAAAAAAAAAAAAAAAAAAAAAAAAAAAAAAAAAAAAAAAAAAAAAAAAAAAAAAAAAAAAAAAAAAAAAAAAAAAAAAAAAAAAAAAAAAAAAAAAAAAAAAAAAAAAAAAAAAAAAAAAAAAAAAAAAAAAAAAAAAAAAAAAAAAAAAAAAAAAAAAAAAAAAAAAAAAAAAAAAAAAAAAAAAAAAAAAAAAAAAAAAAAAAAAAAAAAAAAAAAAAAAAAAAAAAAAAAAAAAAAAAAAAAAAAAAAAAAAAAAAAAAAAAAAAAAAAAAAAAAAAAAAAAAAAAAAAAAAAAAAAAAAAAAAAAAAAAAAAAAAAAAAAAAAAAAAAAAAAAAAAAAAAAAAAAAAAAAAAAAAAAAAAAAAAAAAAAAAAAAAAAAAAAAAAAAAAAAAAAAAAAAAAAAAAAAAAAAAAAAAAAAAAAAAAAAAAAAAAAAAAAAAAAAAAAAAAAAAAAAAAAAAAAAAAAAAAAAAAAAAAAAAAAAAAAAAAAAAAAAAAAAAAAAAAAAAAAAAAAAAAAAAAAAAAAAAAAAAAAAAAAAAAAAAAAAAAAAAAAAAAAAAAAAAAAAAAAAAAAAAAAAAAAAAAAAAAAAAAAAAAAAAAAAAAAAAAAAAAAAAAAAAAAAAAAAAAAAAAAAAAAAAAAAAAAAAAAAAAAAAAAAAAAAAAAAAAAAAAAAAAAAAAAAAAAAAAAAAAAAAAAAAAAAAAAAAAAAAAAAAAAAAAAAAAAAAAAAAAAAAAAAAAAAAAAAAAAAAAAAAAAAAAAAAAAAAAAAAAAAAAAAAAAAAAAAAAAAAAAAAAAAAAAAAAAAAAAAAAAAAAAAAAAAAAAAAAAAAAAAAAAAAAAAAAAAAAAAAAAAAAAAAAAAAAAAAAAAAAAAAAAAAAAAAAAAAAAAAAAAAAAAAAAAAAAAAAAAAAAAAAAAAAAAAAAAAAAAAAAAAAAAAAAAAAAAAAAAAAAAAAAAAAAAAAAAAAAAAAAAAAAAAAAAAAAAAAAAAAAAAAAAAAAAAAAAAAAAAAAAAAAAAAAAAAAAAAAAAAAAAAAAAAAAAAAAAAAAAAAAAAAAAAAAAAAAAAAAAAAAAAAAAAAAAAAAAAAAAAAAAAAAAAAAAAAAAAAAAAAAAAAAAAAAAAAAAAAAAAAAAAAAAAAAAAAAAAAAAAAAAAAAAAAAAAAAAAAAAAAAAAAAAAAAAAAAAAAAAAAAAAAAAAAAAAAAAAAAAAAAAAAAAAAAAAAAAAAAAAAAAAAAAAAAAAAAAAAAAAAAAAAAAAAAAAAAAAAAAAAAAAAAAAAAAAAAAAAAAAAAAAAAAAAAAAAAAAAAAAAAAAAAAAAAAAAAAAAAAAAAAAAAAAAAAAAAAAAAAAAAAAAAAAAAAAAAAAAAAAAAAAAAAAAAAAAAAAAAAAAAAAAAAAAAAAAAAAAAAAAAAAAAAAAAAAAAAAAAAAAAAAAAAAAAAAAAAAAAAAAAAAAAAAAAAAAAAAAAAAAAAAAAAAAAAAAAAAAAAAAAAAAAAAAAAAAAAAAAAAAAAAAAAAAAAAAAAAAAAAAAAAAAAAAAAAAAAAAAAAAAAAAAAAAAAAAAAAAAAAAAAAAAAAAAAAAAAAAAAAAAAAAAAAAAAAAAAAAAAAAAAAAAAAAAAAAAAAAAAAAAAAAAAAAAAAAAAAAAAAAAAAAAAAAAAAAAAAAAAAAAAAAAAAAAAAAAAAAAAAAAAAAAAAAAAAAAAAAAAAAAAAAAAAAAAAAAAAAAAAAAAAAAAAAAAAAAAAAAAAAAAAAAAAAAAAAAAAAAAAAAAAAAAAAAAAAAAAAAAAAAAAAAAAAAAAAAAAAAAAAAAAAAAAAAAAAAAAAAAAAAAAAAAAAAAAAAAAAAAAAAAAAAAAAAAAAAAAAAAAAAAAAAAAAAAAAAAAAAAAAAAAAAAAAAAAAAAAAAAAAAAAAAAAAAAAAAAAAAAAAAAAAAAAAAAAAAAAAAAAAAAAAAAAAAAAAAAAAAAAAAAAAAAAAAAAAAAAAAAAAAAAAAAAAAAAAAAAAAAAAAAAAAAAAAAAAAAAAAAAAAAAAAAAAAAAAAAAAAAAAAAAAAAAAAAAAAAAAAAAAAAAAAAAAAAAAAAAAAAAAAAAAAAAAAAAAAAAAAAAAAAAAAAAAAAAAAAAAAAAAAAAAAAAAAAAAAAAAAAAAAAAAAAAAAAAAAAAAAAAAAAAAAAAAAAAAAAAAAAAAAAAAAAAAAAAAAAAAAAAAAAAAAAAAAAAAAAAAAAAAAAAAAAAAAAAAAAAAAAAAAAAAAAAAAAAAAAAAAAAAAAAAAAAAAAAAAAAAAAAAAAAAAAAAAAAAAAAAAAAAAAAAAAAAAAAAAAAAAAAAAAAAAAAAAAAAAAAAAAAAAAAAAAAAAAAAAAAAAAAAAAAAAAAAAAAAAAAAAAAAAAAAAAAAAAAAAAAAAAAAAAAAAAAAAAAAAAAAAAAAAAAAAAAAAAAAAAAAAAAAAAAAAAAAAAAAAAAAAAAAAAAAAAAAAAAAAAAAAAAAAAAAAAAAAAAAAAAAAAAAAAAAAAAAAAAAAAAAAAAAAAAAAAAAAAAAAAAAAAAAAAAAAAAAAAAAAAAAAAAAAAAAAAAAAAAAAAAAAAAAAAAAAAAAAAAAAAAAAAAAAAAAAAAAAAAAAAAAAAAAAAAAAAAAAAAAAAAAAAAAAAAAAAAAAAAAAAAAAAAAAAAAAAAAAAAAAAAAAAAAAAAAAAAAAAAAAAAAAAAAAAAAAAAAAAAAAAAAAAAAAAAAAAAAAAAAAAAAAAAAAAAAAAAAAAAAAAAAAAAAAAAAAAAAAAAAAAAAAAAAAAAAAAAAAAAAAAAAAAAAAAAAAAAAAAAAAAAAAAAAAAAAAAAAAAAAAAAAAAAAAAAAAAAAAAAAAAAAAAAAAAAAAAAAAAAAAAAAAAAAAAAAAAAAAAAAAAAAAAAAAAAAAAAAAAAAAAAAAAAAAAAAAAAAAAAAAAAAAAAAAAAAAAAAAAAAAAAAAAAAAAAAAAAAAAAAAAAAAAAAAAAAAAAAAAAAAAAAAAAAAAAAAAAAAAAAAAAAAAAAAAAAAAAAAAAAAAAAAAAAAAAAAAAAAAAAAAAAAAAAAAAAAAAAAAAAAAAAAAAAAAAAAAAAAAAAAAAAAAAAAAAAAAAAAAAAAAAAAAAAAAAAAAAAAAAAAAAAAAAAAAAAAAAAAAAAAAAAAAAAAAAAAAAAAAAAAAAAAAAAAAAAAAAAAAAAAAAAAAAAAAAAAAAAAAAAAAAAAAAAAAAAAAAAAAAAAAAAAAAAAAAAAAAAAAAAAAAAAAAAAAAAAAAAAAAAAAAAAAAAAAAAAAAAAAAAAAAAAAAAAAAAAAAAAAAAAAAAAAAAAAAAAAAAAAAAAAAAAAAAAAAAAAAAAAAAAAAAAAAAAAAAAAAAAAAAAAAAAAAAAAAAAAAAAAAAAAAAAAAAAAAAAAAAAAAAAAAAAAAAAAAAAAAAAAAAAAAAAAAAAAAAAAAAAAAAAAAAAAAAAAAAAAAAAAAAAAAAAAAAAAAAAAAAAAAAAAAAAAAAAAAAAAAAAAAAAAAAAAAAAAAAAAAAAAAAAAAAAAAAAAAAAAAAAAAAAAAAAAAAAAAAAAAAAAAAAAAAAAAAAAAAAAAAAAAAAAAAAAAAAAAAAAAAAAAAAAAAAAAAAAAAAAAAAAAAAAAAAAAAAAAAAAAAAAAAAAAAAAAAAAAAAAAAAAAAAAAAAAAAAAAAAAAAAAAAAAAAAAAAAAAAAAAAAAAAAAAAAAAAAAAAAAAAAAAAAAAAAAAAAAAAAAAAAAAAAAAAAAAAAAAAAAAAAAAAAAAAAAAAAAAAAAAAAAAAAAAAAAAAAAAAAAAAAAAAAAAAAAAAAAAAAAAAAAAAAAAAAAAAAAAAAAAAAAAAAAAAAAAAAAAAAAAAAAAAAAAAAAAAAAAAAAAAAAAAAAAAAAAAAAAAAAAAAAAAAAAAAAAAAAAAAAAAAAAAAAAAAAAAAAAAAAAAAAAAAAAAAAAAAAAAAAAAAAAAAAAAAAAAAAAAAAAAAAAAAAAAAAAAAAAAAAAAAAAAAAAAAAAAAAAAAAAAAAAAAAAAAAAAAAAAAAAAAAAAAAAAAAAAAAAAAAAAAAAAAAAAAAAAAAAAAAAAAAAAAAAAAAAAAAAAAAAAAAAAAAAAAAAAAAAAAAAAAAAAAAAAAAAAAAAAAAAAAAAAAAAAAAAAAAAAAAAAAAAAAAAAAAAAAAAAAAAAAAAAAAAAAAAAAAAAAAAAAAAAAAAAAAAAAAAAAAAAAAAAAAAAAAAAAAAAAAAAAAAAAAAAAAAAAAAAAAAAAAAAAAAAAAAAAAAAAAAAAAAAAAAAAAAAAAAAAAAAAAAAAAAAAAAAAAAAAAAAAAAAAAAAAAAAAAAAAAAAAAAAAAAAAAAAAAAAAAAAAAAAAAAAAAAAAAAAAAAAAAAAAAAAAAAAAAAAAAAAAAAAAAAAAAAAAAAAAAAAAAAAAAAAAAAAAAAAAAAAAAAAAAAAAAAAAAAAAAAAAAAAAAAAAAAAAAAAAAAAAAAAAAAAAAAAAAAAAAAAAAAAAAAAAAAAAAAAAAAAAAAAAAAAAAAAAAAAAAAAAAAAAAAAAAAAAAAAAAAAAAAAAAAAAAAAAAAAAAAAAAAAAAAAAAAAAAAAAAAAAAAAAAAAAAAAAAAAAAAAAAAAAAAAAAAAAAAAAAAAAAAAAAAAAAAAAAAAAAAAAAAAAAAAAAAAAAAAAAAAAAAAAAAAAAAAAAAAAAAAAAAAAAAAAAAAAAAAAAAAAAAAAAAAAAAAAAAAAAAAAAAAAAAAAAAAAAAAAAAAAAAAAAAAAAAAAAAAAAAAAAAAAAAAAAAAAAAAAAAAAAAAAAAAAAAAAAAAAAAAAAAAAAAAAAAAAAAAAAAAAAAAAAAAAAAAAAAAAAAAAAAAAAAAAAAAAAAAAAAAAAAAAAAAAAAAAAAAAAAAAAAAAAAAAAAAAAAAAAAAAAAAAAAAAAAAAAAAAAAAAAAAAAAAAAAAAAAAAAAAAAAAAAAAAAAAAAAAAAAAAAAAAAAAAAAAAAAAAAAAAAAAAAAAAAAAAAAAAAAAAAAAAAAAAAAAAAAAAAAAAAAAAAAAAAAAAAAAAAAAAAAAAAAAAAAAAAAAAAAAAAAAAAAAAAAAAAAAAAAAAAAAAAAAAAAAAAAAAAAAAAAAAAAAAAAAAAAAAAAAAAAAAAAAAAAAAAAAAAAAAAAAAAAAAAAAAAAAAAAAAAAAAAAAAAAAAAAAAAAAAAAAAAAAAAAAAAAAAAAAAAAAAAAAAAAAAAAAAAAAAAAAAAAAAAAAAAAAAAAAAAAAAAAAAAAAAAAAAAAAAAAAAAAAAAAAAAAAAAAAAAAAAAAAAAAAAAAAAAAAAAAAAAAAAAAAAAAAAAAAAAAAAAAAAAAAAAAAAAAAAAAAAAAAAAAAAAAAAAAAAAAAAAAAAAAAAAAAAAAAAAAAAAAAAAAAAAAAAAAAAAAAAAAAAAAAAAAAAAAAAAAAAAAAAAAAAAAAAAAAAAAAAAAAAAAAAAAAAAAAAAAAAAAAAAAAAAAAAAAAAAAAAAAAAAAAAAAAAAAAAAAAAAAAAAAAAAAAAAAAAAAAAAAAAAAAAAAAAAAAAAAAAAAAAAAAAAAAAAAAAAAAAAAAAAAAAAAAAAAAAAAAAAAAAAAAAAAAAAAAAAAAAAAAAAAAAAAAAAAAAAAAAAAAAAAAAAAAAAAAAAAAAAAAAAAAAAAAAAAAAAAAAAAAAAAAAAAAAAAAAAAAAAAAAAAAAAAAAAAAAAAAAAAAAAAAAAAAAAAAAAAAAAAAAAAAAAAAAAAAAAAAAAAAAAAAAAAAAAAAAAAAAAAAAAAAAAAAAAAAAAAAAAAAAAAAAAAAAAAAAAAAAAAAAAAAAAAAAAAAAAAAAAAAAAAAAAAAAAAAAAAAAAAAAAAAAAAAAAAAAAAAAAAAAAAAAAAAAAAAAAAAAAAAAAAAAAAAAAAAAAAAAAAAAAAAAAAAAAAAAAAAAAAAAAAAAAAAAAAAAAAAAAAAAAAAAAAAAAAAAAAAAAAAAAAAAAAAAAAAAAAAAAAAAAAAAAAAAAAAAAAAAAAAAAAAAAAAAAAAAAAAAAAAAAAAAAAAAAAAAAAAAAAAAAAAAAAAAAAAAAAAAAAAAAAAAAAAAAAAAAAAAAAAAAAAAAAAAAAAAAAAAAAAAAAAAAAAAAAAAAAAAAAAAAAAAAAAAAAAAAAAAAAAAAAAAAAAAAAAAAAAAAAAAAAAAAAAAAAAAAAAAAAAAAAAAAAAAAAAAAAAAAAAAAAAAAAAAAAAAAAAAAAAAAAAAAAAAAAAAAAAAAAAAAAAAAAAAAAAAAAAAAAAAAAAAAAAAAAAAAAAAAAAAAAAAAAAAAAAAAAAAAAAAAAAAAAAAAAAAAAAAAAAAAAAAAAAAAAAAAAAAAAAAAAAAAAAAAAAAAAAAAAAAAAAAAAAAAAAAAAAAAAAAAAAAAAAAAAAAAAAAAAAAAAAAAAAAAAAAAAAAAAAAAAAAAAAAAAAAAAAAAAAAAAAAAAAAAAAAAAAAAAAAAAAAAAAAAAAAAAAAAAAAAAAAAAAAAAAAAAAAAAAAAAAAAAAAAAAAAAAAAAAAAAAAAAAAAAAAAAAAAAAAAAAAAAAAAAAAAAAAAAAAAAAAAAAAAAAAAAAAAAAAAAAAAAAAAAAAAAAAAAAAAAAAAAAAAAAAAAAAAAAAAAAAAAAAAAAAAAAAAAAAAAAAAAAAAAAAAAAAAAAAAAAAAAAAAAAAAAAAAAAAAAAAAAAAAAAAAAAAAAAAAAAAAAAAAAAAAAAAAAAAAAAAAAAAAAAAAAAAAAAAAAAAAAAAAAAAAAAAAAAAAAAAAAAAAAAAAAAAAAAAAAAAAAAAAAAAAAAAAAAAAAAAAAAAAAAAAAAAAAAAAAAAAAAAAAAAAAAAAAAAAAAAAAAAAAAAAAAAAAAAAAAAAAAAAAAAAAAAAAAAAAAAAAAAAAAAAAAAAAAAAAAAAAAAAAAAAAAAAAAAAAAAAAAAAAAAAAAAAAAAAAAAAAAAAAAAAAAAAAAAAAAAAAAAAAAAAAAAAAAAAAAAAAAAAAAAAAAAAAAAAAAAAAAAAAAAAAAAAAAAAAAAAAAAAAAAAAAAAAAAAAAAAAAAAAAAAAAAAAAAAAAAAAAAAAAAAAAAAAAAAAAAAAAAAAAAAAAAAAAAAAAAAAAAAAAAAAAAAAAAAAAAAAAAAAAAAAAAAAAAAAAAAAAAAAAAAAAAAAAAAAAAAAAAAAAAAAAAAAAAAAAAAAAAAAAAAAAAAAAAAAAAAAAAAAAAAAAAAAAAAAAAAAAAAAAAAAAAAAAAAAAAAAAAAAAAAAAAAAAAAAAAAAAAAAAAAAAAAAAAAAAAAAAAAAAAAAAAAAAAAAAAAAAAAAAAAAAAAAAAAAAAAAAAAAAAAAAAAAAAAAAAAAAAAAAAAAAAAAAAAAAAAAAAAAAAAAAAAAAAAAAAAAAAAAAAAAAAAAAAAAAAAAAAAAAAAAAAAAAAAAAAAAAAAAAAAAAAAAAAAAAAAAAAAAAAAAAAAAAAAAAAAAAAAAAAAAAAAAAAAAAAAAAAAAAAAAAAAAAAAAAAAAAAAAAAAAAAAAAAAAAAAAAAAAAAAAAAAAAAAAAAAAAAAAAAAAAAAAAAAAAAAAAAAAAAAAAAAAAAAAAAAAAAAAAAAAAAAAAAAAAAAAAAAAAAAAAAAAAAAAAAAAAAAAAAAAAAAAAAAAAAAAAAAAAAAAAAAAAAAAAAAAAAAAAAAAAAAAAAAAAAAAAAAAAAAAAAAAAAAAAAAAAAAAAAAAAAAAAAAAAAAAAAAAAAAAAAAAAAAAAAAAAAAAAAAAAAAAAAAAAAAAAAAAAAAAAAAAAAAAAAAAAAAAAAAAAAAAAAAAAAAAAAAAAAAAAAAAAAAAAAAAAAAAAAAAAAAAAAAAAAAAAAAAAAAAAAAAAAAAAAAAAAAAAAAAAAAAAAAAAAAAAAAAAAAAAAAAAAAAAAAAAAAAAAAAAAAAAAAAAAAAAAAAAAAAAAAAAAAAAAAAAAAAAAAAAAAAAAAAAAAAAAAAAAAAAAAAAAAAAAAAAAAAAAAAAAAAAAAAAAAAAAAAAAAAAAAAAAAAAAAAAAAAAAAAAAAAAAAAAAAAAAAAAAAAAAAAAAAAAAAAAAAAAAAAAAAAAAAAAAAAAAAAAAAAAAAAAAAAAAAAAAAAAAAAAAAAAAAAAAAAAAAAAAAAAAAAAAAAAAAAAAAAAAAAAAAAAAAAAAAAAAAAAAAAAAAAAAAAAAAAAAAAAAAAAAAAAAAAAAAAAAAAAAAAAAAAAAAAAAAAAAAAAAAAAAAAAAAAAAAAAAAAAAAAAAAAAAAAAAAAAAAAAAAAAAAAAAAAAAAAAAAAAAAAAAAAAAAAAAAAAAAAAAAAAAAAAAAAAAAAAAAAAAAAAAAAAAAAAAAAAAAAAAAAAAAAAAAAAAAAAAAAAAAAAAAAAAAAAAAAAAAAAAAAAAAAAAAAAAAAAAAAAAAAAAAAAAAAAAAAAAAAAAAAAAAAAAAAAAAAAAAAAAAAAAAAAAAAAAAAAAAAAAAAAAAAAAAAAAAAAAAAAAAAAAAAAAAAAAAAAAAAAAAAAAAAAAAAAAAAAAAAAAAAAAAAAAAAAAAAAAAAAAAAAAAAAAAAAAAAAAAAAAAAAAAAAAAAAAAAAAAAAAAAAAAAAAAAAAAAAAAAAAAAAAAAAAAAAAAAAAAAAAAAAAAAAAAAAAAAAAAAAAAAAAAAAAAAAAAAAAAAAAAAAAAAAAAAAAAAAAAAAAAAAAAAAAAAAAAAAAAAAAAAAAAAAAAAAAAAAAAAAAAAAAAAAAAAAAAAAAAAAAAAAAAAAAAAAAAAAAAAAAAAAAAAAAAAAAAAAAAAAAAAAAAAAAAAAAAAAAAAAAAAAAAAAAAAAAAAAAAAAAAAAAAAAAAAAAAAAAAAAAAAAAAAAAAAAAAAAAAAAAAAAAAAAAAAAAAAAAAAAAAAAAAAAAAAAAAAAAAAAAAAAAAAAAAAAAAAAAAAAAAAAAAAAAAAAAAAAAAAAAAAAAAAAAAAAAAAAAAAAAAAAAAAAAAAAAAAAAAAAAAAAAAAAAAAAAAAAAAAAAAAAAAAAAAAAAAAAAAAAAAAAAAAAAAAAAAAAAAAAAAAAAAAAAAAAAAAAAAAAAAAAAAAAAAAAAAAAAAAAAAAAAAAAAAAAAAAAAAAAAAAAAAAAAAAAAAAAAAAAAAAAAAAAAAAAAAAAAAAAAAAAAAAAAAAAAAAAAAAAAAAAAAAAAAAAAAAAAAAAAAAAAAAAAAAAAAAAAAAAAAAAAAAAAAAAAAAAAAAAAAAAAAAAAAAAAAAAAAAAAAAAAAAAAAAAAAAAAAAAAAAAAAAAAAAAAAAAAAAAAAAAAAAAAAAAAAAAAAAAAAAAAAAAAAAAAAAAAAAAAAAAAAAAAAAAAAAAAAAAAAAAAAAAAAAAAAAAAAAAAAAAAAAAAAAAAAAAAAAAAAAAAAAAAAAAAAAAAAAAAAAAAAAAAAAAAAAAAAAAAAAAAAAAAAAAAAAAAAAAAAAAAAAAAAAAAAAAAAAAAAAAAAAAAAAAAAAAAAAAAAAAAAAAAAAAAAAAAAAAAAAAAAAAAAAAAAAAAAAAAAAAAAAAAAAAAAAAAAAAAAAAAAAAAAAAAAAAAAAAAAAAAAAAAAAAAAAAAAAAAAAAAAAAAAAAAAAAAAAAAAAAAAAAAAAAAAAAAAAAAAAAAAAAAAAAAAAAAAAAAAAAAAAAAAAAAAAAAAAAAAAAAAAAAAAAAAAAAAAAAAAAAAAAAAAAAAAAAAAAAAAAAAAAAAAAAAAAAAAAAAAAAAAAAAAAAAAAAAAAAAAAAAAAAAAAAAAAAAAAAAAAAAAAAAAAAAAAAAAAAAAAAAAAAAAAAAAAAAAAAAAAAAAAAAAAAAAAAAAAAAAAAAAAAAAAAAAAAAAAAAAAAAAAAAAAAAAAAAAAAAAAAAAAAAAAAAAAAAAAAAAAAAAAAAAAAAAAAAAAAAAAAAAAAAAAAAAAAAAAAAAAAAAAAAAAAAAAAAAAAAAAAAAAAAAAAAAAAAAAAAAAAAAAAAAAAAAAAAAAAAAAAAAAAAAAAAAAAAAAAAAAAAAAAAAAAAAAAAAAAAAAAAAAAAAAAAAAAAAAAAAAAAAAAAAAAAAAAAAAAAAAAAAAAAAAAAAAAAAAAAAAAAAAAAAAAAAAAAAAAAAAAAAAAAAAAAAAAAAAAAAAAAAAAAAAAAAAAAAAAAAAAAAAAAAAAAAAAAAAAAAAAAAAAAAAAAAAAAAAAAAAAAAAAAAAAAAAAAAAAAAAAAAAAAAAAAAAAAAAAAAAAAAAAAAAAAAAAAAAAAAAAAAAAAAAAAAAAAAAAAAAAAAAAAAAAAAAAAAAAAAAAAAAAAAAAAAAAAAAAAAAAAAAAAAAAAAAAAAAAAAAAAAAAAAAAAAAAAAAAAAAAAAAAAAAAAAAAAAAAAAAAAAAAAAAAAAAAAAAAAAAAAAAAAAAAAAAAAAAAAAAAAAAAAAAAAAAAAAAAAAAAAAAAAAAAAAAAAAAAAAAAAAAAAAAAAAAAAAAAAAAAAAAAAAAAAAAAAAAAAAAAAAAAAAAAAAAAAAAAAAAAAAAAAAAAAAAAAAAAAAAAAAAAAAAAAAAAAAAAAAAAAAAAAAAAAAAAAAAAAAAAAAAAAAAAAAAAAAAAAAAAAAAAAAAAAAAAAAAAAAAAAAAAAAAAAAAAAAAAAAAAAAAAAAAAAAAAAAAAAAAAAAAAAAAAAAAAAAAAAAAAAAAAAAAAAAAAAAAAAAAAAAAAAAAAAAAAAAAAAAAAAAAAAAAAAAAAAAAAAAAAAAAAAAAAAAAAAAAAAAAAAAAAAAAAAAAAAAAAAAAAAAAAAAAAAAAAAAAAAAAAAAAAAAAAAAAAAAAAAAAAAAAAAAAAAAAAAAAAAAAAAAAAAAAAAAAAAAAAAAAAAAAAAAAAAAAAAAAAAAAAAAAAAAAAAAAAAAAAAAAAAAAAAAAAAAAAAAAAAAAAAAAAAAAAAAAAAAAAAAAAAAAAAAAAAAAAAAAAAAAAAAAAAAAAAAAAAAAAAAAAAAAAAAAAAAAAAAAAAAAAAAAAAAAAAAAAAAAAAAAAAAAAAAAAAAAAAAAAAAAAAAAAAAAAAAAAAAAAAAAAAAAAAAAAAAAAAAAAAAAAAAAAAAAAAAAAAAAAAAAAAAAAAAAAAAAAAAAAAAAAAAAAAAAAAAAAAAAAAAAAAAAAAAAAAAAAAAAAAAAAAAAAAAAAAAAAAAAAAAAAAAAAAAAAAAAAAAAAAAAAAAAAAAAAAAAAAAAAAAAAAAAAAAAAAAAAAAAAAAAAAAAAAAAAAAAAAAAAAAAAAAAAAAAAAAAAAAAAAAAAAAAAAAAAAAAAAAAAAAAAAAAAAAAAAAAAAAAAAAAAAAAAAAAAAAAAAAAAAAAAAAAAAAAAAAAAAAAAAAAAAAAAAAAAAAAAAAAAAAAAAAAAAAAAAAAAAAAAAAAAAAAAAAAAAAAAAAAAAAAAAAAAAAAAAAAAAAAAAAAAAAAAAAAAAAAAAAAAAAAAAAAAAAAAAAAAAAAAAAAAAAAAAAAAAAAAAAAAAAAAAAAAAAAAAAAAAAAAAAAAAAAAAAAAAAAAAAAAAAAAAAAAAAAAAAAAAAAAAAAAAAAAAAAAAAAAAAAAAAAAAAAAAAAAAAAAAAAAAAAAAAAAAAAAAAAAAAAAAAAAAAAAAAAAAAAAAAAAAAAAAAAAAAAAAAAAAAAAAAAAAAAAAAAAAAAAAAAAAAAAAAAAAAAAAAAAAAAAAAAAAAAAAAAAAAAAAAAAAAAAAAAAAAAAAAAAAAAAAAAAAAAAAAAAAAAAAAAAAAAAAAAAAAAAAAAAAAAAAAAAAAAAAAAAAAAAAAAAAAAAAAAAAAAAAAAAAAAAAAAAAAAAAAAAAAAAAAAAAAAAAAAAAAAAAAAAAAAAAAAAAAAAAAAAAAAAAAAAAAAAAAAAAAAAAAAAAAAAAAAAAAAAAAAAAAAAAAAAAAAAAAAAAAAAAAAAAAAAAAAAAAAAAAAAAAAAAAAAAAAAAAAAAAAAAAAAAAAAAAAAAAAAAAAAAAAAAAAAAAAAAAAAAAAAAAAAAAAAAAAAAAAAAAAAAAAAAAAAAAAAAAAAAAAAAAAAAAAAAAAAAAAAAAAAAAAAAAAAAAAAAAAAAAAAAAAAAAAAAAAAAAAAAAAAAAAAAAAAAAAAAAAAAAAAAAAAAAAAAAAAAAAAAAAAAAAAAAAAAAAAAAAAAAAAAAAAAAAAAAAAAAAAAAAAAAAAAAAAAAAAAAAAAAAAAAAAAAAAAAAAAAAAAAAAAAAAAAAAAAAAAAAAAAAAAAAAAAAAAAAAAAAAAAAAAAAAAAAAAAAAAAAAAAAAAAAAAAAAAAAAAAAAAAAAAAAAAAAAAAAAAAAAAAAAAAAAAAAAAAAAAAAAAAAAAAAAAAAAAAAAAAAAAAAAAAAAAAAAAAAAAAAAAAAAAAAAAAAAAAAAAAAAAAAAAAAAAAAAAAAAAAAAAAAAAAAAAAAAAAAAAAAAAAAAAAAAAAAAAAAAAAAAAAAAAAAAAAAAAAAAAAAAAAAAAAAAAAAAAAAAAAAAAAAAAAAAAAAAAAAAAAAAAAAAAAAAAAAAAAAAAAAAAAAAAAAAAAAAAAAAAAAAAAAAAAAAAAAAAAAAAAAAAAAAAAAAAAAAAAAAAAAAAAAAAAAAAAAAAAAAAAAAAAAAAAAAAAAAAAAAAAAAAAAAAAAAAAAAAAAAAAAAAAAAAAAAAAAAAAAAAAAAAAAAAAAAAAAAAAAAAAAAAAAAAAAAAAAAAAAAAAAAAAAAAAAAAAAAAAAAAAAAAAAAAAAAAAAAAAAAAAAAAAAAAAAAAAAAAAAAAAAAAAAAAAAAAAAAAAAAAAAAAAAAAAAAAAAAAAAAAAAAAAAAAAAAAAAAAAAAAAAAAAAAAAAAAAAAAAAAAAAAAAAAAAAAAAAAAAAAAAAAAAAAAAAAAAAAAAAAAAAAAAAAAAAAAAAAAAAAAAAAAAAAAAAAAAAAAAAAAAAAAAAAAAAAAAAAAAAAAAAAAAAAAAAAAAAAAAAAAAAAAAAAAAAAAAAAAAAAAAAAAAAAAAAAAAAAAAAAAAAAAAAAAAAAAAAAAAAAAAAAAAAAAAAAAAAAAAAAAAAAAAAAAAAAAAAAAAAAAAAAAAAAAAAAAAAAAAAAAAAAAAAAAAAAAAAAAAAAAAAAAAAAAAAAAAAAAAAAAAAAAAAAAAAAAAAAAAAAAAAAAAAAAAAAAAAAAAAAAAAAAAAAAAAAAAAAAAAAAAAAAAAAAAAAAAAAAAAAAAAAAAAAAAAAAAAAAAAAAAAAAAAAAAAAAAAAAAAAAAAAAAAAAAAAAAAAAAAAAAAAAAAAAAAAAAAAAAAAAAAAAAAAAAAAAAAAAAAAAAAAAAAAAAAAAAAAAAAAAAAAAAAAAAAAAAAAAAAAAAAAAAAAAAAAAAAAAAAAAAAAAAAAAAAAAAAAAAAAAAAAAAAAAAAAAAAAAAAAAAAAAAAAAAAAAAAAAAAAAAAAAAAAAAAAAAAAAAAAAAAAAAAAAAAAAAAAAAAAAAAAAAAAAAAAAAAAAAAAAAAAAAAAAAAAAAAAAAAAAAAAAAAAAAAAAAAAAAAAAAAAAAAAAAAAAAAAAAAAAAAAAAAAAAAAAAAAAAAAAAAAAAAAAAAAAAAAAAAAAAAAAAAAAAAAAAAAAAAAAAAAAAAAAAAAAAAAAAAAAAAAAAAAAAAAAAAAAAAAAAAAAAAAAAAAAAAAAAAAAAAAAAAAAAAAAAAAAAAAAAAAAAAAAAAAAAAAAAAAAAAAAAAAAAAAAAAAAAAAAAAAAAAAAAAAAAAAAAAAAAAAAAAAAAAAAAAAAAAAAAAAAAAAAAAAAAAAAAAAAAAAAAAAAAAAAAAAAAAAAAAAAAAAAAAAAAAAAAAAAAAAAAAAAAAAAAAAAAAAAAAAAAAAAAAAAAAAAAAAAAAAAAAAAAAAAAAAAAAAAAAAAAAAAAAAAAAAAAAAAAAAAAAAAAAAAAAAAAAAAAAAAAAAAAAAAAAAAAAAAAAAAAAAAAAAAAAAAAAAAAAAAAAAAAAAAAAAAAAAAAAAAAAAAAAAAAAAAAAAAAAAAAAAAAAAAAAAAAAAAAAAAAAAAAAAAAAAAAAAAAAAAAAAAAAAAAAAAAAAAAAAAAAAAAAAAAAAAAAAAAAAAAAAAAAAAAAAAAAAAAAAAAAAAAAAAAAAAAAAAAAAAAAAAAAAAAAAAAAAAAAAAAAAAAAAAAAAAAAAAAAAAAAAAAAAAAAAAAAAAAAAAAAAAAAAAAAAAAAAAAAAAAAAAAAAAAAAAAAAAAAAAAAAAAAAAAAAAAAAAAAAAAAAAAAAAAAAAAAAAAAAAAAAAAAAAAAAAAAAAAAAAAAAAAAAAAAAAAAAAAAAAAAAAAAAAAAAAAAAAAAAAAAAAAAAAAAAAAAAAAAAAAAAAAAAAAAAAAAAAAAAAAAAAAAAAAAAAAAAAAAAAAAAAAAAAAAAAAAAAAAAAAAAAAAAAAAAAAAAAAAAAAAAAAAAAAAAAAAAAAAAAAAAAAAAAAAAAAAAAAAAAAAAAAAAAAAAAAAAAAAAAAAAAAAAAAAAAAAAAAAAAAAAAAAAAAAAAAAAAAAAAAAAAAAAAAAAAAAAAAAAAAAAAAAAAAAAAAAAAAAAAAAAAAAAAAAAAAAAAAAAAAAAAAAAAAAAAAAAAAAAAAAAAAAAAAAAAAAAAAAAAAAAAAAAAAAAAAAAAAAAAAAAAAAAAAAAAAAAAAAAAAAAAAAAAAAAAAAAAAAAAAAAAAAAAAAAAAAAAAAAAAAAAAAAAAAAAAAAAAAAAAAAAAAAAAAAAAAAAAAAAAAAAAAAAAAAAAAAAAAAAAAAAAAAAAAAAAAAAAAAAAAAAAAAAAAAAAAAAAAAAAAAAAAAAAAAAAAAAAAAAAAAAAAAAAAAAAAAAAAAAAAAAAAAAAAAAAAAAAAAAAAAAAAAAAAAAAAAAAAAAAAAAAAAAAAAAAAAAAAAAAAAAAAAAAAAAAAAAAAAAAAAAAAAAAAAAAAAAAAAAAAAAAAAAAAAAAAAAAAAAAAAAAAAAAAAAAAAAAAAAAAAAAAAAAAAAAAAAAAAAAAAAAAAAAAAAAAAAAAAAAAAAAAAAAAAAAAAAAAAAAAAAAAAAAAAAAAAAAAAAAAAAAAAAAAAAAAAAAAAAAAAAAAAAAAAAAAAAAAAAAAAAAAAAAAAAAAAAAAAAAAAAAAAAAAAAAAAAAAAAAAAAAAAAAAAAAAAAAAAAAAAAAAAAAAAAAAAAAAAAAAAAAAAAAAAAAAAAAAAAAAAAAAAAAAAAAAAAAAAAAAAAAAAAAAAAAAAAAAAAAAAAAAAAAAAAAAAAAAAAAAAAAAAAAAAAAAAAAAAAAAAAAAAAAAAAAAAAAAAAAAAAAAAAAAAAAAAAAAAAAAAAAAAAAAAAAAAAAAAAAAAAAAAAAAAAAAAAAAAAAAAAAAAAAAAAAAAAAAAAAAAAAAAAAAAAAAAAAAAAAAAAAAAAAAAAAAAAAAAAAAAAAAAAAAAAAAAAAAAAAAAAAAAAAAAAAAAAAAAAAAAAAAAAAAAAAAAAAAAAAAAAAAAAAAAAAAAAAAAAAAAAAAAAAAAAAAAAAAAAAAAAAAAAAAAAAAAAAAAAAAAAAAAAAAAAAAAAAAAAAAAAAAAAAAAAAAAAAAAAAAAAAAAAAAAAAAAAAAAAAAAAAAAAAAAAAAAAAAAAAAAAAAAAAAAAAAAAAAAAAAAAAAAAAAAAAAAAAAAAAAAAAAAAAAAAAAAAAAAAAAAAAAAAAAAAAAAAAAAAAAAAAAAAAAAAAAAAAAAAAAAAAAAAAAAAAAAAAAAAAAAAAAAAAAAAAAAAAAAAAAAAAAAAAAAAAAAAAAAAAAAAAAAAAAAAAAAAAAAAAAAAAAAAAAAAAAAAAAAAAAAAAAAAAAAAAAAAAAAAAAAAAAAAAAAAAAAAAAAAAAAAAAAAAAAAAAAAAAAAAAAAAAAAAAAAAAAAAAAAAAAAAAAAAAAAAAAAAAAAAAAAAAAAAAAAAAAAAAAAAAAAAAAAAAAAAAAAAAAAAAAAAAAAAAAAAAAAAAAAAAAAAAAAAAAAAAAAAAAAAAAAAAAAAAAAAAAAAAAAAAAAAAAAAAAAAAAAAAAAAAAAAAAAAAAAAAAAAAAAAAAAAAAAAAAAAAAAAAAAAAAAAAAAAAAAAAAAAAAAAAAAAAAAAAAAAAAAAAAAAAAAAAAAAAAAAAAAAAAAAAAAAAAAAAAAAAAAAAAAAAAAAAAAAAAAAAAAAAAAAAAAAAAAAAAAAAAAAAAAAAAAAAAAAAAAAAAAAAAAAAAAAAAAAAAAAAAAAAAAAAAAAAAAAAAAAAAAAAAAAAAAAAAAAAAAAAAAAAAAAAAAAAAAAAAAAAAAAAAAAAAAAAAAAAAAAAAAAAAAAAAAAAAAAAAAAAAAAAAAAAAAAAAAAAAAAAAAAAAAAAAAAAAAAAAAAAAAAAAAAAAAAAAAAAAAAAAAAAAAAAAAAAAAAAAAAAAAAAAAAAAAAAAAAAAAAAAAAAAAAAAAAAAAAAAAAAAAAAAAAAAAAAAAAAAAAAAAAAAAAAAAAAAAAAAAAAAAAAAAAAAAAAAAAAAAAAAAAAAAAAAAAAAAAAAAAAAAAAAAAAAAAAAAAAAAAAAAAAAAAAAAAAAAAAAAAAAAAAAAAAAAAAAAAAAAAAAAAAAAAAAAAAAAAAAAAAAAAAAAAAAAAAAAAAAAAAAAAAAAAAAAAAAAAAAAAAAAAAAAAAAAAAAAAAAAAAAAAAAAAAAAAAAAAAAAAAAAAAAAAAAAAAAAAAAAAAAAAAAAAAAAAAAAAAAAAAAAAAAAAAAAAAAAAAAAAAAAAAAAAAAAAAAAAAAAAAAAAAAAAAAAAAAAAAAAAAAAAAAAAAAAAAAAAAAAAAAAAAAAAAAAAAAAAAAAAAAAAAAAAAAAAAAAAAAAAAAAAAAAAAAAAAAAAAAAAAAAAAAAAAAAAAAAAAAAAAAAAAAAAAAAAAAAAAAAAAAAAAAAAAAAAAAAAAAAAAAAAAAAAAAAAAAAAAAAAAAAAAAAAAAAAAAAAAAAAAAAAAAAAAAAAAAAAAAAAAAAAAAAAAAAAAAAAAAAAAAAAAAAAAAAAAAAAAAAAAAAAAAAAAAAAAAAAAAAAAAAAAAAAAAAAAAAAAAAAAAAAAAAAAAAAAAAAAAAAAAAAAAAAAAAAAAAAAAAAAAAAAAAAAAAAAAAAAAAAAAAAAAAAAAAAAAAAAAAAAAAAAAAAAAAAAAAAAAAAAAAAAAAAAAAAAAAAAAAAAAAAAAAAAAAAAAAAAAAAAAAAAAAAAAAAAAAAAAAAAAAAAAAAAAAAAAAAAAAAAAAAAAAAAAAAAAAAAAAAAAAAAAAAAAAAAAAAAAAAAAAAAAAAAAAAAAAAAAAAAAAAAAAAAAAAAAAAAAAAAAAAAAAAAAAAAAAAAAAAAAAAAAAAAAAAAAAAAAAAAAAAAAAAAAAAAAAAAAAAAAAAAAAAAAAAAAAAAAAAAAAAAAAAAAAAAAAAAAAAAAAAAAAAAAAAAAAAAAAAAAAAAAAAAAAAAAAAAAAAAAAAAAAAAAAAAAAAAAAAAAAAAAAAAAAAAAAAAAAAAAAAAAAAAAAAAAAAAAAAAAAAAAAAAAAAAAAAAAAAAAAAAAAAAAAAAAAAAAAAAAAAAAAAAAAAAAAAAAAAAAAAAAAAAAAAAAAAAAAAAAAAAAAAAAAAAAAAAAAAAAAAAAAAAAAAAAAAAAAAAAAAAAAAAAAAAAAAAAAAAAAAAAAAAAAAAAAAAAAAAAAAAAAAAAAAAAAAAAAAAAAAAAAAAAAAAAAAAAAAAAAAAAAAAAAAAAAAAAAAAAAAAAAAAAAAAAAAAAAAAAAAAAAAAAAAAAAAAAAAAAAAAAAAAAAAAAAAAAAAAAAAAAAAAAAAAAAAAAAAAAAAAAAAAAAAAAAAAAAAAAAAAAAAAAAAAAAAAAAAAAAAAAAAAAAAAAAAAAAAAAAAAAAAAAAAAAAAAAAAAAAAAAAAAAAAAAAAAAAAAAAAAAAAAAAAAAAAAAAAAAAAAAAAAAAAAAAAAAAAAAAAAAAAAAAAAAAAAAAAAAAAAAAAAAAAAAAAAAAAAAAAAAAAAAAAAAAAAAAAAAAAAAAAAAAAAAAAAAAAAAAAAAAAAAAAAAAAAAAAAAAAAAAAAAAAAAAAAAAAAAAAAAAAAAAAAAAAAAAAAAAAAAAAAAAAAAAAAAAAAAAAAAAAAAAAAAAAAAAAAAAAAAAAAAAAAAAAAAAAAAAAAAAAAAAAAAAAAAAAAAAAAAAAAAAAAAAAAAAAAAAAAAAAAAAAAAAAAAAAAAAAAAAAAAAAAAAAAAAAAAAAAAAAAAAAAAAAAAAAAAAAAAAAAAAAAAAAAAAAAAAAAAAAAAAAAAAAAAAAAAAAAAAAAAAAAAAAAAAAAAAAAAAAAAAAAAAAAAAAAAAAAAAAAAAAAAAAAAAAAAAAAAAAAAAAAAAAAAAAAAAAAAAAAAAAAAAAAAAAAAAAAAAAAAAAAAAAAAAAAAAAAAAAAAAAAAAAAAAAAAAAAAAAAAAAAAAAAAAAAAAAAAAAAAAAAAAAAAAAAAAAAAAAAAAAAAAAAAAAAAAAAAAAAAAAAAAAAAAAAAAAAAAAAAAAAAAAAAAAAAAAAAAAAAAAAAAAAAAAAAAAAAAAAAAAAAAAAAAAAAAAAAAAAAAAAAAAAAAAAAAAAAAAAAAAAAAAAAAAAAAAAAAAAAAAAAAAAAAAAAAAAAAAAAAAAAAAAAAAAAAAAAAAAAAAAAAAAAAAAAAAAAAAAAAAAAAAAAAAAAAAAAAAAAAAAAAAAAAAAAAAAAAAAAAAAAAAAAAAAAAAAAAAAAAAAAAAAAAAAAAAAAAAAAAAAAAAAAAAAAAAAAAAAAAAAAAAAAAAAAAAAAAAAAAAAAAAAAAAAAAAAAAAAAAAAAAAAAAAAAAAAAAAAAAAAAAAAAAAAAAAAAAAAAAAAAAAAAAAAAAAAAAAAAAAAAAAAAAAAAAAAAAAAAAAAAAAAAAAAAAAAAAAAAAAAAAAAAAAAAAAAAAAAAAAAAAAAAAAAAAAAAAAAAAAAAAAAAAAAAAAAAAAAAAAAAAAAAAAAAAAAAAAAAAAAAAAAAAAAAAAAAAAAAAAAAAAAAAAAAAAAAAAAAAAAAAAAAAAAAAAAAAAAAAAAAAAAAAAAAAAAAAAAAAAAAAAAAAAAAAAAAAAAAAAAAAAAAAAAAAAAAAAAAAAAAAAAAAAAAAAAAAAAAAAAAAAAAAAAAAAAAAAAAAAAAAAAAAAAAAAAAAAAAAAAAAAAAAAAAAAAAAAAAAAAAAAAAAAAAAAAAAAAAAAAAAAAAAAAAAAAAAAAAAAAAAAAAAAAAAAAAAAAAAAAAAAAAAAAAAAAAAAAAAAAAAAAAAAAAAAAAAAAAAAAAAAAAAAAAAAAAAAAAAAAAAAAAAAAAAAAAAAAAAAAAAAAAAAAAAAAAAAAAAAAAAAAAAAAAAAAAAAAAAAAAAAAAAAAAAAAAAAAAAAAAAAAAAAAAAAAAAAAAAAAAAAAAAAAAAAAAAAAAAAAAAAAAAAAAAAAAAAAAAAAAAAAAAAAAAAAAAAAAAAAAAAAAAAAAAAAAAAAAAAAAAAAAAAAAAAAAAAAAAAAAAAAAAAAAAAAAAAAAAAAAAAAAAAAAAAAAAAAAAAAAAAAAAAAAAAAAAAAAAAAAAAAAAAAAAAAAAAAAAAAAAAAAAAAAAAAAAAAAAAAAAAAAAAAAAAAAAAAAAAAAAAAAAAAAAAAAAAAAAAAAAAAAAAAAAAAAAAAAAAAAAAAAAAAAAAAAAAAAAAAAAAAAAAAAAAAAAAAAAAAAAAAAAAAAAAAAAAAAAAAAAAAAAAAAAAAAAAAAAAAAAAAAAAAAAAAAAAAAAAAAAAAAAAAAAAAAAAAAAAAAAAAAAAAAAAAAAAAAAAAAAAAAAAAAAAAAAAAAAAAAAAAAAAAAAAAAAAAAAAAAAAAAAAAAAAAAAAAAAAAAAAAAAAAAAAAAAAAAAAAAAAAAAAAAAAAAAAAAAAAAAAAAAAAAAAAAAAAAAAAAAAAAAAAAAAAAAAAAAAAAAAAAAAAAAAAAAAAAAAAAAAAAAAAAAAAAAAAAAAAAAAAAAAAAAAAAAAAAAAAAAAAAAAAAAAAAAAAAAAAAAAAAAAAAAAAAAAAAAAAAAAAAAAAAAAAAAAAAAAAAAAAAAAAAAAAAAAAAAAAAAAAAAAAAAAAAAAAAAAAAAAAAAAAAAAAAAAAAAAAAAAAAAAAAAAAAAAAAAAAAAAAAAAAAAAAAAAAAAAAAAAAAAAAAAAAAAAAAAAAAAAAAAAAAAAAAAAAAAAAAAAAAAAAAAAAAAAAAAAAAAAAAAAAAAAAAAAAAAAAAAAAAAAAAAAAAAAAAAAAAAAAAAAAAAAAAAAAAAAAAAAAAAAAAAAAAAAAAAAAAAAAAAAAAAAAAAAAAAAAAAAAAAAAAAAAAAAAAAAAAAAAAAAAAAAAAAAAAAAAAAAAAAAAAAAAAAAAAAAAAAAAAAAAAAAAAAAAAAAAAAAAAAAAAAAAAAAAAAAAAAAAAAAAAAAAAAAAAAAAAAAAAAAAAAAAAAAAAAAAAAAAAAAAAAAAAAAAAAAAAAAAAAAAAAAAAAAAAAAAAAAAAAAAAAAAAAAAAAAAAAAAAAAAAAAAAAAAAAAAAAAAAAAAAAAAAAAAAAAAAAAAAAAAAAAAAAAAAAAAAAAAAAAAAAAAAAAAAAAAAAAAAAAAAAAAAAAAAAAAAAAAAAAAAAAAAAAAAAAAAAAAAAAAAAAAAAAAAAAAAAAAAAAAAAAAAAAAAAAAAAAAAAAAAAAAAAAAAAAAAAAAAAAAAAAAAAAAAAAAAAAAAAAAAAAAAAAAAAAAAAAAAAAAAAAAAAAAAAAAAAAAAAAAAAAAAAAAAAAAAAAAAAAAAAAAAAAAAAAAAAAAAAAAAAAAAAAAAAAAAAAAAAAAAAAAAAAAAAAAAAAAAAAAAAAAAAAAAAAAAAAAAAAAAAAAAAAAAAAAAAAAAAAAAAAAAAAAAAAAAAAAAAAAAAAAAAAAAAAAAAAAAAAAAAAAAAAAAAAAAAAAAAAAAAAAAAAAAAAAAAAAAAAAAAAAAAAAAAAAAAAAAAAAAAAAAAAAAAAAAAAAAAAAAAAAAAAAAAAAAAAAAAAAAAAAAAAAAAAAAAAAAAAAAAAAAAAAAAAAAAAAAAAAAAAAAAAAAAAAAAAAAAAAAAAAAAAAAAAAAAAAAAAAAAAAAAAAAAAAAAAAAAAAAAAAAAAAAAAAAAAAAAAAAAAAAAAAAAAAAAAAAAAAAAAAAAAAAAAAAAAAAAAAAAAAAAAAAAAAAAAAAAAAAAAAAAAAAAAAAAAAAAAAAAAAAAAAAAAAAAAAAAAAAAAAAAAAAAAAAAAAAAAAAAAAAAAAAAAAAAAAAAAAAAAAAAAAAAAAAAAAAAAAAAAAAAAAAAAAAAAAAAAAAAAAAAAAAAAAAAAAAAAAAAAAAAAAAAAAAAAAAAAAAAAAAAAAAAAAAAAAAAAAAAAAAAAAAAAAAAAAAAAAAAAAAAAAAAAAAAAAAAAAAAAAAAAAAAAAAAAAAAAAAAAAAAAAAAAAAAAAAAAAAAAAAAAAAAAAAAAAAAAAAAAAAAAAAAAAAAAAAAAAAAAAAAAAAAAAAAAAAAAAAAAAAAAAAAAAAAAAAAAAAAAAAAAAAAAAAAAAAAAAAAAAAAAAAAAAAAAAAAAAAAAAAAAAAAAAAAAAAAAAAAAAAAAAAAAAAAAAAAAAAAAAAAAAAAAAAAAAAAAAAAAAAAAAAAAAAAAAAAAAAAAAAAAAAAAAAAAAAAAAAAAAAAAAAAAAAAAAAAAAAAAAAAAAAAAAAAAAAAAAAAAAAAAAAAAAAAAAAAAAAAAAAAAAAAAAAAAAAAAAAAAAAAAAAAAAAAAAAAAAAAAAAAAAAAAAAAAAAAAAAAAAAAAAAAAAAAAAAAAAAAAAAAAAAAAAAAAAAAAAAAAAAAAAAAAAAAAAAAAAAAAAAAAAAAAAAAAAAAAAAAAAAAAAAAAAAAAAAAAAAAAAAAAAAAAAAAAAAAAAAAAAAAAAAAAAAAAAAAAAAAAAAAAAAAAAAAAAAAAAAAAAAAAAAAAAAAAAAAAAAAAAAAAAAAAAAAAAAAAAAAAAAAAAAAAAAAAAAAAAAAAAAAAAAAAAAAAAAAAAAAAAAAAAAAAAAAAAAAAAAAAAAAAAAAAAAAAAAAAAAAAAAAAAAAAAAAAAAAAAAAAAAAAAAAAAAAAAAAAAAAAAAAAAAAAAAAAAAAAAAAAAAAAAAAAAAAAAAAAAAAAAAAAAAAAAAAAAAAAAAAAAAAAAAAAAAAAAAAAAAAAAAAAAAAAAAAAAAAAAAAAAAAAAAAAAAAAAAAAAAAAAAAAAAAAAAAAAAAAAAAAAAAAAAAAAAAAAAAAAAAAAAAAAAAAAAAAAAAAAAAAAAAAAAAAAAAAAAAAAAAAAAAAAAAAAAAAAAAAAAAAAAAAAAAAAAAAAAAAAAAAAAAAAAAAAAAAAAAAAAAAAAAAAAAAAAAAAAAAAAAAAAAAAAAAAAAAAAAAAAAAAAAAAAAAAAAAAAAAAAAAAAAAAAAAAAAAAAAAAAAAAAAAAAAAAAAAAAAAAAAAAAAAAAAAAAAAAAAAAAAAAAAAAAAAAAAAAAAAAAAAAAAAAAAAAAAAAAAAAAAAAAAAAAAAAAAAAAAAAAAAAAAAAAAAAAAAAAAAAAAAAAAAAAAAAAAAAAAAAAAAAAAAAAAAAAAAAAAAAAAAAAAAAAAAAAAAAAAAAAAAAAAAAAAAAAAAAAAAAAAAAAAAAAAAAAAAAAAAAAAAAAAAAAAAAAAAAAAAAAAAAAAAAAAAAAAAAAAAAAAAAAAAAAAAAAAAAAAAAAAAAAAAAAAAAAAAAAAAAAAAAAAAAAAAAAAAAAAAAAAAAAAAAAAAAAAAAAAAAAAAAAAAAAAAAAAAAAAAAAAAAAAAAAAAAAAAAAAAAAAAAAAAAAAAAAAAAAAAAAAAAAAAAAAAAAAAAAAAAAAAAAAAAAAAAAAAAAAAAAAAAAAAAAAAAAAAAAAAAAAAAAAAAAAAAAAAAAAAAAAAAAAAAAAAAAAAAAAAAAAAAAAAAAAAAAAAAAAAAAAAAAAAAAAAAAAAAAAAAAAAAAAAAAAAAAAAAAAAAAAAAAAAAAAAAAAAAAAAAAAAAAAAAAAAAAAAAAAAAAAAAAAAAAAAAAAAAAAAAAAAAAAAAAAAAAAAAAAAAAAAAAAAAAAAAAAAAAAAAAAAAAAAAAAAAAAAAAAAAAAAAAAAAAAAAAAAAAAAAAAAAAAAAAAAAAAAAAAAAAAAAAAAAAAAAAAAAAAAAAAAAAAAAAAAAAAAAAAAAAAAAAAAAAAAAAAAAAAAAAAAAAAAAAAAAAAAAAAAAAAAAAAAAAAAAAAAAAAAAAAAAAAAAAAAAAAAAAAAAAAAAAAAAAAAAAAAAAAAAAAAAAAAAAAAAAAAAAAAAAAAAAAAAAAAAAAAAAAAAAAAAAAAAAAAAAAAAAAAAAAAAAAAAAAAAAAAAAAAAAAAAAAAAAAAAAAAAAAAAAAAAAAAAAAAAAAAAAAAAAAAAAAAAAAAAAAAAAAAAAAAAAAAAAAAAAAAAAAAAAAAAAAAAAAAAAAAAAAAAAAAAAAAAAAAAAAAAAAAAAAAAAAAAAAAAAAAAAAAAAAAAAAAAAAAAAAAAAAAAAAAAAAAAAAAAAAAAAAAAAAAAAAAAAAAAAAAAAAAAAAAAAAAAAAAAAAAAAAAAAAAAAAAAAAAAAAAAAAAAAAAAAAAAAAAAAAAAAAAAAAAAAAAAAAAAAAAAAAAAAAAAAAAAAAAAAAAAAAAAAAAAAAAAAAAAAAAAAAAAAAAAAAAAAAAAAAAAAAAAAAAAAAAAAAAAAAAAAAAAAAAAAAAAAAAAAAAAAAAAAAAAAAAAAAAAAAAAAAAAAAAAAAAAAAAAAAAAAAAAAAAAAAAAAAAAAAAAAAAAAAAAAAAAAAAAAAAAAAAAAAAAAAAAAAAAAAAAAAAAAAAAAAAAAAAAAAAAAAAAAAAAAAAAAAAAAAAAAAAAAAAAAAAAAAAAAAAAAAAAAAAAAAAAAAAAAAAAAAAAAAAAAAAAAAAAAAAAAAAAAAAAAAAAAAAAAAAAAAAAAAAAAAAAAAAAAAAAAAAAAAAAAAAAAAAAAAAAAAAAAAAAAAAAAAAAAAAAAAAAAAAAAAAAAAAAAAAAAAAAAAAAAAAAAAAAAAAAAAAAAAAAAAAAAAAAAAAAAAAAAAAAAAAAAAAAAAAAAAAAAAAAAAAAAAAAAAAAAAAAAAAAAAAAAAAAAAAAAAAAAAAAAAAAAAAAAAAAAAAAAAAAAAAAAAAAAAAAAAAAAAAAAAAAAAAAAAAAAAAAAAAAAAAAAAAAAAAAAAAAAAAAAAAAAAAAAAAAAAAAAAAAAAAAAAAAAAAAAAAAAAAAAAAAAAAAAAAAAAAAAAAAAAAAAAAAAAAAAAAAAAAAAAAAAAAAAAAAAAAAAAAAAAAAAAAAAAAAAAAAAAAAAAAAAAAAAAAAAAAAAAAAAAAAAAAAAAAAAAAAAAAAAAAAAAAAAAAAAAAAAAAAAAAAAAAAAAAAAAAAAAAAAAAAAAAAAAAAAAAAAAAAAAAAAAAAAAAAAAAAAAAAAAAAAAAAAAAAAAAAAAAAAAAAAAAAAAAAAAAAAAAAAAAAAAAAAAAAAAAAAAAAAAAAAAAAAAAAAAAAAAAAAAAAAAAAAAAAAAAAAAAAAAAAAAAAAAAAAAAAAAAAAAAAAAAAAAAAAAAAAAAAAAAAAAAAAAAAAAAAAAAAAAAAAAAAAAAAAAAAAAAAAAAAAAAAAAAAAAAAAAAAAAAAAAAAAAAAAAAAAAAAAAAAAAAAAAAAAAAAAAAAAAAAAAAAAAAAAAAAAAAAAAAAAAAAAAAAAAAAAAAAAAAAAAAAAAAAAAAAAAAAAAAAAAAAAAAAAAAAAAAAAAAAAAAAAAAAAAAAAAAAAAAAAAAAAAAAAAAAAAAAAAAAAAAAAAAAAAAAAAAAAAAAAAAAAAAAAAAAAAAAAAAAAAAAAAAAAAAAAAAAAAAAAAAAAAAAAAAAAAAAAAAAAAAAAAAAAAAAAAAAAAAAAAAAAAAAAAAAAAAAAAAAAAAAAAAAAAAAAAAAAAAAAAAAAAAAAAAAAAAAAAAAAAAAAAAAAAAAAAAAAAAAAAAAAAAAAAAAAAAAAAAAAAAAAAAAAAAAAAAAAAAAAAAAAAAAAAAAAAAAAAAAAAAAAAAAAAAAAAAAAAAAAAAAAAAAAAAAAAAAAAAAAAAAAAAAAAAAAAAAAAAAAAAAAAAAAAAAAAAAAAAAAAAAAAAAAAAAAAAAAAAAAAAAAAAAAAAAAAAAAAAAAAAAAAAAAAAAAAAAAAAAAAAAAAAAAAAAAAAAAAAAAAAAAAAAAAAAAAAAAAAAAAAAAAAAAAAAAAAAAAAAAAAAAAAAAAAAAAAAAAAAAAAAAAAAAAAAAAAAAAAAAAAAAAAAAAAAAAAAAAAAAAAAAAAAAAAAAAAAAAAAAAAAAAAAAAAAAAAAAAAAAAAAAAAAAAAAAAAAAAAAAAAAAAAAAAAAAAAAAAAAAAAAAAAAAAAAAAAAAAAAAAAAAAAAAAAAAAAAAAAAAAAAAAAAAAAAAAAAAAAAAAAAAAAAAAAAAAAAAAAAAAAAAAAAAAAAAAAAAAAAAAAAAAAAAAAAAAAAAAAAAAAAAAAAAAAAAAAAAAAAAAAAAAAAAAAAAAAAAAAAAAAAAAAAAAAAAAAAAAAAAAAAAAAAAAAAAAAAAAAAAAAAAAAAAAAAAAAAAAAAAAAAAAAAAATAAAAAAAAAAAAAAAAAAAAAAAAAAAAAAAAAAAAAAAAAAAAAAAAAAAAAAAAAAAAAAAAAAAAAAAAAAAAAAAAAAAAAAAAAAAAAAAAAAAAAAAAAAAAAAAAAAAAAAAAAAAAAAAAAAAAAAAAAAAAAAAAAAAAAAAAAAAAAAAAAAAAAAAAAAAAAAAAAAAAAAAAAAAAAAAAAAAAAAAAAAAAAAAAAAAAAAAAAAAAAAAAAAAAAAAAAAAAAAAAAAAAAAAAAAAAAAAAAAAAAAAAAAAAAAAAAAAAAAAAAAAAAAAAAAAAAAAAAAAAAAAAAAAAAAAAAAAAAAAAAAAAAAAAAAAAAAAAAAAAAAAAAAAAAAAAAAAAAAAAAAAAAAAAAAAAAAAAAAAAAAAAAAAAAAAAAAAAAAAAAAAAAAAAAAAAAAAAAAAAAAAAAAAAAAAAAAAAAAAAAAAAAAAAAAAAAAAAAAAAAAAAAAAAAAAAAAAAAAAAAAAAAAAAAAAAAAAAAAAAAAAAAAAAAAAAAAAAAAAAAAAAAAAAAAAAAAAAAAAAAAAAAAAAAAAAAAAAAAAAAAAAAAAAAAAAAAAAAAAAAAAAAAAAAAAAAAAAAAAAAAAAAAAAAAAAAAAAAAAAAAAAAAAAAAAAAAAAAAAAAAAAAAAAAAAAAAAAAAAAAAAAAAAAAAAAAAAAAAAAAAAAAAAAAAAAAAAAAAAAAAAAAAAAAAAAAAAAAAAAAAAAAAAAAAAAAAAAAAAAAAAAAAAAAAAAAAAAAAAAAAAAAAAAAAAAAAAAAAAAAAAAAAAAAAAAAAAAAAAAAAAAAAAAAAAAAAAAAAAAAAAAAAAAAAAAAAAAAAAAAAAAAAAAAAAAAAAAAAAAAAAAAAAAAAAAAAAAAAAAAAAAAAAAAAAAAAAAAAAAAAAAAAAAAAAAAAAAAAAAAAAAAAAAAAAAAAAAAAAAAAAAAAAAAAAAAAAAAAAAAAAAAAAAAAAAAAAAAAAAAAAAAAAAAAAAAAAAAAAAAAAAAAAAAAAAAAAAAAAAAAAAAAAAAAAAAAAAAAAAAAAAAAAAAAAAAAAAAAAAAAAAAAAAAAAAAAAAAAAAAAAAAAAAAAAAAAAAAAAAAAAAAAAAAAAAAAAAAAAAAAAAAAAAAAAAAAAAAAAAAAAAAAAAAAAAAAAAAAAAAAAAAAAAAAAAAAAAAAAAAAAAAAAAAAAAAAAAAAAAAAAAAAAAAAAAAAAAAAAAAAAAAAAAAAAAAAAAAAAAAAAAAAAAAAAAAAAAAAAAAAAAAAAAAAAAAAAAAAAAAAAAAAAAAAAAAAAAAAAAAAAAAAAAAAAAAAAAAAAAAAAAAAAAAAAAAAAAAAAAAAAAAAAAAAAAAAAAAAAAAAAAAAAAAAAAAAAAAAAAAAAAAAAAAAAAAAAAAAAAAAAAAAAAAAAAAAAAAAAAAAAAAAAAAAAAAAAAAAAAAAAAAAAAAAAAAAAAAAAAAAAAAAAAAAAAAAAAAAAAAAAAAAAAAAAAAAAAAAAAAAAAAAAAAAAAAAAAAAAAAAAAAAAAAAAAAAAAAAAAAAAAAAAAAAAAAAAAAAAAAAAAAAAAAAAAAAAAAAAAAAAAAAAAAAAAAAAAAAAAAAAAAAAAAAAAAAAAAAAAAAAAAAAAAAAAAAAAAAAAAAAAAAAAAAAAAAAAAAAAAAAAAAAAAAAAAAAAAAAAAAAAAAAAAAAAAAAAAAAAAAAAAAAAAAAAAAAAAAAAAAAAAAAAAAAAAAAAAAAAAAAAAAAAAAAAAAAAAAAAAAAAAAAAAAAAAAAAAAAAAAAAAAAAAAAAAAAAAAAAAAAAAAAAAAAAAAAAAAAAAAAAAAAAAAAAAAAAAAAAAAAAAAAAAAAAAAAAAAAAAAAAAAAAAAAAAAAAAAAAAAAAAAAAAAAAAAAAAAAAAAAAAAAAAAAAAAAAAAAAAAAAAAAAAAAAAAAAAAAAAAAAAAAAAAAAAAAAAAAAAAAAAAAAAAAAAAAAAAAAAAAAAAAAAAAAAAAAAAAAAAAAAAAAAAAAAAAAAAAAAAAAAAAAAAAAAAAAAAAAAAAAAAAAAAAAAAAAAAAAAAAAAAAAAAAAAAAAAAAAAAAAAAAAAAAAAAAAAAAAAAAAAAAAAAAAAAAAAAAAAAAAAAAAAAAAAAAAAAAAAAAAAAAAAAAAAAAAAAAAAAAAAAAAAAAAAAAAAAAAAAAAAAAAAAAAAAAAAAAAAAAAAAAAAAAAAAAAAAAAAAAAAAAAAAAAAAAAAAAAAAAAAAAAAAAAAAAAAAAAAAAAAAAAAAAAAAAAAAAAAAAAAAAAAAAAAAAAAAAAAAAAAAAAAAAAAAAAAAAAAAAAAAAAAAAAAAAAAAAAAAAAAAAAAAAAAAAAAAAAAAAAAAAAAAAAAAAAAAAAAAAAAAAAAAAAAAAAAAAAAAAAAAAAAAAAAAAAAAAAAAAAAAAAAAAAAAAAAAAAAAAAAAAAAAAAAAAAAAAAAAAAAAAAAAAAAAAAAAAAAAAAAAAAAAAAAAAAAAAAAAAAAAAAAAAAAAAAAAAAAAAAAAAAAAAAAAAAAAAAAAAAAAAAAAAAAAAAAAAAAAAAAAAAAAAAAAAAAAAAAAAAAAAAAAAAAAAAAAAAAAAAAAAAAAAAAAAAAAAAAAAAAAAAAAAAAAAAAAAAAAAAAAAAAAAAAAAAAAAAAAAAAAAAAAAAAAAAAAAAAAAAAAAAAAAAAAAAAAAAAAAAAAAAAAAAAAAAAAAAAAAAAAAAAAAAAAAAAAAAAAAAAAAAAAAAAAAAAAAAAAAAAAAAAAAAAAAAAAAAAAAAAAAAAAAAAAAAAAAAAAAAAAAAAAAAAAAAAAAAAAAAAAAAAAAAAAAAAAAAAAAAAAAAAAAAAAAAAAAAAAAAAAAAAAAAAAAAAAAAAAAAAAAAAAAAAAAAAAAAAAAAAAAAAAAAAAAAAAAAAAAAAAAAAAAAAAAAAAAAAAAAAAAAAAAAAAAAAAAAAAAAAAAAAAAAAAAAAAAAAAAAAAAAAAAAAAAAAAAAAAAAAAAAAAAAAAAAAAAAAAAAAAAAAAAAAAAAAAAAAAAAAAAAAAAAAAAAAAAAAAAAAAAAAAAAAAAAAAAAAAAAAAAAAAAAAAAAAAAAAAAAAAAAAAAAAAAAAAAAAAAAAAAAAAAAAAAAAAAAAAAAAAAAAAAAAAAAAAAAAAAAAAAAAAAAAAAAAAAAAAAAAAAAAAAAAAAAAAAAAAAAAAAAAAAAAAAAAAAAAAAAAAAAAAAAAAAAAAAAAAAAAAAAAAAAAAAAAAAAAAAAAAAAAAAAAAAAAAAAAAAAAAAAAAAAAAAAAAAAAAAAAAAAAAAAAAAAAAAAAAAAAAAAAAAAAAAAAAAAAAAAAAAAAAAAAAAAAAAAAAAAAAAAAAAAAAAAAAAAAAAAAAAAAAAAAAAAAAAAAAAAAAAAAAAAAAAAAAAAAAAAAAAAAAAAAAAAAAAAAAAAAAAAAAAAAAAAAAAAAAAAAAAAAAAAAAAAAAAAAAAAAAAAAAAAAAAAAAAAAAAAAAAAAAAAAAAAAAAAAAAAAAAAAAAAAAAAAAAAAAAAAAAAAAAAAAAAAAAAAAAAAAAAAAAAAAAAAAAAAAAAAAAAAAAAAAAAAAAAAAAAAAAAAAAAAAAAAAAAAAAAAAAAAAAAAAAAAAAAAAAAAAAAAAAAAAAAAAAAAAAAAAAAAAAAAAAAAAAAAAAAAAAAAAAAAAAAAAAAAAAAAAAAAAAAAAAAAAAAAAAAAAAAAAAAAAAAAAAAAAAAAAAAAAAAAAAAAAAAAAAAATAAAAAAAAAAAAAAAAAAAAAAAAAAAAAAAAAAAAAAAAAAAAAAAAAAAAAAAAAAAAAAAAAAAAAAAAAAAAAAAAAAAAAAAAAAAAAAAAAAAAAAAAAAAAAAAAAAAAAAAAAAAAAAAAAAAAAAAAAAAAAAAAAAAAAAAAAAAAAAAAAAAAAAAAAAAAAAAAAAAAAAAAAAAAAAAAAAAAAAAAAAAAAAAAAAAAAAAAAAAAAAAAAAAAAAAAAAAAAAAAAAAAAAAAAAAAAAAAAAAAAAAAAAAAAAAAAAAAAAAAAAAAAAAAAAAAAAAAAAAAAAAAAAAAAAAAAAAAAAAAAAAAAAAAAAAAAAAAAAAAAAAAAAAAAAAAAAAAAAAAAAAAAAAAAAAAAAAAAAAAAAAAAAAAAAAAAAAAAAAAAAAAAAAAAAAAAAAAAAAAAAAAAAAAAAAAAAAAAAAAAAAAAAAAAAAAAAAAAAAAAAAAAAAAAAAAAAAAAAAAAAAAAAAAAAAAAAAAAAAAAAAAAAAAAAAAAAAAAAAAAAAAAAAAAAAAAAAAAAAAAAAAAAAAAAAAAAAAAAAAAAAAAAAAAAAAAAAAAAAAAAAAAAAAAAAAAAAAAAAAAAAAAAAAAAAAAAAAAAAAAAAAAAAAAAAAAAAAAAAAAAAAAAAAAAAAAAAAAAAAAAAAAAAAAAAAAAAAAAAAAAAAAAAAAAAAAAAAAAAAAAAAAAAAAAAAAAAAAAAAAAAAAAAAAAAAAAAAAAAAAAAAAAAAAAAAAAAAAAAAAAAAAAAAAAAAAAAAAAAAAAAAAAAAAAAAAAAAAAAAAAAAAAAAAAAAAAAAAAAAAAAAAAAAAAAAAAAAAAAAAAAAAAAAATAAAAAAAAAAAAAAAAAAAAAAAAAAAAAAAAAAAAAAAAAAAAAAAAAAAAAAAAAAAAAAAAAAAAAAAAAAAAAAAAAAAAAAAAAAAAAAAAAAAAAAAAAAAAAAAAAAAAAAAAAAAAAAAAAAAAAAAAAAAAAAAAAAAAAAAAAAAAAAAAAAAAAAAAAAAAAAAAAAAAAAAAAAAAAAAAAAAAAAAAAAAAAAAAAAAAAAAAAAAAAAAAAAAAAAAAAAAAAAAAAAAAAAAAAAAAAAAAAAAAAAAAAAAAAAAAAAAAAAAAAAAAAAAAAAAAAAAAAAAAAAAAAAAAAAAAAAAAAAAAAAAAAAAAAAAAAAAAAAAAAAAAAAAAAAAAAAAAAAAAAAAAAAAAAAAAAAAAAAAAAAAAAAAAAAAAAAAAAAAAAAAAAAAAAAAAAAAAAAAAAAAAAAAAAAAAAAAAAAAAAAAAAAAAAAAAAAAAAAAAAAAAAAAAAAAAAAAAAAAAAAAAAAAAAAAAAAAAAAAAAAAAAAAAAAAAAAAAAAAAAAAAAAAAAAAAAAAAAAAAAAAAAAAAAAAAAAAAAAAAAAAAAAAAAAAAAAAAAAAAAAAAAAAAAAAAAAAAAAAAAAAAAAAAAAAAAAAAAAAAAAAAAAAAAAAAAAAAAAAAAAAAAAAAAAAAAAAAAAAAAAAAAAAAAAAAAAAAAAAAAAAAAAAAAAAAAAAAAAAAAAAAAAAAAAAAAAAAAAAAAAAAAAAAAAAAAAAAATAAAAAAAAAAAAAAAAAAAAAAAAAAAAAAAAAAAAAAAAAAAAAAAAAAAAAAAAAAAAAAAAAAAAAAAAAAAAAAAAAAAAAAAAAAAAAAAAAAAAAAAAAAAAAAAAAAAAAAAAAAAAAAAAAAAAAAAAAAAAAAAAAAAAAAAAAAAAAAAAAAAAAAAAAAAAAAAAAAAAAAAAAAAAAAAAAAAAAAAAAAAAAAAAAAAAAAAAAAAAAAAAAAAAAAAAAAAAAAAAAAAAAAAAAAAAAAAAAAAAAAAAAAAAAAAAAAAAAAAAAAAAAAAAAAAAAAAAAAAAAAAAAAAAAAAAAAAAAAAAAAAAAAAAAAAAAAAAAAAAAAAAAAAAAAAAAAAAAAAAAAAAAAAAAAAAAAAAAAAAAAAAAAAAAAAAAAAAAAAAAAAAAAAAAAAAAAAAAAAAAAAAAAAAAAAAAAAAAAAAAAAAAAAAAAAAAAAAAAAAAAAAAAAAAAAAAAAAAAAAAAAAAAAAAAAAAAAAAAAAAAAAAAAAAAAAAAAAAAAAAAAAAAAAAAAAAAAAAAAAAAAAAAAAAAAAAAAAAAAAAAAAAAAAAAAAAAAAAAAAAAAAAAAAAAAAAAAAAAAAAAAAAAAAAAAAAAAAAAAAAAAAAAAAAAAAAAAAAAAAAAAAAAAAAAAAAAAAAAAAAAAAAAAAAAAAAAAAAAAAAAAAAAAAAAAAAAAAAAAAAAAAAAAAAAAAAAAAAAAAAAAAAAAAAAAAAAAAAAAAAAAAAAAAAAAAAAAAAAAAAAAAAAAAAAAAAAAAAAAAAAAAAAAAAAAAAAAAAAAAAAAAAAAAAAAAAAAAAAAAAAAAAAAAAAAAAAAAAAAAAAAAAAAAAAAAAAAAAAAAAAAAAAAAAAAAAAAAAAAAAAAAAAAAAAAAAAAAAAAAAAAAAAAAAAAAAAAAAAAAAAAAAAAAAAAAAAAAAAAAAAAAAAAAAAAAAAAAAAAAAAAAAAAAAAAAAAAAAAAAAAAAAAAAAAAAAAAAAAAAAAAAAAAAAAAAAAAAAAAAAAAAAAAAAAAAAAAAAAAAAAAAAAAAAAAAAAAAAAAAAAAAAAAAAAAAAAAAAAAAAAAAAAAAAAAAAAAAAAAAAAAAAAAAAAAAAAAAAAAAAAAAAAAAAAAAAAAAAAAAAAAAAAAAAAAAAAAAAAAAAAAAAAAAAAAAAAAAAAAAAAAAAAAAAAAAAAAAAAAAAAAAAAAAAAAAAAAAAAAAAAAAAAAAAAAAAAAAAAAAAAAAAAAAAAAAAAAAAAAAAAAAAAAAAAAAAAAAAAAAAAAAAAAAAAAAAAAAAAAAAAAAAAAAAAAAAAAAAAAAAAAAAAAAAAAAAAAAAAAAAAAAAAAAAAAAAAAAAAAAAAAAAAAAAAAAAAAAAAAAAAAAAAAAAAAAAAAAAAAAAAAAAAAAAAAAAAAAAAAAAAAAAAAAAAAAAAAAAAAAAAAAAAAAAAAAAAAAAAAAAAAAAAAAAAAAAAAAAAAAAAAAAAAAAAAAAAAAAAAAAAAAAAAAAAAAAAAAAAAAAAAAAAAAAAAAAAAAAAAAAAAAAAAAAAAAAAAAAAAAAAAAAAAAAAAAAAAAAAAAAAAAAAAAAAAAAAAAAAAAAAAAAAAAAAAAAAAAAAAAAAAAAAAAAAAAAAAAAAAAAAAAAAAAAAAAAAAAAAAAAAAAAAAAAAAAAAAAAAAAAAAAAAAAAAAAAAAAAAAAAAAAAAAAAAAAAAAAAAAAAAAAAAAAAAAAAAAAAAAAAAAAAAAAAAAAAAAAAAAAAAAAAAAAAAAAAAAAAAAAAAAAAAAAAAAAAAAAAAAAAAAAAAAAAAAAAAAAAAAAAAAAAAAAAAAAAAAAAAAAAAAAAAAAAAAAAAAAAAAAAAAAAAAAAAAAAAAAAAAAAAAAAAAAAAAAAAAAAAAAAAAAAAAAAAAAAAAAAAAAAAAAAAAAAAAAAAAAAAAAAAAAAAAAAAAAAAAAAAAAAAAAAAAAAAAAAAAAAAAAAAAAAAAAAAAAAAAAAAAAAAAAAAAAAAAAAAAAAAAAAAAAAAAAAAAAAAAAAAAAAAAAAAAAAAAAAAAAAAAAAAAAAAAAAAAAAAAAAAAAAAAAAAAAAAAAAAAAAAAAAAAAAAAAAAAAAAAAAAAAAAAAAAAAAAAAAAAAAAAAAAAAAAAAAAAAAAAAAAAAAAAAAAAAAAAAAAAAAAAAAAAAAATAAAAAAAAAAAAAAAAAAAAAAAAAAAAAAAAAAAAAAAAAAAAAAAAAAAAAAAAAAAAAAAAAAAAAAAAAAAAAAAAAAAAAAAAAAAAAAAAAAAAAAAAAAAAAAAAAAAAAAAAAAAAAAAAAAAAAAAAAAAAAAAAAAAAAAAAAAAAAAAAAAAAAAAAAAAAAAAAAAAAAAAAAAAAAAAAAAAAAAAAAAAAAAAAAAAAAAAAAAAAAAAAAAAAAAAAAAAAAAAAAAAAAAAAAAAAAAAAAAAAAAAAAAAAAAAAAAAAAAAAAAAAAAAAAAAAAAAAAAAAAAAAAAAAAAAAAAAAAAAAAAAAAAAAAAAAAAAAAAAAAAAAAAAAAAAAAAAAAAAAAAAAAAAAAAAAAAAAAAAAAAAAAAAAAAAAAAAAAAAAAAAAAAAAAAAAAAAAAAAAAAAAAAAAAAAAAAAAAAAAAAAAAAAAAAAAAAAAAAAAAAAAAAAAAAAAAAAAAAAAAAAAAAAAAAAAAAAAAAAAAAAAAAAAAAAAAAAAAAAAAAAAAAAAAAAAAAAAAAAAAAAAAAAAAAAAAAAAAAAAAAAAAAAAAAAAAAAAAAAAAAAAAAAAAAAAAAAAAAAAAAAAAAAAAAAAAAAAAAAAAAAAAAAAAAAAAAAAAAAAAAAAAAAAAAAAAAAAAAAAAAAAAAAAAAAAAAAAAAAAAAAAAAAAAAAAAAAAAAAAAAAAAAAAAAAAAAAAAAAAAAAAAAAAAAAAAAAAAAAAAAAAAAAAAAAAAAAAAAAAAAAAAAAAAAAAAAAAAAAAAAAAAAAAAAAAAAAAAAAAAAAAAAAAAAAAAAAAAAAAAAAAAAAAAAAAAAAAAAAAAAAAAAAAAAAAAAAAAAAAAAAAAAAAAAAAAAAAAAAAAAAAAAAAAAAAAAAAAAAAAAAAAAAAAAAAAAAAAAAAAAAAAAAAAAAAAAAAAAAAAAAAAAAAAAAAAAAAAAAAAAAAAAAAAAAAAAAAAAAAAAAAAAAAAAAAAAAAAAAAAAAAAAAAAAAAAAAAAAAAAAAAAAAAAAAAAAAAAAAAAAAAAAAAAAAAAAAAAAAAAAAAAAAAAAAAAAAAAAAAAAAAAAAAAAAAAAAAAAAAAAAAAAAAAAAAAAAAAAAAAAAAAAAAAAAAAAAAAAAAAAAAAAAAAAAAAAAAAAAAAAAAAAAAAAAAAAAAAAAAAAAAAAAAAAAAAAAAAAAAAAAAAAAAAAAAAAAAAAAAAAAAAAAAAAAAAAAAAAAAAAAAAAAAAAAAAAAAAAAAAAAAAAAAAAAAAAAAAAAAAAAAAAAAAAAAAAAAAAAAAAAAAAAAAAAAAAAAAAAAAAAAAAAAAAAAAAAAAAAAAAAAAAAAAAAAAAAAAAAAAAAAAAAAAAAAAAAAAAAAAAAAAAAAAAAAAAAAAAAAAAAAAAAAAAAAAAAAAAAAAAAAAAAAAAAAAAAAAAAAAAAAAAAAAAAAAAAAAAAAAAAAAAAAAAAAAAAAAAAAAAAAAAAAAAAAAAAAAAAAAAAAAAAAAAAAAAAAAAAAAAAAAAAAAAAAAAAAAAAAAAAAAAAAAAAAAAAAAAAAAAAAAAAAAAAAAAAAAAAAAAAAAAAAAAAAAAAAAAAAAAAAAAAAAAAAAAAAAAAAAAAAAAAAAAAAAAAAAAAAAAAAAAAAAAAAAAAAAAAAAAAAAAAAAAAAAAAAAAAAAAAAAAAAAAAAAAAAAAAAAAAAAAAAAAAAAAAAAAAAAAAAAAAAAAAAAAAAAAAAAAAAAAAAAAAAAAAAAAAAAAAAAAAAAAAAAAAAAAAAAAAAAAAAAAAAAAAAAAAAAAAAAAAAAAAAAAAAAAAAAAAAAAAAAAAAAAAAAAAAAAAAAAAAAAAAAAAAAAAAAAAAAAAAAAAAAAAAAAAAAAAAAAAAAAAAAAAAAAAAAAAAAAAAAAAAAAAAAAAAAAAAAAAAAAAAAAAAAAAAAAAAAAAAAAAAAAAAAAAAAAAAAAAAAAAAAAAAAAAAAAAAAAAAAAAAAAAAAAAAAAAAAAAAAAAAAAAAAAAAAAAAAAAAAAAAAAAAAAAAAAAAAAAAAAAAAAAAAAAAAAAAAAAAAAAAAAAAAAAAAAAAAAAAAAAAAAAAAAAAAAAAAAAAAAAAAAAAAAAAAAAAAAAAAAAAAAAAAAAAAAAAAAAAAAAAAAAAAAAAAAAAAAAAAAAAAAAAAAAAAAAAAAAAAAAAAAAAAAAAAAAAAAAAAAAAAAAAAAAAAAAAAAAAAAAAAAAAAAAAAAAAAAAAAAAAAAAAAAAAAAAAAAAAAAAAAAAAAAAAAAAAAAAAAAAAAAAAAAAAAAAAAAAAAAAAAAAAAAAAAAAAAAAAAAAAAAAAAAAAAAAAAAAAAAAAAAAAAAAAAAAAAAAAAAAAAAAAAAAAAAAAAAAAAAAAAAAAAAAAAAAAAAAAAAAAAAAAAAAAAAAAAAAAAAAAAAAAAAAAAAAAAAAAAAAAAAAAAAAAAAAAAAAAAAAAAAAAAAAAAAAAAAAAAAAAAAAAAAAAAAAAAAAAAAAAAAAAAAAAAAAAAAAAAAAAAAAAAAAAAAAAAAAAAAAAAAAAAAAAAAAAAAAAAAAAAAAAAAAAAAAAAAAAAAAAAAAAAAAAAAAAAAAAAAAAAAAAAAAAAAAAAAAAAAAAAAAAAAAAAAAAAAAAAAAAAAAAAAAAAAAAAAAAAAAAAAAAAAAAAAAAAAAAAAAAAAAAAAAAAAAAAAAAAAAAAAAAAAAAAAAAAAAAAAAAAAAAAAAAAAAAAAAAAAAAAAAAAAAAAAAAAAAAAAAAAAAAAAAAAAAAAAAAAAAAAAAAAAAAAAAAAAAAAAAAAAAAAAAAAAAAAAAAAAAAAAAAAAAAAAAAAAAAAAAAAAAAAAAAAAAAAAAAAAAAAAAAAAAAAAAAAAAAAAAAAAAAAAAAAAAAAAAAAAAAAAAAAAAAAAAAAAAAAAATAAAAAAAAAAAAAAAAAAAAAAAAAAAAAAAAAAAAAAAAAAAAAAAAAAAAAAAAAAAAAAAAAAAAAAAAAAAAAAAAAAAAAAAAAAAAAAAAAAAAAAAAAAAAAAAAAAAAAAAAAAAAAAAAAAAAAAAAAAAAAAAAAAAAAAAAAAAAAAAAAAAAAAAAAAAAAAAAAAAAAAAAAAAAAAAAAAAAAAAAAAAAAAAAAAAAAAAAAAAAAAAAAAAAAAAAAAAAAAAAAAAAAAAAAAAAAAAAAAAAAAAAAAAAAAAAAAAAAAAAAAAAAAAAAAAAAAAAAAAAAAAAAAAAAAAAAAAAAAAAAAAAAAAAAAAAAAAAAAAAAAAAAAAAAAAAAAAAAAAAAAAAAAAAAAAAAAAAAAAAAAAAAAAAAAAAAAAAAAAAAAAAAAAAAAAAAAAAAAAAAAAAAAAAAAAAAAAAAAAAAAAAAAAAAAAAAAAAAAAAAAAAAAAAAAAAAAAAAAAAAAAAAAAAAAAAAAAAAAAAAAAAAAAAAAAAAAAAAAAAAAAAAAAAAAAAAAAAAAAAAAAAAAAAAAAAAAAAAAAAAAAAAAAAAAAAAAAAAAAAAATAAAAAAAAAAAAAAAAAAAAAAAAAAAAAAAAAAAAAAAAAAAAAAAAAAAAAAAAAAAAAAAAAAAAAAAAAAAAAAAAAAAAAAAAAAAAAAAAAAAAAAAAAAAAAAAAAAAAAAAAAAAAAAAAAAAAAAAAAAAAAAAAAAAAAAAAAAAAAAAAAAAAAAAAAAAAAAAAAAAAAAAAAAAAAAAAAAAAAAAAAAAAAAAAAAAAAAAAAAAAAAAAAAAAAAAAAAAAAAAAAAAAAAAAAAAAAAAAAAAAAAAAAAAAAAAAAAAAAAAAAAAAAAAAAAAAAAAAAAAAAAAAAAAAAAAAAAAAAAAAAAAAAAAAAAAAAAAAAAAAAAAAAAAAAAAAAAAAAAAAAAAAAAAAAAAAAAAAAAAAAAAAAAAAAAAAAAAAAAAAAAAAAAAAAAAAAAAAAAAAAAAAAAAAAAAAAAAAAAAAAAAAAAAAAAAAAAAAAAAAAAAAAAAAAAAAAAAAAAAAAAAAAAAAAAAAAAAAAAAAAAAAAAAAAAAAAAAAAAAAAAAAAAAAAAAAAAAAAAAAAAAAAAAAAAAAAAAAAAAAAAAAAAAAAAAAAAAAAAAAAAAAAAAAAAAAAAAAAAAAAAAAAAAAAAAAAAAAAAAAAAAAAAAAAAAAAAAAAAAAAAAAAAAAAAAAAAAAAAAAAAAAAAAAAAAAAAAAAAAAAAAAAAAAAAAAAAAAAAAAAAAAAAAAAAAAAAAAAAAAAAAAAAAAAAAAAAAAAAAAAAAAAAAAAAAAAAAAAAAAAAAAAAAAAAAAAAAAAAAAAAAAAAAAAAAAAAAAAAAAAAAAAAAAAAAAAAAAAAAAAAAAAAAAAAAAAAAAAAAAAAAAAAAAAAAAAAAAAAAAAAAAAAAAAAAAAAAAAAAAAAAAAAAAAAAAAAAAAAAAAAAAAAAAAAAAAAAAAAAAAAAAAAAAAAAAAAAAAAAAAAAAAAAAAAAAAAAAAAAAAAAAAAAAAAAAAAAAAAAAAAAAAAAAAAAAAAAAAAAAAAAAAAAAAAAAAAAAAAAAAAAAAAAAAAAAAAAAAAAAAAAAAAAAAAAAAAAAAAAAAAAAAAAAAAAAAAAAAAAAAAAAAAAAAAAAAAAAAAAAAAAAAAAAAAAAAAAAAAAAAAAAAAAAAAAAAAAAAAAAAAAAAAAAAAAAAAAAAAAAAAAAAAAAAAAAAAAAAAAAAAAAAAAAAAAAAAAAAAAAAAAAAAAAAAAAAAAAAAAAAAAAAAAAAAAAAAAAAAAAAAAAAAAAAAAAAAAAAAAAAAAAAAAAAAAAAAAAAAAAAAAAAAAAAAAAAAAAAAAAAAAAAAAAAAAAAAAAAAAAAAAAAAAAAAAAAAAAAAAAAAAAAAAAAAAAAAAAAAAAAAAAAAAAAAAAAAAAAAAAAAAAAAAAAAAAAAAAAAAAAAAAAAAAAAAAAAAAAAAAAAAAAAAAAAAAAAAAAAAAAAAAAAAAAAAAAAAAAAAAAAAAAAAAAAAAAAAAAAAAAAAAAAAAAAAAAAAAAAAAAAAAAAAAAAAAAAAAAAAAAAAAAAAAAAAAAAAAAAAAAAAAAAAAAAAAAAAAAAAAAAAAAAAAAAAAAAAAAAAAAAAAAAAAAAAAAAAAAAAAAAAAAAAAAAAAAAAAAAAAAAAAAAAAAAAAAAAAAAAAAAAAAAAAAAAAAAAAAAAAAAAAAAAAAAAAAAAAAAAAAAAAAAAAAAAAAAAAAAAAAAAAAAAAAAAAAAAAAAAAAAAAAAAAAAAAAAAAAAAAAAAAAAAAAAAAAAAAAAAAAAAAAAAAAAAAAAAAAAAAAAAAAAAAAAAAAAAAAAAAAAAAAAAAAAAAAAAAAAAAAAAAAAAAAAAAAAAAAAAAAAAAAAAAAAAAAAAAAAAAAAAAAAAAAAAAAAAAAAAAAAAAAAAAAAAAAAAAAAAAAAAAAAAAAAAAAAAAAAAAAAAAAAAAAAAAAAAAAAAAAAAAAAAAAAAAAAAAAAAAAAAAAAAAAAAAAAAAAAAAAAAAAAAAAAAAAAAAAAAAAAAAAAAAAAAAAAAAAAAAAAAAAAAAAAAAAAAAAAAAAAAAAAAAAAAAAAAAAAAAAAAAAAAAAAAAAAAAAAAAAAAAAAAAAAAAAAAAAAAAAAAAAAAAAAAAAAAAAAAAAAAAAAAAAAAAAAAAAAAAAAAAAAAAAAAAAAAAAAAAAAAAAAAAAAAAAAAAAAAAAAAAAAAAAAAAAAAAAAAAAAAAAAAAAAAAAAAAAAAAAAAAAAAAAAAAAAAAAAAAAAAAAAAAAAAAAAAAAAAAAAAAAAAAATAAAAAAAAAAAAAAAAAAAAAAAAAAAAAAAAAAAAAAAAAAAAAAAAAAAAAAAAAAAAAAAAAAAAAAAAAAAAAAAAAAAAAAAAAAAAAAAAAAAAAAAAAAAAAAAAAAAAAAAAAAAAAAAAAAAAAAAAAAAAAAAAAAAAAAAAAAAAAAAAAAAAAAAAAAAAAAAAAAAAAAAAAAAAAAAAAAAAAAAAAAAAAAAAAAAAAAAAAAAAAAAAAAAAAAAAAAAAAAAAAAAAAAAAAAAAAAAAAAAAAAAAAAAAAAAAAAAAAAAAAAAAAAAAAAAAAAAAAAAAAAAAAAAAAAAAAAAAAAAAAAAAAAAAAAAAAAAAAAAAAAAAAAAAAAAAAAAAAAAAAAAAAAAAAAAAAAAAAAAAAAAAATAAAAAAAAAAAAAAAAAAAAAAAAAAAAAAAAAAAAAAAAAAAAAAAAAAAAAAAAAAAAAAAAAAAAAAAAAAAAAAAAAAAAAAAAAAAAAAAAAAAAAAAAAAAAAAAAAAAAAAAAAAAAAAAAAAAAAAAAAAAAAAAAAAAAAAAAAAAAAAAAAAAAAAAAAAAAAAAAAAAAAAAAAAAAAAAAAAAAAAAAAAAAAAAAAAAAAAAAAAAAAAAAAAAAAAAAAAAAAAAAAAAAAAAAAAAAAAAAAAAAAAAAAAAAAAAAAAAAAAAAAAAAAAAAAAAAAAAAAAAAAAAAAAAAAAAAAAAAAAAAAAAAAAAAAAAAAAAAAAAAAAAAAAAAAAAAAAAAAAAAAAAAAAAAAAAAAAAAAAAAAAAAAAAAAAAAAAAAAAAAAAAAAAAAAAAAAAAAAAAAAAAAAAA
>JACCHR010000047.1:0-82670 GCA_013433145.1 Ascaris suum
GATGATCAATTGGATGGGAATAATTAATCATTTTTGCTGTCAAAATTGATGCAGTTCAGCCGTACTTGTACCACGATAAAGGGAATTTTTTGTGCATTATTGCTGCAATTGGGTATTCATTCGATGATCAATTGGAAGGGAATAATTAACATTTTTGCTGTCAAACTTGATGCGGTTCAGCAGCGAACTTGTACCACGATAAAAGGGATTTTTTGTGCATTTTTGCTGAATTGGGATTTATTCGATGATCAATTGGAAGGGAATAATTATCATTTTTGCTGTCAAATTTGATGCAGTTCAGCCGAACTTGTACCACGATAAAGGGCATTTTTTGTTGGATTTTATGGCTGCAATTGGGATTTATTCGGATGATGAATTGGAAGGGAATATTAATTCATTTTGATGTCAAATTTGATGCAGTTCAGCCGTCTTGTACCACGATAAAGGGCATTTTTTGTGCATTATTGCTGCAATTGGGATTTATTCGATGATGAATTGGAAGGGAATAATTAACATTTTTTTTGCTGTCAATTTGATGGTTCAGTTCAGCCGAACTTGTACCGAGATAAGGGCATTTTTTGTGCATTATTGCTGCAATTGGGATTCATTCGATGATCAATTGGAAGGGAATAATTAATCATTTTTGCTGTCAAATTTGATGCAGTTCAGCCGAACTTGTACCACGATAAAGGGCATTTTTTGTGCTTTATTGCTGCAATTGGGATTTATTCGATGATCAATTGGAAGGGAATAATTAATCATTTTTGCTGTCAAATTTGATGCAGTTCAGCCGACTTGTACCACGATAAAGGGCATTTTTCGTGCATTATTGCTGCAATTGGATTCATTCGATGATCAATTGGAAGGGAATAATTAATCATTTTTGCTGTCAAATTTGATGCAGTTCAGCCGAACTTGTACCACGATAAAGGGCATTTTTTGGTGTTTATTGCTGCAATTGGGATTTATTCGATGATCAATTGGAAGGGAATAATTAATCATTTTTGCTGTCAAACTTGATGCGGTTCAGCCGAACTTGTACCACGATAAAGGGCATTTTTTGTGCATTATTGCTGCAATTGGGATTTATTCGATGATCAATTGGAAGGGAATAATTAATCATTTTTGCTGTCAAACTTGATGATGCAGTCAGCCGAATTTGTACCACGATAAAGGGCATTTTTCGTGCATTATTGCTGCAATTGGATTTATTCGATGATCAATTGGAAGGGAATAATTATCATTTTTTGCTGTCAAATTTGATGCAGTTCAGCCGAACTTGTACCACGATAAAAGGCATTTTTTGTGCTTATTGCTGCAATTGGGATTATTCGATGATCAATTGGAAGGGAATAATTAATCATTTTTGCTGTCAAACTTGATGCAGTTCAGCCGAACTTGTACCACGATAAAGGGCATTTTTTGTGCATTATTGCTGCAATTGGGATTTATTCGATGATCAATTGGAAGGGAATAATTAATCATTTTTGCTGTCAAACTTGATGCAGTTCAGCCGACTTGTACCACGATAAAGGGCAATTTTTTGTGCATTATTGCTGCAATTGGGATTTATTCGATGATCAATTGGAAGGGAATTAATTAATCATTTTTGCTGTCAAACTTGATGCAGTTCAGCCGTACTTGTACCACGATAAAGGCATTTTTTGTGCATTATTGCTGCAATTGGGATTCTTTCGATGATCAATTGGAAGGGAATAATTAATCATTTTTGCTGTCAAATTTGATGCAGTCAGCAGCCGAACTTGTACCACGATAAGGGCATTTTTTGTGCTTTATTGCTGCAATTGGATTTATTTATTCGATGATGAATTGGAAGGGAATAATTAATCATTTTTGCTGTCAAACTTGATGCAGTTCAGCCGTACTTGTACCACGATAAAGGGCATTTTTTGTGCATTATTGCTGCAATTGGGATTTATTCGATGATCAATTGGAAGGGAATAATTAATCATTTTTGCTGTCAAATCTTGATGCAGTTCAGCCGAACTTGTACCACGATAAAAGGCATTTTTTGTGCATTATTGCTGCAATTGGATTTATTCGATGATCAATTGGAAGGAATATTTAATCATTTTTGCTGTCAAATTGATGCAGTTCAGCCGAACTTGTACCACGATAAAGGGCATTTTTTGTGCATTATTGCTGCAATTGGGATTTATTCGATGATCAATTGGAAGGGAATAATTAATCATTTTTGCTGTCAAACTTGATGCAGTTCAGCCGAACTTGTACCACGATAAAGGGCATTTTTCGTGCATTATTGCTGCAATTGGGATTCATTCGATGATCAATTGGAAGGGAATAATTAATCATTTTTGCTGTCAAACTTGATGCAGTTCAGCCGAACTTGTACCACGATAAAGGGCATTTTGTGCTTTATTGCTGCAATTGGGATTCATTCGATGATCAATTGGAAGGGAATAATTAATCATTTTTGCTGTCAATTTGATGCAGTTCAGCCGAACTTTGTACCACGATAAAGGGCATTTTTTGTGCATTATTGCTGCAATTGGGATTTATTCGATGATGAATTGGAAGGGAATAATTAATCATTTTTGCTGTCAACTGATGCAGTTCAGCCGTACTTGTACCACGATAAAGGGCATTTTTTGTGCATTATTGCTGCAATTGGGATTTATTCGATGATCAATTGGAAGGGAATAATTAATCATTTTGCTGTCAAACTTGATGCAGTTCAGCCGAACTTGTACCACGATAAAGGGCATTTTTGTGCTTTATTGCTGCAATTGGGATTTATTCGATGATCAATTGGAAGGGAATAATTAATCATTTTTGCTGTCAAACTTGATGCAGTTCAGCCGAACTTGTACCACGATAAAGGGCATTTTTTGTGCATTATTGCTGCAATTGGGATTATTCGATGATCAATTGGAAGGGAATAATTAATCATTTTTGCTGTCAAACTTGATGCGGTTCAGCCGAACTTGTACCACGATAAAGGGCATTTTTTGTGCTTTATTGCTGCAATTGGGATTTATTCGATGATCAATTGGAAGGGAATAATTAATCATTTTTGCTGTCAAATTTGATGCAGTTCAGCCGAACTTGTACCACGATAAAGGGCATTTTTTGTGCTTTATTGCTGCAATTGGGATTTATTCGATGATCAATTGGAAGGGAATAATTAATCATTTTTGCTGTCAAACTTGATGCAGTTCAGCCGAACTTGTACCACGATAAAGGGCATTTTTTGTGCTTTATTGCTGCAATTGGGATTTATTCGATGATGAATTGGAAGGGAATAATTAATCATTTTTGCTGTCAAACTTGATGCAGTTCAGCCGTACTTGTACCACGATAAAGGGCATTTTTTGTGCATTATTGCTGCAATTGGGATTCATTCGATGATCAATTGGAAGGGAATAATTAATCATTTTTGCTGTCAAATTTGATGCAGTTCAGCCGAACTTGTACCACGATAAAGGGCATTTTTTGTGCTTTATTGCTGCAATTGGGATTTATTCGATGATGAATTGGAAGGGAATAATTAATCATTTTTGCTGTCAAACTTGATGCAGTTCAGCCGAACTTGTACCACGATAAAGGGCATTTTTTGTGCATTATTGCTGCAATTGGGATTTATTCGATGATCAATTGGAAGGGAATAATTAATCATTTTTGCTGTCAAATTTGATGCAGTTCAGCCGAACTTGTACCACGATAAAGGGCATTTTTTGTGTGCATTATTGCTGCAATTGGGATTTATTCGATGATCAATTGGAAGGGAATAATTAATCATTTTTGCTGTCAAACTTGATGCAGTTCAGCCGAACTTGTACCACGATAAAGGGCATTTTTTGTGCATTATTGCTGCAATTGGGATTTATTCGATGATCAATTGGAAGGGAATAATTAATCATTTTTGCTGTCAAACTTGATGCAGTTCAGCCGAACTTGTACCACGATAAAGGGCATTTTTTGTGCATTATTGCTGCAATTGGGATTTATTCGATGATCAATTGGAAGGGAATAATTAATCATTTTTGCTGTCAAATTTGATGCAGTTCAGCCGAACTTGTACCACGATAAAGGGCATTTTTTGTGCATTATATGCTGCAATTGGGATTTATTCGATGATCAATTGGAAGGGAATAATTAATCATTTTTGCTGTCAAATTTGATGCAGTTCAGCCGTACTTGTACCACGATAAAGGGCATTTTTCGTGCATTATTGCTGCAATTGGGATTCATTCGATGATCAATTGGAAGGGAATAATTAATCATTTTTGCTGTCAAACTTGATGCAGTTCAGCCGAACTTGTACCACGATAAAGGGCATTTTTTGTGCTTTATTGCTGCAATTGGGATTTATTCGATGATGAATTGGAAGGGAATAATTAATCATTTTTGCTGTCAAATTGATGCAGTTCAGCCGTACTTGTACCACGATAAAGGGCATTTTTTGTGCATTATTGCTGCAATTGGGATTCATTCGATGATCAATTGGAAGGGAATAATTAATCATTTTTGCTGTCAAACTTGATGCAGTTCAGCCGAACTTGTACCACGATAAAGGGCATTTTTTGTGCTTTATTGCTGCAATTGGGATTTATTCGATGATGAATTGGAAGGGAATAATTAATCATTTTTGCTGTCAAACTTGATGCAGTTCAGCCGTACTTGTACCACGAAAGGGCATTTTTTGTGCATTATTGCTGCAATTGGGATTCATTCGATGATCAATTGGAAGGGAATAATTAATCATTTTTGCTGTCAAATTTGATGCAGTTCAGCCGAACTTGTACCACGATAAAGGGCATTTTTGTGCTTTATTGCTGCAATTGGGATTTATTCGATGATGAATTGGAAGGGAATAATTAATCATTTTTGCTGTCAAACTTGATGCAGTTCAGCCGAACTTGTACCACGATAAAGGGCATTTTTTGTGCATTATTGCTGCAATTGGGATTCATTCGATGATCAATTGGAAGGGAATAATTAATCATTTTTGCTGTCAAACTTGATGCGGTTCAGCCGTAACTTGTACCACGATAAAGGGCATTTTTTGTGCATTATTGCTGCAATTGGATTTATTCGATGATCAATTGGAAGGGAATAATTAATCATTTTTGCTGTCAAATTTGATGCAGTTCAGCCGAACTTGTACCACGATAAAGGGCATTTTTTGTGCATTATTGCTGCAATTGGGATTTATTCGATGATCAATTGGAAGGGAATAATTAATCATTTTGCTGTCAAATTTGATGCAGTTCAGCCGAACTTGTACCACGATAAAGGGCATTTTTTGTGCATTATTGCTGCAATTGGGATTTATTCGATGATCAATTGGAAGGGAATAATTAATCATTTTGCTGTCAAATTGATGCAGTTCAGCCGAACTTGTACCACGATAAAGGGCATTTTTTGTGCATTATTGCTGCAATTGGATTTATTCGATGATCAATTGGAAGGGAATAATTAATCATTTTGCTGTCAAATTTGATGCAGTTCAGCCGAACTTGTACCACGATAAAGGGCATTTTTTGTGCATTATTGCTGCAATTGGGATTTATTCGATGATCAATTGGAAGGGAATAATTAATCATTTTGCTGTCAAATTTGATGCAGTTCAGCCGAACTTGTACCACGATAAAGGGCATTTTTTGTGCATTATTGCTGCAATTGGGATTTATTCGATGATCAATTGGAAGGGAATAATTAATCATTTTGCTGTCAAATTTGATGCAGTTCAGCCGAACTTGTACCACGATAAAGGGCATTTTTTGTGCATTATTGCTGCAATTGGGATTTATTCGATGATCAATTGGAAGGGAATAATTAATCATTTTTGCTGTCAAATTTGATGCAGTTCAGCCGAACTTGTACCACGATAAAGGGCATTTTTTGTGCATTATTGCTGCAATTGGGATTTATTCGATGATCAATTGGAAGGGAATAATTAATCATTTTTGCTGTCAAATTTGATGCAGTTCAGCCGAACTTGTACCACGATAAAGGGCATTTTTTGTGCATTATTGCTGCAATTGGATTTATTCGATGATCAATTGGAAGGGAATAATTAATCATTTTGCTGTCAAATTTGATGCAGTTCAGCCGAACTTGTACCACGATAAAGGGCATTTTTTGTGCATTATTGCTGCAATTGGGATTATTCGATGATCAATTGGAAGGGAATAATTAATCATTTTGCTGTCAAATTTGATGCAGTTCAGCCGAACTTGTACCACGATAAAGGGCATTTTTTGTGCATTATTGCTGCAATTGGGATTTATTCGATGATCAATTGGAAGGGAATAATTAATCATTTTTGCTGTCAAATTGATGCAGTTCAGCCGAACTTGTACCACGATAAAGGGCATTTTTGTGCATTATTGCTGCAATTGGGATTTATTCGATGATCAATTGGAAGGGAATAATTAATCATTTTTGCTGTCAAACTTGATGCAGTTCAGCCGAACTTGTACCACGATAAAGGGCATTTTTTGTGCATTATTGCTGCAATTGGGATTTATTCGATGATCAATTGGAAGGGAATAATTAATCATTTTGCTGTCAAATTTGATGCAGTTCAGCCGAACTTGTACCACGATAAAGGGCATTTTTTGTGCATTATTGCTGCAATTGGGATTTATTCGATGATCAATTGGAAGGGAATAATTAATCATTTTTGCTGTCAAATTTGATGCAGTTCAGCCGAACTTGTACCACGATAAAGGGCATTTTTGTGCATTATTGCTGCAATTGGGATTTATTCGATGATCAATTGGAAGGGAATAATTAATCATTTTGCTGTCAAATTTGATGCAGTTCAGCCGAACTTGTACCACGATAAAGGGCATTTTTTGTGCATTATTGCTGCAATTGGGATTTATTCGATGATCAATTGGAAGGGAATAATTAATCATTTTGCTGTCAAATTTGATGCAGTTCAGCCGAACTTGTACCACGATAAAGGGCATTTTTTGTGCATTATTGCTGCAATTGGGATTTATTCGATGATCAATTGGAAGGAATAATTAATCATTTTGCTGTCAAATTTGATGCAGTTCAGCCGAACTTGTACCACGATAAAGGGCATTTTTTGTGCATTATTGCTGCAATTGGGATTTATTCGATGATCAATTGGAAGGGAATAATTAATCATTTTTGCTGTCAAATTTGATGCAGTTCAGCCGAACTTGTACCACGATAAAGGGCATTTTTTGTGCATTATTGCTGCAATTGGGATTTATTCGATGATCAATTGGAAGGGAATAATTAATCATTTTGCTGTCAAATTTGATGCAGTTCAGCCGAACTTGTACCACGATAAAGGGCATTTTTGTGCATTTATTGCTGCAATTGGGATTTATTCGATGATCAATTGGAAGGGAATAATTAATCATTTTTGCTGTCAAATTTGATGCAGTTCAGCCGAACTTGTACCACGATAAAGGGCATTTTTTGTGCATTATTGCTGCAATTGGGATTTATTCGATGATCAATTGGAAGGGAATAATTAATCATTTTGCTGTCAAACTTGATGCAGTTCAGCCGAACTTGTACCACGATAAAGGGCATTTTTTGTGCATTATTGCTGCAATTGGGATTTATTCGATGATCAATTGGAAGGGAATAATTAATCATTTTGCTGTCAAACTTGATGCAGTTCAGCCGAACTTGTACCACGATAAAGGGCATTTTTTGTGCATTATTGCTGCAATTGGGATTTATTCGATGATCAATTGGAAGGGAATAATTAATCATTTTTGCTGTCAAATTTGATGCAGTTCAGCCGAACTTGTACCACGATAAAGGGCATTTTTTGTGCATTATTGCTGCAATTGGGATTTATTCGATGATCAATTGGAAGGGAATAATTAATCATTTTTGCTGTCAAATTGATGCAGTTCAGCCGAACTTGTACCACGATAAAGGGCATTTTTTGTGCATTATTGCTGCAATTGGGATTTATTCGATGATCAATTGGAAGGGAATAATTAATCATTTTTGCTGTCAAAATTGATGCAGTTCAGCCGAACTTGTACCACGATAAAGGGCATTTTTGTGCATTATTGCTGCAATTGGGATTTATTCGATGATCAATTGGAAGGGAATAATTAATCATTTTTGCTGTCAAATTTGATGCAGTTCAGCCGAACTTGTACCACGATAAAGGGCATTTTTTGTGCATTATTGCTGCAATTGGGATTTATTCGATGATCAATTGGAAGGGAATAATTAATCATTTTTGCTGTCAAATTTGATGCAGTTCAGCCGAACTTGTACCACGATAAAGGGCATTTTTTGTGCATTATTGCTGCAATTGGGATTTATTCGATGATCAATTGGAAGGGAATAATTAATCATTTTTGCTGTCAAATTTGATGCAGTTCAGCCGAACTTGTACCACGATAAAGGGCATTTTTTGTGCATTATTGCTGCAATTGGGATTTATTCGATGATCAATTGGAAGGGAATAATTAATCATTTTTGCTGTCAAATTTGATGCAGTTCAGCCGAACTTGTACCACGATAAAGGGCATTTTTTGTGCATTATTGCTGCAATTGGGATTTATTCGATGATCAATTGGAAGGGAATAATTAATCATTTTGCTGTCAAATTTGATGCAGTTCAGCCGAACTTGTACCACGATAAAGGGCATTTTTTGTGCATTATTGCTGCAATTGGGATTTATTCGATGATCAATTGGAAGGGAATAATTAATCATTTTGCTGTCAAACTTTGATGCAGTTCAGCCGAACTTGTACCACGATAAAGGGCATTTTTTGTGCATTATTGCTGCAATTGGGATTTATTCGATGATCAATTGGAAGGGAATAATTAATCATTTTTGCTGTCAAATTTGATGCAGTTCAGCCGAACTTGTACCACGATAAAGGGCATTTTTTGTGCATTATTGCTGCAATTGGGATTTATTCGATGATCAATTGGAAGGGAATAATTAATCATTTTTGCTGTCAAACTTGATGCAGTTCAGCCGTACTTGTACCACGATAAAGGGCATTTTTTGTGCATTATTGCTGCAATTGGGATTTATTCGATGATCAATTGGAAGGGAATAATTAATCATTTTTGCTGTCAAACTTGATGCAGTTCAGCCGAACTTGTACCACGATAAAGGGCATTTTTTGTGCATTATTGCTGCAATTGGGATTTATTCGATGATCAATTGGAAGGGAATAATTAATCATTTTTGCTGTCAAATTTGATGCAGTTCAGCCGAACTTGTACCACGATAAAGGGCATTTTTTGTGCTTTATTGCTGCAATTGGGATTTATTCGATGATCAATTGGAAGGGAATAATTAATCATTTTTGCTGTCAAACTTGATGCAGTTCAGCCGAACTTGTACCACGATAAAGGGCATTTTTTGTGCATTATTGCTGCAATTGGGATTTATTCGATGATCAATTGGAAGGGAATAATTAATCATTTTTGCTGTCAAACTTGATGCAGTTCAGCCGAACTTGTACCACGATAAAGGGCATTTTTTGTGCATTATTGCTGCAATTGGGATTTATTCGATGATCAATTGGAAGGGAATAATTAATCATTTTTGCTGTCAAACTTGATGCAGTTCAGCCGAACTTGTACCACGATAAAGGGCATTTTTTGTGCATTATTGCTGCAATTGGGTTTATTCGATGATCAATTGGAAGGGAATAATTAATCATTTTTGCTGTCAAATTTGATGCAGTTCAGCCGAACTTGTACCACGATAAAGGGCATTTTTTGTGCATTATTGCTGCAATTGGGATTTATTCGATGATGAATTGGAAGGGAATAATTAATCATTTTTGCTGTCAAACTTGATGCAGTTCAGCCGAACTTGTACCACGATAAAGGGCATTTTTTGTGCATTATTGCTGCAATTGGGATTTATTCGATGATCAATTGGAAGGGAATAATTAATCATTTTTGCTGTCAAACTTGATGCAGTTCAGCCGAACTTGTACCACGATAAAGGGCATTTTTTGTGCTTTATTGCTGCAATTGGGATTTATTCGATGATCAATTGGAAGGGAATAATTAATCATTTTTGCTGTCAAATTTGATGCAGTTCAGCCGTACTTGTACCACGATAAAGGGCATTTTTTGTGCATTATTGCTGCAATTGGGATTTATTCGATGATCAATTGGAAGGGAATAATTAATCATTTTTGCTGTCAAACTTGATGCAGTTCAGCCGAACTTGTACCACGATAAAGGGCATTTTTTGTGCATTATTGCTGCAATTGGGATTTATTCGATGATCAATTGGAAGGGAATAATTAATCATTTTTGCTGTCAAACTTGATGCAGTTCAGCCGAACTTGTACCACGATAAAGGGCATTTTTTGTGCATTATTGCTGCAATTGGGATTTATTCGATGATCAATTGGAAGGGAATAATTAATCATTTTTGCTGTCAAACTTGATGCAGTTCAGCCGAACTTGTACCACGATAAAGGGCATTTTTTGTGCATTATTGCTGCAATTGGGATTTATTCGATGATCAATTGGAAGGGAATAATTAATCATTTTTGCTGTCAAACTTGATGCAGTTCAGCCGAACTTGTACCACGATAAAGGGCATTTTTTGTGCATTATTGCTGCAATTGGGATTTATTCGATGATCAATTGGAAGGGAATAATTAATCATTTTTGCTGTCAAACTTGATGCAGTTCAGCCGAACTTGTACCACGATAAAGGGCATTTTTTGTGCATTATTGCTGCAATTGGGATTTATTCGATGATCAATTGGAAGGGAATAATTAATCATTTTTGCTGTCAAATTTGATGCAGTTCAGCCGAACTTGTACCACGATAAAGGGCATTTTTTGTGCTTATTGCTGCAATTGGGATTTATTCGATGATCAATTGGAAGGGAATAATTAATCATTTTTGCTGTCAAACTTGATGCAGTTCAGCCGAACTTGTACCACGATAAAGGGCATTTTTTGTGCATTATTGCTGCAATTGGGATTTATTCGATGATCAATTGGAAGGGAATAATTAATCATTTTTGCTGTCAAACTTGATGCAGTTCAGCCGAACTTGTACCACGATAAAGGGCATTTTTTGTGCATTATTGCTGCAATTGGGATTTATTCGATGATCAATTGGAAGGGAATAATTAATCATTTTTGCTGTCAAACTTGATGCAGTTCAGCCGAACTTGTACCACGATAAAGGGCATTTTTTGTGCATTATTGCTGCAATTGGGATTTATTCGATGATCAATTGGAAGGGAATAATTAATCATTTTTGCTGTCAAACTTGATGCAGTTCAGCCGAACTTGTACCACGATAAAGGGCATTTTTTGTGCATTATTGCTGCAATTGGGATTTATTCGATGATCAATTGGAAGGGAATAATTAATCATTTTTGCTGTCAAACTTGATGCAGTTCAGCCGAACTTGTACCACGATAAAGGGCATTTTTTGTGCATTATTGCTGCAATTGGGATTTATTCGATGATCAATTGGAAGGAATAATTAATCATTTTTGCTGTCAAATTGATGCAGTTCAGCCGAACTTGTACCACGATAAAGGGCATTTTTTGTGCATTATTGCTGCAATTGGGATTTATTCGATGATCAATTGGAAGGGAATAATTAATCATTTTTGCTGTCAAACTTGATGCAGTTCAGCCGAACTTGTACCACGATAAAGGGCATTTTTTGTGCATTATTGCTGCAATTGGGATTTATTCGATGATCAATTGGAAGGGAATAATTAATCATTTTTGCTGTCAAACTTGATGCAGTTCAGCCGAACTTGTACCACGATAAAGGGCATTTTTTGTGCATTATTGCTGCAATTGGGATTTATTCGATGATCAATTGGAAGGGAATAATTAATCATTTTTGCTGTCAAACTTGATGCAGTTCAGCCGAACTTGTACCACGATAAAGGGCATTTTTTGTGCATTATTGCTGCAATTGGGATTTATTCGATGATCAATTGGAAGGGAATAATTAATCATTTTTGCTGTCAAACTTGATGCAGTTCAGCCGAACTTGTACCACGATAAAGGGCATTTTTTGTGCATTATTGCTGCAATTGGGATTTATTCGATGATCAATTGGAAGGGAATAATTAATCATTTTTGCTGTCAAACTTGATGCAGTTCAGCCGAACTTGTACCACGATAAAGGGCATTTTTTGTGCATTATTGCTGCAATTGGGATTTATTCGATGATCAATTGGAAGGGAATAATTAATCATTTTTGCTGTCAAACTTGATGCAGTTCAGCCGAACTTGTACCACGATAAAGGGCATTTTTTGTGCATTATTGCTGCAATTGGGATTTATTCGATGATCAATTGGAAGGGAATAATTAATCATTTTTGCTGTCAAACTTGATGCAGTTCAGCCGAACTTGTACCACGATAAAGGGCATTTTTTGTGCATTATTGCTGCAATTGGGATTTATTCGATGATCAATTGGAAGGGAATAATTAATCATTTTTGCTGTCAAACTTGATGCAGTTCAGCCGAACTTGTACCACGATAAAGGGCATTTTTTGTGCATTATTGCTGCAATTGGGATTTATTCGATGATCAATTGGAAGGGAATAATTAATCATTTTTGCTGTCAAACTTGATGCAGTTCAGCCGAACTTGTACCACGATAAAGGGCATTTTTTGTGCATTATTGCTGCAATTGGGATTTATTCGATGATCAATTGGAAGGGAATAATTAATCATTTTTGCTGTCAAACTTGATGCAGTTCAGCCGAACTTGTACCACGATAAAGGGCATTTTTTGTGCATTATTGCTGCAATTGGGATTTATTCGATGATCAATTGGAAGGGAATAATTAATCATTTTTGCTGTCAAACTTGATGCAGTTCAGCCGAACTTGTACCACGATAAAGGGCATTTTTTGTGCATTATTGCTGCAATTGGGATTTATTCGATGATCAATTGGAAGGGAATAATTAATCATTTTTGCTGTCAAATTTGATGCAGTTCAGCCGAACTTGTACCACGATAAAGGGCATTTTTTGTGCATTATTGCTGCAATTGGGATTTATTCGATGATCAATTGGAAGGGAATAATTAATCATTTTTGCTGTCAAACTTGATGCAGTTCAGCCGAACTTGTACCACGATAAAGGGCATTTTTTGTGCATTATTGCTGCAATTGGGATTTATTCGATGATCAATTGGAAGGGAATAATTAATCATTTTTGCTGTCAAACTTGATGCAGTTCAGCCGTACTTGTACCACGATAAAGGGCATTTTTTGTGCATTATTGCTGCAATTGGGATTTATTCGATGATCAATTGGAAGGGAATAATTAATCATTTTTGCTGTCAAACTTGATGCAGTTCAGCCGAACTTGTACCACGATAAAGGGCATTTTTTGTGCATTATTGCTGCAATTGGGATTTATTCGATGATCAATTGGAAGGGAATAATTAATCATTTTTGCTGTCAAACTTGATGCAGTTCAGCCGAACTTGTACCACGATAAAGGGCATTTTTTGTGCATTATTGCTGCAATTGGGATTTATTCGATGATCAATTGGAAGGGAATAATTAATCATTTTTGCTGTCAAACTTGATGCAGTTCAGCCGAACTTGTACCACGATAAAGGGCATTTTTTGTGCATTATTGCTGCAATTGGGATTTATTCGATGATCAATTGGAAGGGAATAATTAATCATTTTTGCTGTCAAACTTGATGCAGTTCAGCCGAACTTGTACCACGATAAAGGGCATTTTTTGTGCATTATTGCTGCAATTGGGATTTATTCGATGATCAATTGGAAGGGAATAATTAATCATTTTTGCTGTCAAACTTGATGCAGTTCAGCCGAACTTGTACCACGATAAAGGGCATTTTTTGTGCATTATTGCTGCAATTGGGATTTATTCGATGATCAATTGGAAGGGAATAATTAATCATTTTTGCTGTCAAACTTGATGCAGTTCAGCCGAACTTGTACCACGATAAAGGGCATTTTTTGTGCATTATTGCTGCAATTGGGATTTATTCGATGATCAATTGGAAGGGAATAATTAATCATTTTTGCTGTCAAACTTGATGCAGTTCAGCCGAACTTGTACCACGATAAAGGGCATTTTTTGTGCATTATTGCTGCAATTGGGATTTATTCGATGATCAATTGGAAGGGAATAATTAATCATTTTTGCTGTCAAATTTGATGCAGTTCAGCCGAACTTGTACCACGATAAAGGGCATTTTTTGTGCATTATTGCTGCAATTGGGATTTATTCGATGATCAATTGGAAGGGAATAATTAATCATTTTTGCTGTCAAATTTGATGCAGTTCAGCCGAACTTGTACCACGATAAAGGGCATTTTTTGTGCATTATTGCTGCAATTGGGATTTATTCGATGATCAATTGGAAGGGAATAATTAATCATTTTTGCTGTCAAACTTGATGCAGTTCAGCCGAACTTGTACCACGATAAAGGGCATTTTTTGTGCATTATTGCTGCAATTGGGATTTATTCGATGATCAATTGGAAGGGAATAATTAATCATTTTTGCTGTCAAACTTGATGCAGTTCAGCCGAACTTGTACCACGATAAAGGGCATTTTTTGTGCATTATTGCTGCAATTGGGATTTATTCGATGATCAATTGGAAGGGAATAATTAATCATTTTTGCTGTCAAACTTGATGCAGTTCAGCCGAACTTGTACCACGATAAAGGGCATTTTTTGTGCATTATTGCTGCAATTGGGATTTATTCGATGATCAATTGGAAGGGAATAATTAATCATTTTTGCTGTCAAACTTGATGCAGTTCAGCCGAACTTGTACCACGATAAAGGGCATTTTTTGTGCATTATTGCTGCAATTGGGATTTATTCGATGATCAATTGGAAGGGAATAATTAATCATTTTTGCTGTCAAACTTGATGCAGTTCAGCCGAACTTGTACCACGATAAAGGGCATTTTTTGTGCATTATTGCTGCAATTGGGATTTATTCGATGATCAATTGGAAGGGAATAATTAATCATTTTTGCTGTCAAACTTGATGCAGTTCAGCCGAACTTGTACCACGATAAAGGGCATTTTTTGTGCATTATTGCTGCAATTGGGATTTATTCGATGATCAATTGGAAGGGAATAATTAATCATTTTTGCTGTCAAACTTGATGCAGTTCAGCCGAACTTGTACCACGATAAAGGGCATTTTTTGTGCATTATTGCTGCAATTGGGATTTATTCGATGATCAATTGGAAGGGAATAATTAATCATTTTTGCTGTCAAACTTGATGCAGTTCAGCCGAACTTGTACCACGATAAAGGGCATTTTTTGTGCATTATTGCTGCAATTGGGATTTATTCGATGATCAATTGGAAGGGAATAATTAATCATTTTTGCTGTCAAACTTGATGCAGTTCAGCCGAACTTGTACCACGATAAAGGGCATTTTTTGTGCTTTATTGCTGCAATTGGGATTTATTCGATGATCAATTGGAAGGGAATAATTAATCATTTTTGCTGTCAAACTTGATGCAGTTCAGCCGAACTTGTACCACGATAAAGGGCATTTTTTGTGCATTATTGCTGCAATTGGGATTTATTCGATGATCAATTGGAAGGGAATAATTAATCATTTTTGCTGTCAAACTTGATGCAGTTCAGCCGAACTTGTACCACGATAAAGGGCATTTTTTGTGCTTTATTGCTGCAATTGGGATTTATTCGATGATCAATTGGAAGGGAATAATTAATCATTTTTGCTGTCAAACTTGATGCAGTTCAGCCGAACTTGTACCACGATAAAGGGCATTTTTTGTGCATTATTGCTGCAATTGGGATTTATTCGATGATCAATTGGAAGGGAATAATTAATCATTTTTGCTGTCAAACTTGATGCAGTTCAGCCGAACTTGTACCACGATAAAGGGCATTTTTTGTGCATTATTGCTGCAATTGGGATTTATTCGATGATCAATTGGAAGGGAATAATTAATCATTTTTGCTGTCAAACTTGATGCAGTTCAGCCGAACTTGTACCACGATAAAGGGCATTTTTTGTGCATTATTGCTGCAATTGGGATTTATTCGATGATCAATTGGAAGGGAATAATTAATCATTTTTGCTGTCAAACTTGATGCAGTTCAGCCGAACTTGTACCACGATAAAGGGCATTTTTTGTGCTTTATTGCTGCAATTGGGATTTATTCGATGATCAATTGGAAGGGAATAATTAATCATTTTTGCTGTCAAACTTGATGCAGTTCAGCCGAACTTGTACCACGATAAAGGGCATTTTTTGTGCATTATTGCTGCAATTGGGATTTATTCGATGATCAATTGGAAGGGAATAATTAATCATTTTTGCTGTCAAACTTGATGCAGTTCAGCCGAACTTGTACCACGATAAAGGGCATTTTTTGTGCATTATTGCTGCAATTGGGATTTATTCGATGATCAATTGGAAGGGAATAATTAATCATTTTTGCTGTCAAACTTGATGCAGTTCAGCCGAACTTGTACCACGATAAAGGGCATTTTTTGTGCATTATTGCTGCAATTGGGATTTATTCGATGATCAATTGGAAGGGAATAATTAATCATTTTTGCTGTCAAACTTGATGCAGTTCAGCCGAACTTGTACCACGATAAAGGGCATTTTTTGTGCTTTATTGCTGCAATTGGGATTTATTCGATGATCAATTGGAAGGGAATAATTAATCATTTTTGCTGTCAAACTTGATGCAGTTCAGCCGTACTTGTAGCTTAGGCTTAGGCTTAGGCTTAGGCTTAGGCTTAGGCTTAGGCTTAGGCTTAGGCTTAGGCTTAGCTTAGGCTTAGGCTTAGGCTTAGGCTTAGGCTTAGGCTTAGGCTTAGGCTTAGGCTTAGGCTTAGGCTTAGGCTTAGGCTTAGGCTTAGGCTTAGGCTTAGGCTTAGGCTTAGGCTTAGGCTTAGGCTTAGGCTTAGGCTTAGGCTTAGGCTTAGGCTTAGGCTTAGGCTTAGGCTTAGGCTTAGGCTTAGGCTTAGGCTTAGGCTTAGGCTTAGGCTTAGGCTTAGGCTTAGGCTTAGGCTTAGGCTTAGGCTTAGGCTTAGGCTTAGGCTTAGGCTTAGGCTTAGGCTTAGGCTTAGGCTTAGGCTTAGGCTTAGGCTTAGGCTTAGGCTTAGGCTTAGGCTTAGGCTTAGGCTTAGGCTTAGGCTTAGGCTTAGGCTTAGGCTTAGGCTTAGGCTTAGGCTTAGGCTTAGGCTTAGGCTTAGGCTTAGGCTTAGGCTTAGGCTTAGGCTTAGGCTTAGGCTTAGGCTTAGGCTTAGGCTTAGGCTTAGGCTTAGGCTTAGGCTTAGGCTTAGGCTTAGGCTTAGGCTTAGGCTTAGGCTTAGGCTTAGGCTTAGGCTTAGCTTAGGCTTAGGCTTAGGCTTAGGCTTAGGCTTAGGCTTAGGCTTAGGCTTAGGCTTAGGCTTAGGCTTAGGCTTAGGCTTAGGCTTAGGCTTAGGCTTAGGCTTAGGCTTAGGCTTAGGCTTAGGCTTAGGCTTAGGCTTAGGCTTAGGCTTAGGCTTAGGCTTAGGCTTAGGCTTAGGCTTAGGCTTAGGCTTAGGCTTAGGCTTAGGCTTAGGCTTAGGCTTAGGCTTAGGCTTAGGCTTAGGCTTAGGCTTAGGCTTAGGCTTAGGCTTAGGCTTAGGCTTAGGCTTAGGCTTAGGCTTAGGCTTAGGCTTAGGCTTAGGCTTAGGCTTAGGCTTAGGCTTAGGCTTAGGCTTAGGCTTAGGCTTAGGCTTAGGCTTAGGCTTAGGCTTAGGCTTAGGCTTAGGCTTAGGCTTAGGCTTAGGCTTAGGCTTAGGCTTAGGCTTAGGCTTAGGCTTAGGCTTAGGCTTAGGCTTAGGCTTAGGCTTAGGCTTAGGCTTAGGCTTAGGCTTAGGCTTAGGCTTAGGCTTAGGCTTAGGCTTAGGCTTAGGCTTAGGCTTAGGCTTAGGCTTAGGCTTAGGCTTAGGCTTAGGCTTAGGCTTAGGCTTAGGCTTAGGCTTAGGCTTAGGCTTAGGCTTAGGCTTAGGCTTAGGCTTAGGCTTAGGCTTAGGCTTAGGCTTAGGCTTAGGCTTAGGCTTAGGCTTAGGCTTAGGCTTAGGCTTAGGCTTAGGCTTAGGCTTAGGCTTAGGCTTAGGCTTAGGCTTAGGCTTAGGCTTAGGCTTAGGCTTAGGCTTAGGCTTAGGCTTAGGCTTAGGCTTAGGCTTAGGCTTAGGCTTAGGCTTAGGCTTAGGCTTAGGCTTAGGCTTAGGCTTAGGCTTAGGCTTAGGCTTAGGCTTAGGCTTAGGCTTAGGCTTAGGCTTAGGCTTAGGCTTAGGCTTAGGCTTAGGCTTAGGCTTAGGCTTAGGCTTAGGCTTAGGCTTAGGCTTAGGCTTAGGCTTAGGCTTAGGCTTAGGCTTAGGCTTAGGCTTAGGCTTAGGCTTAGGCTTAGGCTTAGGCTTAGGCTTAGGCTTAGGCTTAGGCTTAGGCTTAGGCTTAGGCTTAGGCTTAGGCTTAGGCTTAGGCTTAGGCTTAGGCTTAGGCTTAGGCTTAGGCTTAGGCTTAGGCTTAGGCTTAGGCTTAGGCTTAGGCTTAGGCTTAGGCTTAGGCTTAGGCTTAGGCTTAGGCTTAGGCTTAGGCTTAGGCTTAGGCTTAGGCTTAGGCTTAGGCTTAGGCTTAGGCTTAGGCTTAGGCTTAGGCTTAGGCTTAGGCTTAGGCTTAGGCTTAGGCTTAGGCTTAGGCTTAGGCTTAGGCTTAGGCTTAGGCTTAGGCTTAGGCTTAGGCTTAGGCTTAGGCTTAGGCTTAGGCTTAGGCTTAGGCTTAGGCTTAGGCTTAGGCTTAGGCTTAGGCTTAGGCTTAGGCTTAGGCTTAGGCTTAGGCTTAGGCTTAGGCTTAGGCTTAGGCTTAGGCTTAGGCTTAGGCTTAGGCTTAGGCTTAGGCTTAGGCTTAGGCTTAGGCTTAGGCTTAGGCTTAGGCTTAGGCTTAGGCTTAGGCTTAGGCTTAGGCTTAGGCTTAGGCTTAGGCTTAGGCTTAGGCTTAGGCTTAGGCTTAGGCTTAGGCTTAGGCTTAGGCTTAGGCTTAGGCTTAGGCTTAGGCTTAGGCTTAGGCTTAGGCTTAGGCTTAGGCTTAGGCTTAGGCTTAGGCTTAGGCTTAGGCTTAGGCTTAGGCTTAGGCTTAGGCTTAGGCTTAGGCTTAGGCTTAGGCTTAGGCTTAGGCTTAGGCTTAGGCTTAGGCTTAGGCTTAGGCTTAGGCTTAGGCTTAGGCTTAGGCTTAGGCTTAGGCTTAGGCTTAGGCTTAGGCTTAGGCTTAGGCTTAGGCTTAGGCTTAGGCTTAGGCTTAGGCTTAGGCTTAGGCTTAGGCTTAGGCTTAGGCTTAGGCTTAGGCTTAGGCTTAGGCTTAGGCTTAGGCTTAGGCTTAGGCTTAGGCTTAGGCTTAGGCTTAGGCTTAGGCTTAGGCTTAGGCTTAGGCTTAGGCTTAGGCTTAGGCTTAGGCTTAGGCTTAGGCTTAGGCTTAGGCTTAGGCTTAGGCTTAGGCTTAGGCTTAGGCTTAGGCTTAGGCTTAGGCTTAGGCTTAGGCTTAGGCTTAGGCTTAGGCTTAGGCTTAGGCTTAGGCTTAGGCTTAGGCTTAGGCTTAGGCTTAGGCTTAGGCTTAGGCTTAGGCTTAGGCTTAGGCTTAGGCTTAGGCTTAGGCTTAGGCTTAGGCTTAGGCTTAGGCTTAGGCTTAGGCTTAGGCTTAGGCTTAGGCTTAGGCTTAGGCTTAGGCTTAGGCTTAGGCTTAGGCTTAGGCTTAGGCTTAGGCTTAGGCTTAGGCTTAGGCTTAGGCTTAGGCTTAGGCTTAGGCTTAGGCTTAGGCTTAGGCTTAGGCTTAGGCTTAGGCTTAGGCTTAGGCTTAGGCTTAGGCTTAGGCTTAGGCTTAGGCTTAGGCTTAGGCTTAGGCTTAGGCTTAGGCTTAGGCTTAGGCTTAGGCTTAGGCTTAGGCTTAGGCTTAGGCTTAGGCTTAGGCTTAGGCTTAGGCTTAGGCTTAGGCTTAGGCTTAGGCTTAGGCTTAGGCTTAGGCTTAGGCTTAGGCTTAGGCTTAGGCTTAGGCTTAGGCTTAGGCTTAGGCTTAGGCTTAGGCTTAGGCTTAGGCTTAGGCTTAGGCTTAGGCTTAGGCTTAGGCTTAGGCTTAGGCTTAGGCTTAGGCTTAGGCTTAGGCTTAGGCTTAGGCTTAGGCTTAGGCTTAGGCTTAGGCTTAGGCTTAGGCTTAGGCTTAGGCTTAGGCTTAGGCTTAGGCTTAGGCTTAGGCTTAGGCTTAGGCTTAGGCTTAGGCTTAGGCTTAGGCTTAGGCTTAGGCTTAGGCTTAGGCTTAGGCTTAGGCTTAGGCTTAGGCTTAGGCTTAGGCTTAGGCTTAGGCTTAGGCTTAGGCTTAGGCTTAGGCTTAGGCTTAGGCTTAGGCTTAGGCTTAGGCTTAGGCTTAGGCTTAGGCTTAGGCTTAGGCTTAGGCTTAGGCTTAGGCTTAGGCTTAGGCTTAGGCTTAGGCTTAGGCTTAGGCTTAGGCTTAGGCTTAGGCTTAGGCTTAGGCTTAGGCTTAGGCTTAGGCTTAGGCTTAGGCTTAGGCTTAGGCTTAGGCTTAGGCTTAGGCTTAGGCTTAGGCTTAGGCTTAGGCTTAGGCTTAGGCTTAGGCTTAGGCTTAGGCTTAGGCTTAGGCTTAGGCTTAGGCTTAGGCTTAGGCTTAGGCTTAGGCTTAGGCTTAGGCTTAGGCTTAGGCTTAGGCTTAGGCTTAGGCTTAGGCTTAGGCTTAGGCTTAGGCTTAGGCTTAGGCTTAGGCTTAGGCTTAGGCTTAGGCTTAGGCTTAGGCTTAGGCTTAGGCTTAGGCTTAGGCTTAGGCTTAGGCTTAGGCTTAGGCTTAGGCTTAGGCTTAGGCTTAGGCTTAGGCTTAGGCTTAGGCTTAGGCTTAGGCTTAGGCTTAGGCTTAGGCTTAGGCTTAGGCTTAGGCTTAGGCTTAGGCTTAGGCTTAGGCTTAGGCTTAGGCTTAGGCTTAGGCTTAGGCTTAGGCTTAGGCTTAGGCTTAGGCTTAGGCTTAGGCTTAGGCTTAGGCTTAGGCTTAGGCTTAGGCTTAGGCTTAGGCTTAGGCTTAGGCTTAGGCTTAGGCTTAGGCTTAGGCTTAGGCTTAGGCTTAGGCTTAGGCTTAGGCTTAGGCTTAGGCTTAGGCTTAGGCTTAGGCTTAGGCTTAGGCTTAGGCTTAGGCTTAGGCTTAGGCTTAGGCTTAGGCTTAGGCTTAGGCTTAGGCTTAGGCTTAGGCTTAGGCTTAGGCTTAGGCTTAGGCTTAGGCTTAGGCTTAGGCTTAGGCTTAGGCTTAGGCTTAGGCTTAGGCTTAGGCTTAGGCTTAGGCTTAGGCTTAGGCTTAGGCTTAGGCTTAGGCTTAGGCTTAGGCTTAGGCTTAGGCTTAGGCTTAGGCTTAGGCTTAGGCTTAGGCTTAGGCTTAGGCTTAGGCTTAGGCTTAGGCTTAGGCTTAGGCTTAGGCTTAGGCTTAGGCTTAGGCTTAGGCTTAGGCTTAGGCTTAGGCTTAGGCTTAGGCTTAGGCTTAGGCTTAGGCTTAGGCTTAGGCTTAGGCTTAGGCTTAGGCTTAGGCTTAGGCTTAGGCTTAGGCTTAGGCTTAGGCTTAGGCTTAGGCTTAGGCTTAGGCTTAGGCTTAGGCTTAGGCTTAGGCTTAGGCTTAGGCTTAGGCTTAGGCTTAGGCTTAGGCTTAGGCTTAGGCTTAGGCTTAGGCTTAGGCTTAGGCTTAGGCTTAGGCTTAGGCTTAGGCTTAGGCTTAGGCTTAGGCTTAGGCTTAGGCTTAGGCTTAGGCTTAGGCTTAGGCTTAGGCTTAGGCTTAGGCTTAGGCTTAGGCTTAGGCTTAGGCTTAGGCTTAGGCTTAGGCTTAGGCTTAGGCTTAGGCTTAGGCTTAGGCTTAGGCTTAGGCTTAGGCTTAGGCTTAGGCTTAGGCTTAGGCTTAGGCTTAGGCTTAGGCTTAGGCTTAGGCTTAGGCTTAGGCTTAGGCTTAGGCTTAGGCTTAGGCTTAGGCTTAGGCTTAGGCTTAGGCTTAGGCTTAGGCTTAGGCTTAGGCTTAGGCTTAGGCTTAGGCTTAGGCTTAGGCTTAGGCTTAGGCTTAGGCTTAGGCTTAGGCTTAGGCTTAGGCTTAGGCTTAGGCTTAGGCTTAGGCTTAGGCTTAGGCTTAGGCTTAGGCTTAGGCTTAGGCTTAGGCTTAGGCTTAGGCTTAGGCTTAGGCTTAGGCTTAGGCTTAGGCTTAGGCTTAGGCTTAGGCTTAGGCTTAGGCTTAGGCTTAGGCTTAGGCTTAGGCTTAGGCTTAGGCTTAGGCTTAGGCTTAGGCTTAGGCTTAGGCTTAGGCTTAGGCTTAGGCTTAGGCTTAGGCTTAGGCTTAGGCTTAGGCTTAGGCTTAGGCTTAGGCTTAGGCTTAGGCTTAGGCTTAGGCTTAGGCTTAGGCTTAGGCTTAGGCTTAGGCTTAGGCTTAGGCTTAGGCTTAGGCTTAGGCTTAGGCTTAGGCTTAGGCTTAGGCTTAGGCTTAGGCTTAGGCTTAGGCTTAGGCTTAGGCTTAGGCTTAGGCTTAGGCTTAGGCTTAGGCTTAGGCTTAGGCTTAGGCTTAGGCTTAGGCTTAGGCTTAGGCTTAGGCTTAGGCTTAGGCTTAGGCTTAGGCTTAGGCTTAGGCTTAGGCTTAGGCTTAGGCTTAGGCTTAGGCTTAGGCTTAGGCTTAGGCTTAGGCTTAGGCTTAGGCTTAGGCTTAGGCTTAGGCTTAGGCTTAGGCTTAGGCTTAGGCTTAGGCTTAGGCTTAGGCTTAGGCTTAGGCTTAGGCTTAGGCTTAGGCTTAGGCTTAGGCTTAGGCTTAGGCTTAGGCTTAGGCTTAGGCTTAGGCTTAGGCTTAGGCTTAGGCTTAGGCTTAGGCTTAGGCTTAGGCTTAGGCTTAGGCTTAGGCTTAGGCTTAGGCTTAGGCTTAGGCTTAGGCTTAGGCTTAGGCTTAGGCTTAGGCTTAGGCTTAGGCTTAGGCTTAGGCTTAGGCTTAGGCTTAGGCTTAGGCTTAGGCTTAGGCTTAGGCTTAGGCTTAGGCTTAGGCTTAGGCTTAGGCTTAGGCTTAGGCTTAGGCTTAGGCTTAGGCTTAGGCTTAGGCTTAGGCTTAGGCTTAGGCTTAGGCTTAGGCTTAGGCTTAGGCTTAGGCTTAGGCTTAGGCTTAGGCTTAGGCTTAGGCTTAGGCTTAGGCTTAGGCTTAGGCTTAGGCTTAGGCTTAGGCTTAGGCTTAGGCTTAGGCTTAGGCTTAGGCTTAGGCTTAGGCTTAGGGCTTAGGCTTAGGCTTAGGCTTAGGCTTAGGCTTAGGCTTAGGCTTAGGCTTAGGCTTAGGCTTAGGCTTAGGCTTAGGCTTAGGCTTAGGCTTAGGCTTAGGCTTAGGCTTAGGCTTAGGCTTAGGCTTAGGCTTAGGCTTAGGCTTAGGCTTAGGCTTAGGCTTAGGCTTAGGCTTAGGCTTAGGCTTAGGCTTAGGCTTAGGCTTAGGCTTAGGCTTAGGCTTAGGCTTAGGCTTAGGCTTAGGCTTAGGCTTAGGCTTAGGCTTAGGCTTAGGCTTAGGCTTAGGCTTAGGCTTAGGCTTAGGCTTAGGCTTAGGCTTAGGCTTAGGCTTAGGCTTAGGCTTAGGCTTAGGCTTAGGCTTAGGCTTAGGCTTAGGCTTAGGCTTAGGCTTAGGCTTAGGCTTAGGCTTAGGCTTAGGCTTAGGCTTAGGCTTAGGCTTAGGCTTAGGCTTAGGCTTAGGCTTAGGCTTAGGCTTAGGCTTAGGCTTAGGCTTAGGCTTAGGCTTAGGCTTAGGCTTAGGCTTAGGCTTAGGCTTAGGCTTAGGCTTAGGCTTAGGCTTAGGCTTAGGCTTAGGCTTAGGCTTAGGCTTAGGCTTAGGCTTAGGCTTAGGCTTAGGCTTAGGCTTAGGCTTAGGCTTAGGCTTAGGCTTAGGCTTAGGCTTAGGCTTAGGCTTAGGCTTAGGCTTAGGCTTAGGCTTAGGCTTAGGCTTAGGCTTAGGCTTAGGCTTAGGCTTAGGCTTAGGCTTAGGCTTAGGCTTAGGCTTAGCTTAGGCTTAGGCTTAGGCTTAGGCTTAGGCTTAGGCTTAGGCTTAGGCTTAGGCTTAGGCTTAGGCTTAGGCTTAGGCTTAGGCTTAGGCTTAGGCTTAGGCTTAGGCTTAGGCTTAGGCTTAGGCTTAGGCTTAGGCTTAGGCTTAGGCTTAGGCTTAGGCTTAGGCTTAGGCTTAGGCTTAGGCTTAGGCTTAGGCTTAGGCTTAGGCTTAGGCTTAGGCTTAGGCTTAGGCTTAGGCTTAGGCTTAGGCTTAGGCTTAGGCTTAGGCTTAGGCTTAGGCTTAGGCTTAGGCTTAGGCTTAGGCTTAGGCTTAGGCTTAGGCTTAGGCTTAGGCTTAGGCTTAGGCTTAGGCTTAGGCTTAGGCTTAGGCTTAGGCTTAGGCTTAGGCTTAGGCTTAGGCTTAGGCTTAGGCTTAGGCTTAGGCTTAGGCTTAGGCTTAGGCTTAGGCTTAGGCTTAGGCTTAGGCTTAGGCTTAGGCTTAGGCTTAGGCTTAGGCTTAGGCTTAGGCTTAGGCTTAGGCTTAGGCTTAGGCTTAGGCTTAGGCTTAGGCTTAGGCTTAGGCTTAGGCTTAGGCTTAGGCTTAGGCTTAGGCTTAGGCTTAGGCTTAGGCTTAGGCTTAGGCTTAGGCTTAGGCTTAGGCTTAGGCTTAGGCTTAGGCTTAGGCTTAGGCTTAGGCTTAGGCTTAGGCTTAGGCTTAGGCTTAGGCTTAGGCTTAGGCTTAGGCTTAGGCTTAGGCTTAGGCTTAGGCTTAGGCTTAGGCTTAGGCTTAGGCTTAGGCTTAGGCTTAGGCTTAGGCTTAGGCTTAGGCTTAGGCTTAGGCTTAGGCTTAGGCTTAGGCTTAGGCTTAGGCTTAGGCTTAGGCTTAGGCTTAGGCTTAGGCTTAGGCTTAGGCTTAGGCTTAGGCTTAGGCTTAGGCTTAGGCTTAGGCTTAGGCTTAGGCTTAGGCTTAGGCTTAGGCTTAGGCTTAGGCTTAGGCTTAGGCTTAGGCTTAGGCTTAGGCTTAGGCTTAGGCTTAGGCTTAGGCTTAGGCTTAGGCTTAGGCTTAGGCTTAGGCTTAGGCTTAGGCTTAGGCTTAGGCTTAGGCTTAGGCTTAGGCTTAGGCTTAGGCTTAGGCTTAGGCTTAGGCTTAGGCTTAGGCTTAGGCTTAGGCTTAGGCTTAGGCTTAGGCTTAGGCTTAGGCTTAGGCTTAGGCTTAGGCTTAGGCTTAGGCTTAGGCTTAGGCTTAGGCTTAGGCTTAGGCTTAGGCTTAGGCTTAGGCTTAGGCTTAGGCTTAGGCTTAGGCTTAGGCTTAGGCTTAGGCTTAGGCTTAGGCTTAGGCTTAGGCTTAGGCTTAGGCTTAGGCTTAGGCTTAGGCTTAGGCTTAGGCTTAGGCTTAGGCTTAGGCTTAGGCTTAGGCTTAGGCTTAGGCTTAGGCTTAGGCTTAGGCTTAGGCTTAGGCTTAGGCTTAGGCTTAGGCTTAGGCTTAGGCTTAGGCTTAGGCTTAGGCTTAGGCTTAGGCTTAGGCTTAGGCTTAGGCTTAGGCTTAGGCTTAGGCTTAGGCTTAGGCTTAGGCTTAGGCTTAGGCTTAGGCTTAGGCTTAGGCTTAGGCTTAGGCTTAGGCTTAGGCTTAGGCTTAGGCTTAGGCTTAGGCTTAGGCTTAGGCTTAGGCTTAGGCTTAGGCTTAGGCTTAGGCTTAGGCTTAGGCTTAGGCTTAGGCTTAGGCTTAGGCTTAGGCTTAGGCTTAGGCTTAGGCTTAGGCTTAGGCTTAGGCTTAGGCTTAGGCTTAGGCTTAGGCTTAGGCTTAGGCTTAGGCTTAGGCTTAGGCTTAGGCTTAGGCTTAGGCTTAGGCTTAGGCTTAGGCTTAGGCTTAGGCTTAGGCTTAGGCTTAGGCTTAGGCTTAGGCTTAGGCTTAGGCTTAGGCTTAGGCTTAGGCTTAGGCTTAGGCTTAGGCTTAGGCTTAGGCTTAGGCTTAGGCTTAGGCTTAGGCTTAGGCTTAGGCTTAGGCTTAGGCTTAGGCTTAGGCTTAGGCTTAGGCTTAGGCTTAGGCTTAGGCTTAGGCTTAGGCTTAGGCTTAGGCTTAGGCTTAGGCTTAGGCTTAGGCTTAGGCTTAGGCTTAGGCTTAGGCTTAGGCTTAGGCTTAGGCTTAGGCTTAGGCTTAGGCTTAGGCTTAGGCTTAGGCTTAGGCTTAGGCTTAGGCTTAGGCTTAGGCTTAGGCTTAGGCTTAGGCTTAGGCTTAGGCTTAGGCTTAGGCTTAGGCTTAGGCTTAGGCTTAGGCTTAGGCTTAGGCTTAGGCTTAGGCTTAGGCTTAGGCTTAGGCTTAGGCTTAGGCTTAGGCTTAGGCTTAGGCTTAGGCTTAGGCTTAGGCTTAGGCTTAGGCTTAGGCTTAGGCTTAGGCTTAGGCTTAGGCTTAGGCTTAGGCTTAGGCTTAGGCTTAGGCTTAGGCTTAGGCTTAGGCTTAGGCTTAGGCTTAGGCTTAGGCTTAGGCTTAGGCTTAGGCTTAGGCTTAGGCTTAGGCTTAGGCTTAGGCTTAGGCTTAGGCTTAGGCTTAGGCTTAGGCTTAGGCTTAGGCTTAGGCTTAGGCTTAGGCTTAGGCTTAGGCTTAGGCTTAGGCTTAGGCTTAGGCTTAGGCTTAGGCTTAGGCTTAGGCTTAGGCTTAGGCTTAGGCTTAGGCTTAGGCTTAGGCTTAGGCTTAGGCTTAGGCTTAGGCTTAGGCTTAGGCTTAGGCTTAGGCTTAGGCTTAGGCTTAGGCTTAGGCTTAGGCTTAGGCTTAGGCTTAGGCTTAGGCTTAGGCTTAGGCTTAGGCTTAGGCTTAGGCTTAGGCTTAGGCTTAGGCTTAGGCTTAGGCTTAGGCTTAGGCTTAGGCTTAGGCTTAGGCTTAGGCTTAGGCTTAGGCTTAGGCTTAGGCTTAGGCTTAGGCTTAGGCTTAGGCTTAGGCTTAGGCTTAGGCTTAGGCTTAGGCTTAGGCTTAGGCTTAGGCTTAGGCTTAGGCTTAGGCTTAGGCTTAGGCTTAGGCTTAGGCTTAGGCTTAGGCTTAGGCTTAGGCTTAGGCTTAGGCTTAGGCTTAGGCTTAGGCTTAGGCTTAGGCTTAGGCTTAGGCTTAGGCTTAGGCTTAGGCTTAGGCTTAGGCTTAGGCTTAGGCTTAGGCTTAGGCTTAGGCTTAGGCTTAGGCTTAGGCTTAGGCTTAGGCTTAGGCTTAGGCTTAGGCTTAGGCTTAGGCTTAGGCTTAGGCTTAGGCTTAGGCTTAGGCTTAGGCTTAGGCTTAGGCTTAGGCTTAGGCTTAGGCTTAGGCTTAGGCTTAGGCTTAGGCTTAGGCTTAGGCTTAGGCTTAGGCTTAGGCTTAGGCTTAGGCTTAGGCTTAGGCTTAGGCTTAGGCTTAGGCTTAGGCTTAGGCTTAGGCTTAGGCTTAGGCTTAGGCTTAGGCTTAGGCTTAGGCTTAGGCTTAGGCTTAGGCTTAGGCTTAGGCTTAGGCTTAGGCTTAGGCTTAGGCTTAGGCTTAGGCTTAGGCTTAGGCTTAGGCTTAGGCTTAGGCTTAGGCTTAGGCTTAGGCTTAGGCTTAGGCTTAGGCTTAGGCTTAGGCTTAGGCTTAGGCTTAGGCTTAGGCTTAGGCTTAGGCTTAGGCTTAGGCTTAGGCTTAGGCTTAGGCTTAGGCTTAGGCTTAGGCTTAGGCTTAGGCTTAGGCTTAGGCTTAGGCTTAGGCTTAGGCTTAGGCTTAGGCTTAGGCTTAGGCTTAGGCTTAGGCTTAGGCTTAGGCTTAGGCTTAGGCTTAGGCTTAGGCTTAGGCTTAGTTAGGCTTAGGCTTAGGCTTAGGCTTAGGCTTAGGCTTAGGCTTAGGCTTAGGCTTAGGCTTAGGCTTAGGCTTAGGCTTAGGCTTAGGCTTAGGCTTAGGCTTAGGCTTAGGCTTAGGCTTAGGCTTAGGCTTAGGCTTAGGCTTAGGCTTAGGCTTAGGCTTAGGCTTAGGCTTAGGCTTAGGCTTAGGCTTAGGCTTAGGCTTAGGCTTAGGCTTAGGCTTAGGCTTAGGCTTAGGCTTAGGCTTAGGCTTAGGCTTAGGCTTAGGCTTAGGCTTAGGCTTAGGCTTAGGCTTAGGCTTAGGCTTAGGCTTAGGCTTAGGCTTAGGCTTAGGCTTAGGCTTAGGCTTAGGCTTAGGCTTAGGCTTAGGCTTAGGCTTAGGCTTAGGCTTAGGCTTAGGCTTAGGCTTAGGCTTAGGCTTAGGCTTAGGCTTAGGCTTAGGCTTAGGCTTAGGCTTAGGCTTAGGCTTAGGCTTAGGCTTAGGCTTAGGCTTAGGCTTAGGCTTAGGCTTAGGCTTAGGCTTAGGCTTAGGCTTAGGCTTAGGCTTAGGCTTAGGCTTAGGCTTAGGCTTAGGCTTAGGCTTAGGCTTAGGCTTAGGCTTAGGGCTTAGGCTTAGGCTTAGGCTTAGGCTTAGGCTTAGGCTTAGGCTTAGGCTTAGGCTTAGGCTTAGGCTTAGGCTTAGGCTTAGGCTTAGGCTTAGGCTTAGGCTTAGGCTTAGGCTTAGGCTTAGGCTTAGGCTTAGGCTTAGGCTTAGGCTTAGGCTTAGGCTTAGGCTTAGGCTTAGGCTTAGGCTTAGGCTTAGGCTTAGGCTTAGGCTTAGGCTTAGGCTTAGGCTTAGGCTTAGGCTTAGGCTTAGGCTTAGGCTTAGGCTTAGGCTTAGGCTTAGGCTTAGGCTTAGGCTTAGGCTTAGGCTTAGGCTTAGGCTTAGGCTTAGGCTTAGGCTTAGGCTTAGGCTTAGGCTTAGGCTTAGGCTTAGGCTTAGGCTTAGGCTTAGGCTTAGGCTTAGGCTTAGGCTTAGGCTTAGGCTTAGGCTTAGGGCTTAGGCTTAGGCTTAGGCTTAGGCTTAGGCTTAGGCTTAGGCTTAGGCTTAGGCTTAGGCTTAGGCTTAGGCTTAGGCTTAGGCTTAGGCTTAGGCTTAGGCTTAGGCTTAGGCTTAGGCTTAGGCTTAGGCTTAGGCTTAGGCTTAGGCTTAGGCTTAGGCTTAGGCTTAGGCTTAGGCTTAGGCTTAGGCTTAGGCTTAGGCTTAGGCTTAGGCTTAGGCTTAGGCTTAGGCTTAGGCTTAGGCTTAGGCTTAGGCTTAGGCTTAGGCTTAGGCTTAGGCTTAGGCTTAGGCTTAGGCTTAGGCTTAGGCTTAGGCTTAGGCTTAGGCTTAGGCTTAGGCTTAGGCTTAGGCTTAGGCTTAGGCTTAGGCTTAGGCTTAGGCTTAGGCTTAGGCTTAGGCTTAGGCTTAGGCTTAGGCTTAGGCTTAGGCTTAGGCTTAGGCTTAGGCTTAGGCTTAGGCTTAGGCTTAGGCTTAGGCTTAGGCTTAGGCTTAGGCTTAGGCTTAGGCTTAGGCTTAGGCTTAGGCTTAGGCTTAGGCTTAGGCTTAGGCTTAGGCTTAGGCTTAGGCTTAGGCTTAGGCTTAGGCTTAGGCTTAGGCTTAGGCTTAGGCTTAGGCTTAGGCTTAGGCTTAGGCTTAGGCTTAGGCTTAGGCTTAGGCTTAGGCTTAGGCTTAGGCTTAGGCTTAGGCTTAGGCTTAGGCTTAGGCTTAGGCTTAGGCTTAGGCTTAGGCTTAGGCTTAGGCTTAGGCTTAGGCTTAGGCTTAGGCTTAGGCTTAGGCTTAGGCTTAGGCTTAGGCTTAGGCTTAGGCTTAGGCTTAGGCTTAGGCTTAGGCTTAGGCTTAGGCTTAGGCTTAGGCTTAGGCTTAGGCTTAGGCTTAGGCTTAGGCTTAGGCTTAGGCTTAGGCTTAGGCTTAGGCTTAGGCTTAGGCTTAGGCTTAGGCTTAGGCTTAGGCTTAGGCTTAGGCTTAGGCTTAGGCTTAGGCTTAGGCTTAGGCTTAGGCTTAGGCTTAGGCTTAGGCTTAGGCTTAGGCTTAGGCTTAGGCTTAGGCTTAGGCTTAGGCTTAGGCTTAGGCTTAGGCTTAGGCTTAGGCTTAGGCTTAGGCTTAGGCTTAGGCTTAGGCTTAGGCTTAGGCTTAGGCTTAGGCTTAGGCTTAGGCTTAGGCTTAGGCTTAGGCTTAGGCTTAGGCTTAGGCTTAGGCTTAGGCTTTAGGCTTAGGCTTAGGCTTAGGCTTAGGCTTAGGCTTAGGCTTAGGCTTAGGCTTAGGCTTAGGCTTAGGCTTAGGCTTAGGCTTAGGCTTAGGCTTAGGCTTAGGCTTAGGCTTAGGCTTAGGCTTAGGCTTAGGCTTAGGCTTAGGCTTAGGCTTAGGCTTAGGCTTAGGCTTAGGCTTAGGCTTAGGCTTAGGCTTAGGCTTAGGCTTAGGCTTAGGCTTAGGCTTAGGCTTAGGCTTAGGCTTAGGCTTAGGCTTAGGCTTAGGCTTAGGCTTAGGCTTAGGCTTAGGCTTAGGCTTAGGCTTAGGCTTAGGCTTAGGCTTAGGCTTAGGCTTAGGCTTAGGCTTAGGCTTAGGCTTAGGCTTAGGCTTAGGCTTAGGCTTAGGCTTAGGCTTAGGCTTAGGCTTAGGCTTAGGCTTAGGCTTAGGCTTAGGCTTAGGCTTAGGCTTAGGCTTAGGCTTAGGCTTAGGCTTAGGCTTAGGCTTAGGCTTAGGCTTAGGCTTAGGCTTAGGCTTAGGCTTAGGCTTAGGCTTAGGCTTAGGCTTAGGCTTAGGCTTAGGCTTAGGCTTAGGCTTAGGCTTAGGCTTAGGCTTAGGCTTAGGCTTAGGCTTAGGCTTAGGCTTAGGCTTAGGCTTAGGCTTAGGCTTAGGCTTAGGCTTAGGCTTAGGCTTAGGCTTAGGCTTAGGCTTAGGCTTAGGCTTAGGCTTAGGCTTAGGCTTAGGCTTAGGCTTAGGCTTAGGCTTAGGCTTAGGCTTAGGCTTAGGCTTAGGCTTAGGCTTAGGCTTAGGCTTAGGCTTAGGCTTAGGCTTAGGCTTAGGCTTAGGCTTAGGCTTAGGCTTAGGCTTAGGCTTAGGCTTAGGCTTAGGCTTAGGCTTAGGCTTAGGCTTAGGCTTAGGCTTAGGCTTAGGCTTAGGCTTAGGCTTAGGCTTAGGCTTAGGCTTAGGCTTAGGCTTAGGCTTAGGCTTAGGCTTAGGCTTAGGCTTAGGCTTAGGCTTAGGCTTAGGCTTAGGCTTAGGCTTAGGCTTAGGCTTAGGCTTAGGCTTAGGCTTAGGCTTAGGCTTAGGCTTAGGCTTAGGCTTAGGCTTAGGCTTAGGCTTAGGCTTAGGCTTAGGCTTAGGCTTAGGCTTAGGCTTAGGCTTAGGCTTAGGCTTAGGCTTAGGCTTAGGCTTAGGCTTAGGCTTAGGCTTAGGCTTAGGCTTAGGCTTAGGCTTAGGCTTAGGCTTAGGCTTAGGCTTAGGCTTAGGCTTAGGCTTAGGCTTAGGCTTAGGCTTAGGCTTAGGCTTAGGCTTAGGCTTAGGCTTAGGCTTAGGCTTAGGCTTAGGCTTAGGCTTAGGCTTAGGCTTAGGCTTAGGCTTAGGCTTAGGCTTAGGCTTAGGCTTAGGCTTAGGCTTAGGCTTAGGCTTAGGCTTAGGCTTAGGCTTAGGCTTAGGCTTAGGCTTAGGCTTAGGCTTAGGCTTAGGCTTAGGCTTAGGCTTAGGCTTAGGCTTAGGCTTAGGCTTAGGCTTAGGCTTAGGCTTAGGCTTAGGCTTAGGCTTAGGCTTAGGCTTAGGCTTAGGCTTAGGCTTAGGCTTAGGCTTAGGCTTAGGCTTAGGCTTAGGCTTAGGCTTAGGCTTAGGCTTAGGCTTAGGCTTAGGCTTAGGCTTAGGCTTAGGCTTAGGCTTAGGCTTAGGCTTAGGCTTAGGCTTAGGCTTAGGCTTAGGCTTAGGCTTAGGCTTAGGCTTAGGCTTAGGCTTAGGCTTAGGCTTAGGCTTAGGCTTAGGCTTAGGCTTAGGCTTAGGCTTAGGCTTAGGCTTAGGCTTAGGCTTAGGCTTAGGCTTAGGCTTAGGCTTAGGCTTAGGCTTAGGCTTAGGCTTAGGCTTAGGCTTAGGCTTAGGCTTAGGCTTAGGCTTAGGCTTAGGCTTAGGCTTAGGCTTAGGCTTAGGCTTAGGCTTAGGCTTAGGCTTAGGCTTAGGCTTAGGCTTAGGCTTAGGCTTAGGCTTAGGCTTAGGCTTAGGCTTAGGCTTAGGCTTAGGCTTAGGCTTAGGCTTAGGCTTAGGCTTAGGCTTAGGCTTAGGCTTAGGCTTAGGCTTAGGCTTAGGCTTAGGCTTAGGCTTAGGCTTAGGCTTAGGCTTAGGCTTAGGCTTAGGCTTAGGCTTAGGCTTAGGCTTAGGCTTAGGCTTAGGCTTAGGCTTAGGCTTAGGCTTAGGCTTAGGCTTAGGCTTAGGCTTAGGCTTAGGCTTAGGCTTAGGCTTAGGCTTAGGCTTAGGCTTAGGCTTAGGCTTAGGCTTAGGCTTAGGCTTAGGCTTAGGCTTAGGCTTAGGCTTAGGCTTAGGCTTAGGCTTAGGCTTAGGCTTAGGCTTAGGCTTAGGCTTAGGCTTAGGCTTAGGCTTAGGCTTAGGCTTAGGCTTAGGCTTAGGCTTAGGCTTAGGCTTAGGCTTAGGCTTAGGCTTAGGCTTAGGCTTAGGCTTAGGCTTAGGCTTAGGCTTAGGCTTAGGCTTAGGCTTAGGCTTAGGCTTAGGCTTAGGCTTAGGCTTAGGCTTAGGCTTAGGCTTAGGCTTAGGCTTAGGCTTAGGCTTAGGCTTAGGCTTAGGCTTAGGCTTAGGCTTAGGCTTAGGCTTAGGCTTAGGCTTAGGCTTAGGCTTAGGCTTAGGCTTAGGCTTAGGCTTAGGCTTAGGCTTAGGCTTAGGCTTAGGCTTAGGCTTAGGCTTAGGCTTAGGCTTAGGCTTAGGCTTAGGCTTAGGCTTAGGCTTAGGCTTAGGCTTAGGCTTAGGCTTAGGCTTAGGCTTAGGCTTAGGCTTAGGCTTAGGCTTAGGCTTAGGCTTAGGCTTAGGCTTAGGCTTAGGCTTAGGCTTAGGCTTAGGCTTAGGCTTAGGCTTAGGCTTAGGCTTAGGCTTAGGCTTAGGCTTAGGCTTAGGCTTAGGCTTAGGCTTAGGCTTAGGCTTAGGCTTAGGCTTAGGCTTAGGCTTAGGCTTAGGCTTAGGCTTAGGCTTAGGCTTAGGCTTAGGCTTAGGCTTAGGCTTAGGCTTAGGCTTAGGCTTAGGCTTAGGCTTAGGCTTAGGCTTAGGCTTAGGCTTAGGCTTAGGCTTAGGCTTAGGCTTAGGCTTAGGCTTAGGCTTAGGCTTAGGCTTAGGCTTAGGCTTAGGCTTAGGCTTAGGCTTAGGCTTAGGCTTAGGCTTAGGCTTAGGCTTAGGCTTAGGCTTAGGCTTAGGCTTAGGCTTAGGCTTAGGCTTAGGCTTAGGCTTAGGCTTAGGCTTAGGCTTAGGCTTAGGCTTAGGCTTAGGCTTAGGCTTAGGCTTAGGCTTAGGCTTAGGCTTAGGCTTAGGCTTAGGCTTAGGCTTAGGCTTAGGCTTAGGCTTAGGCTTAGGCTTAGGCTTAGGCTTAGGCTTAGGCTTAGGCTTAGGCTTAGGCTTAGGCTTAGGCTTAGGCTTAGGCTTAGGCTTAGGCTTAGGCTTAGGCTTAGGCTTAGGCTTAGGCTTAGGCTTAGGCTTAGGCTTAGGCTTAGGCTTAGGCTTAGGCTTAGGCTTAGGCTTAGGCTTAGGCTTAGGCTTAGGCTTAGGCTTAGGCTTAGGCTTAGGCTTAGGCTTAGGCTTAGGCTTAGGCTTAGGCTTAGGCTTAGGCTTAGGCTTAGGCTTAGGCTTAGGCTTAGGCTTAGGCTTAGGCTTAGGCTTAGGCTTAGGCTTAGGCTTAGGCTTAGGCTTAGGCTTAGGCTTAGGCTTAGGCTTAGGCTTAGGCTTAGGCTTAGGCTTAGGCTTAGGCTTAGGCTTAGGCTTAGGCTTAGGCTTAGGCTTAGGCTTAGGCTTAGGCTTAGGCTTAGGCTTAGGCTTAGGCTTAGGCTTAGGCTTAGGCTTAGGCTTAGGCTTAGGCTTAGGCTTAGGCTTAGGCTTAGGCTTAGGCTTAGGCTTAGGCTTAGGCTTAGGCTTAGGCTTAGGCTTAGGCTTAGGCTTAGGCTTAGGCTTAGGCTTAGGCTTAGGCTTAGGCTTAGGCTTAGGCTTAGGCTTAGGCTTAGGCTTAGGCTTAGGCTTAGGCTTAGGCTTAGGCTTAGGCTTAGGCTTAGGCTTAGGCTTAGGCTTAGGCTTAGGCTTAGGCTTAGGCTTAGGCTTAGGCTTAGGCTTAGGCTTAGGCTTAGGCTTAGGCTTAGGCTTAGGCTTAGGCTTAGGCTTAGGCTTAGGCTTAGGCTTAGGCTTAGGCTTAGGCTTAGGCTTAGGCTTAGGCTTAGGCTTAGGCTTAGGCTTAGGCTTAGGCTTAGGCTTAGGCTTAGGCTTAGGCTTAGGCTTAGGCTTAGGCTTAGGCTTAGGCTTAGGCTTAGGCTTAGGCTTAGGCTTAGGCTTAGGCTTAGGCTTAGGCTTAGGCTTAGGCTTAGGCTTAGGCTTAGGCTTAGGCTTAGGCTTAGGCTTAGGCTTAGGCTTAGGCTTAGGCTTAGGCTTAGGCTTAGGCTTAGGCTTAGGCTTAGGCTTAGGCTTAGGCTTAGGCTTAGGCTTAGGCTTAGGCTTAGGCTTAGGCTTAGGGCTTAGGCTTAGGCTTAGGCTTAGGCTTAGGCTTAGGCTTAGGCTTAGGCTTAGGCTTAGGCTTAGGCTTAGGCTTAGGCTTAGGCTTAGGCTTAGGCTTAGGCTTAGGCTTAGGCTTAGGCTTAGGCTTAGGCTTAGGCTTAGGCTTAGGCTTAGGCTTAGGCTTAGGCTTAGGCTTAGGCTTAGGCTTAGGCTTAGGCTTAGGCTTAGGCTTAGGCTTAGGCTTAGGCTTAGGCTTAGGCTTAGGCTTAGGCTTAGGCTTAGGCTTAGGCTTAGGCTTAGGCTTAGGCTTAGGCTTAGGCTTAGGCTTAGGCTTAGGCTTAGGCTTAGGCTTAGGCTTAGGCTTAGGCTTAGGCTTAGGCTTAGGCTTAGGCTTAGGCTTAGGCTTAGGCTTAGGCTTAGGCTTAGGCTTAGGCTTAGGCTTAGGCTTAGGCTTAGGCTTAGGCTTAGGCTTAGGCTTAGGCTTAGGCTTAGGCTTAGGCTTAGGCTTAGGCTTAGGCTTAGGCTTAGGCTTAGGCTTAGGCTTAGGCTTAGGCTTAGGCTTAGGCTTAGGCTTAGGCTTAGGCTTAGGCTTAGGCTTAGGCTTAGGCTTAGGCTTAGGCTTAGGCTTAGGCTTAGGCTTAGGCTTAGGCTTAGGCTTAGGCTTAGGCTTAGGCTTAGGCTTAGGCTTAGGCTTAGGCTTAGGCTTAGGCTTAGGCTTAGGCTTAGGCTTAGGCTTAGGCTTAGGCTTAGGCTTAGGCTTAGGCTTAGGCTTAGGCTTAGGCTTAGGCTTAGGCTTAGGCTTAGGCTTAGGCTTAGGCTTAGGCTTAGGCTTAGGCTTAGGCTTAGGCTTAGGCTTAGGCTTAGGCTTAGGCTTAGGCTTAGGCTTAGGCTTAGGCTTAGGCTTAGGCTTAGGCTTAGGCTTAGGCTTAGGCTTAGGCTTAGGCTTAGGCTTAGGCTTAGGCTTAGGCTTAGGCTTAGGCTTAGGCTTAGGCTTAGGCTTAGGCTTAGGCTTAGGCTTAGGCTTAGGCTTAGGCTTAGGCTTAGGCTTAGGCTTAGGCTTAGGCTTAGGCTTAGGCTTAGGCTTAGGCTTAGGCTTAGGCTTAGGCTTAGGCTTAGGCTTAGGCTTAGGCTTAGGCTTAGGCTTAGGCTTAGGCTTAGGCTTAGGCTTAGGCTTAGGCTTAGGCTTAGGCTTAGGCTTAGGCTTAGGCTTAGGCTTAGGCTTAGGCTTAGGCTTAGGCTTAGGCTTAGGCTTAGGCTTAGGCTTAGGCTTAGGCTTAGGCTTAGGCTTAGGCTTAGGCTTAGGCTTAGGCTTAGGCTTAGGCTTAGGCTTAGGCTTAGGCTTAGGCTTAGGCTTAGGCTTAGGCTTAGGCTTAGGCTTAGGCTTAGGCTTAGGCTTAGGCTTAGGCTTAGGCTTAGGCTTAGGCTTAGGCTTAGGCTTAGGCTTAGGCTTAGGCTTAGGCTTAGGCTTAGGCTTAGGCTTAGGCTTAGGCTTAGGCTTAGGCTTAGGCTTAGGCTTAGGCTTAGGCTTAGGCTTAGGCTTAGGCTTAGGCTTAGGCTTAGGCTTAGGCTTAGGCTTAGGCTTAGGCTTAGGCTTAGGCTTAGGCTTAGGCTTAGGCTTAGGCTTAGGCTTAGGCTTAGGCTTAGGCTTAGGCTTAGGCTTAGGCTTAGGCTTAGGCTTAGGCTTAGGCTTAGGCTTAGGCTTAGGCTTAGGCTTAGGCTTAGGCTTAGGCTTAGGCTTAGGCTTAGGCTTAGGCTTAGGCTTAGGCTTAGGCTTAGGCTTAGGCTTAGGCTTAGGCTTAGGCTTAGGCTTAGGCTTAGGCTTAGGCTTAGGCTTAGGCTTAGGCTTAGGCTTAGGCTTAGGCTTAGGCTTAGGCTTAGGCTTAGGCTTAGGCTTAGGCTTAGGCTTAGGCTTAGGCTTAGGCTTAGGCTTAGGCTTAGGCTTAGGCTTAGGCTTAGGCTTAGGCTTAGGCTTAGGCTTAGGCTTAGGCTTAGGCTTAGGCTTAGGCTTAGGCTTAGGCTTAGGCTTAGGCTTAGGCTTAGGCTTAGGCTTAGGCTTAGGCTTAGGCTTAGGCTTAGGCTTAGGCTTAGGCTTAGGCTTAGGCTTAGGCTTAGGCTTAGGCTTAGGCTTAGGCTTAGGCTTAGGCTTAGGCTTAGGCTTAGGCTTAGGCTTAGGCTTAGGCTTAGGCTTAGGCTTAGGCTTAGGCTTAGGCTTAGGCTTAGGCTTAGGCTTAGGCTTAGGCTTAGGCTTAGGCTTAGGCTTAGGCTTAGGCTTAGGCTTAGGCTTAGGCTTAGGCTTAGGCTTAGGCTTAGGCTTAGGCTTAGGCTTAGGCTTAGGCTTAGGCTTAGGCTTAGGCTTAGGCTTAGGCTTAGGCTTAGGCTTAGGCTTAGGCTTAGGCTTAGGCTTAGGCTTAGGCTTAGGCTTAGGCTTAGGCTTAGGCTTAGGCTTAGGCTTAGGCTTAGGCTTAGGCTTAGGCTTAGGCTTAGGCTTAGGCTTAGGCTTAGGCTTAGGCTTAGGCTTAGGCTTAGGCTTAGGCTTAGGCTTAGGCTTAGGCTTAGGCTTAGGCTTAGGCTTAGGCTTAGGCTTAGGCTTAGGCTTAGGCTTAGGCTTAGGCTTAGGCTTAGGCTTAGGCTTAGGCTTAGGCTTAGGCTTAGGCTTAGGCTTAGGCTTAGGCTTAGGCTTAGGCTTAGGCTTAGGCTTAGGCTTAGGCTTAGGCTTAGGCTTAGGCTTAGGCTTAGGCTTAGGCTTAGGCTTAGGCTTAGGCTTAGGCTTAGGCTTAGGCTTAGGCTTAGGCTTAGGCTTAGGCTTAGGCTTAGGCTTAGGCTTAGGCTTAGGCTTAGGCTTAGGCTTAGGCTTAGGCTTAGGCTTAGGCTTAGGCTTAGGCTTAGGCTTAGGCTTAGGCTTAGGCTTAGGCTTAGGCTTAGGCTTAGGCTTAGGCTTAGGCTTAGGCTTAGGCTTAGGCTTAGGCTTAGGCTTAGGCTTAGGCTTAGGCTTAGGCTTAGGCTTAGGCTTAGGCTTAGGCTTAGGCTTAGGCTTAGGCTTAGGCTTAGGCTTAGGCTTAGGCTTAGGCTTAGGCTTAGGCTTAGGCTTAGGCTTAGGCTTAGGCTTAGGCTTAGGCTTAGGCTTAGGCTTAGGCTTAGGCTTAGGCTTAGGCTTAGGCTTAGGCTTAGGCTTAGGCTTAGGCTTAGGCTTAGGCTTAGGCTTAGGCTTAGGCTTAGGCTTAGGCTTAGGCTTAGGCTTAGGCTTAGGCTTAGGCTTAGGCTTAGGCTTAGGCTTAGGCTTAGGCTTAGGCTTAGGCTTAGGCTTAGGCTTAGGCTTAGGCTTAGGCTTAGGCTTAGGCTTAGGCTTAGGCTTAGGCTTAGGCTTAGGCTTAGGCTTAGGCTTAGGCTTAGGCTTAGGCTTAGGCTTAGGCTTAGGCTTAGGCTTAGGCTTAGGCTTAGGCTTAGGCTTAGGCTTAGGCTTAGGCTTAGGCTTAGGCTTAGGCTTAGGCTTAGGCTTAGGCTTAGGCTTAGGCTTAGGCTTAGGCTTAGGCTTAGGCTTAGGCTTAGGCTTAGGCTTAGGCTTAGGCTTAGGCTTAGGCTTAGGCTTAGGCTTAGGCTTAGGCTTAGGCTTAGGCTTAGGCTTAGGCTTAGGCTTAGGCTTAGGCTTAGGCTTAGGCTTAGGCTTAGGCTTAGGCTTAGGCTTAGGCTTAGGCTTAGGCTTAGGCTTAGGCTTAGGCTTAGGCTTAGGCTTAGGCTTAGGCTTAGGCTTAGGCTTAGGCTTAGGCTTAGGCTTAGGCTTAGGCTTAGGCTTAGGCTTAGGCTTAGGCTTAGGCTTAGGCTTAGGCTTAGGCTTAGGCTTAGGCTTAGGCTTAGGCTTAGGCTTAGGCTTAGGCTTAGGCTTAGGGCTTAGGCTTAGGCTTAGGCTTAGGCTTAGGCTTAGGCTTAGGCTTAGGCTTAGGCTTAGGCTTAGGCTTAGGCTTAGGCTTAGGCTTAGGCTTAGGCTTAGGCTTAGGCTTAGGCTTAGGCTTAGGCTTAGGCTTAGGCTTAGGCTTAGGCTTAGGCTTAGGCTTAGGCTTAGGCTTAGGCTTAGGCTTAGGCTTAGGCTTAGGCTTAGGCTTAGGCTTAGGCTTAGGCTTAGGCTTAGGCTTAGGCTTAGGCTTAGGCTTAGGCTTAGGCTTAGGCTTAGGCTTAGGCTTAGGCTTAGGCTTAGGCTTAGGCTTAGGCTTAGGCTTAGGCTTAGGCTTAGGCTTAGGCTTAGGCTTAGGCTTAGGCTTAGGCTTAGGCTTAGGCTTAGGCTTAGGCTTAGGCTTAGGCTTAGGCTTAGGCTTAGGCTTAGGCTTAGGCTTAGGCTTAGGCTTAGGCTTAGGCTTAGGCTTAGGCTTAGGCTTAGGCTTAGGCTTAGGCTTAGGCTTAGGCTTAGGCTTAGGCTTAGGCTTAGGCTTAGGCTTAGGCTTAGGCTTAGGCTTAGGCTTAGGCTTAGGCTTAGGCTTAGGCTTAGGCTTAGGCTTAGGCTTAGGCTTAGGCTTAGGCTTAGGCTTAGGCTTAGGCTTAGGCTTAGGCTTAGGCTTAGGCTTAGGCTTAGGCTTAGGCTTAGGCTTAGGCTTAGGCTTAGGCTTAGGCTTAGGCTTAGGCTTAGGCTTAGGCTTAGGCTTAGGCTTAGGCTTAGGCTTAGGCTTAGGCTTAGGCTTAGGCTTAGGCTTAGGCTTAGGCTTAGGCTTAGGCTTAGGCTTAGGCTTAGGCTTAGGCTTAGGCTTAGGCTTAGGCTTAGGCTTAGGCTTAGGCTTAGGCTTAGGCTTAGGCTTAGGCTTAGGCTTAGGCTTAGGCTTAGGCTTAGGCTTAGGCTTAGGCTTAGGCTTAGGCTTAGGCTTAGGCTTAGGCTTAGGCTTAGGCTTAGGCTTAGGCTTAGGCTTAGGCTTAGGCTTAGGCTTAGGCTTAGGCTTAGGCTTAGGCTTAGGCTTAGGCTTAGGCTTAGGCTTAGGCTTAGGCTTAGGCTTAGGCTTAGGCTTAGGCTTAGGCTTAGGCTTAGGCTTAGGCTTAGGCTTAGGCTTAGGCTTAGGCTTAGGCTTAGGCTTAGGCTTAGGCTTAGGCTTAGGCTTAGGCTTAGGCTTAGGCTTAGGCTTAGGCTTAGGCTTAGGCTTAGGCTTAGGCTTAGGCTTAGGCTTAGGCTTAGGCTTAGGCTTAGGCTTAGGCTTAGGCTTAGGCTTAGGCTTAGGCTTAGGCTTAGGCTTAGGCTTAGGCTTAGGCTTAGGCTTAGGCTTAGGCTTAGGCTTAGGCTTAGGCTTAGGCTTAGGCTTAGGCTTAGGCTTAGGCTTAGGCTTAGGCTTAGGCTTAGGCTTAGGCTTAGGCTTAGGCTTAGGCTTAGGCTTAGGCTTAGGCTTAGGCTTAGGCTTAGGCTTAGGCTTAGGCTTAGGCTTAGGCTTAGGCTTAGGCTTAGGCTTAGGCTTAGGCTTAGGCTTAGGCTTAGGCTTAGGCTTAGGCTTAGGCTTAGGCTTAGGCTTAGGCTTAGGCTTAGGCTTAGGCTTAGGCTTAGGCTTAGGCTTAGGCTTAGGCTTAGGCTTAGGCTTAGGCTTAGGCTTAGGCTTAGGCTTAGGCTTAGGCTTAGGCTTAGGCTTAGGCTTAGGCTTAGGCTTAGGCTTAGGCTTAGGCTTAGGCTTAGGCTTAGGCTTAGGCTTAGGCTTAGGCTTAGGCTTAGGCTTAGGCTTAGGCTTAGGCTTAGGCTTAGGCTTAGGCTTAGGCTTAGGCTTAGGCTTAGGCTTAGGCTTAGGCTTAGGCTTAGGCTTAGGCTTAGGCTTAGGCTTAGGCTTAGGCTTAGGCTTAGGCTTAGGCTTAGGCTTAGGCTTAGGCTTAGGCTTAGGCTTAGGCTTAGGCTTAGGCTTAGGCTTAGGCTTAGGCTTAGGCTTAGGCTTAGGCTTAGGCTTAGGCTTAGGCTTAGGCTTAGGCTTAGGCTTAGGCTTAGGCTTAGGCTTAGGCTTAGGCTTAGGCTTAGGCTTAGGCTTAGGCTTAGGCTTAGGCTTAGGCTTAGGCTTAGGCTTAGGCTTAGGCTTAGGCTTAGGCTTAGGCTTAGGCTTAGGCTTAGGCTTAGGCTTAGGCTTAGGCTTAGGCTTAGGCTTAGGCTTAGGCTTAGGCTTAGGCTTAGGCTTAGGCTTAGGCTTAGGCTTAGGCTTAGGCTTAGGCTTAGGCTTAGGCTTAGGCTTAGGCTTAGGCTTAGGCTTAGGCTTAGGCTTAGGCTTAGGCTTAGGCTTAGGCTTAGGCTTAGGCTTAGGCTTAGGCTTAGGCTTAGGCTTAGGCTTAGGCTTAGGCTTAGGCTTAGGCTTAGGCTTAGGCTTAGGCTTAGGCTTAGGCTTAGGCTTAGGCTTAGGCTTAGGCTTAGGCTTAGGCTTAGGCTTAGGCTTAGGCTTAGGCTTAGGCTTAGGCTTAGGCTTAGGCTTAGGCTTAGGCTTAGGCTTAGGCTTAGGCTTAGGCTTAGGCTTAGGCTTAGGCTTAGGCTTAGGCTTAGGCTTAGGCTTAGGCTTAGGCTTAGGCTTAGGCTTAGGCTTAGGCTTAGGCTTAGGCTTAGGCTTAGGCTTAGGCTTAGGCTTAGGCTTAGGCTTAGGCTTAGGCTTAGGCTTAGGCTTAGGCTTAGGCTTAGGCTTAGGCTTAGGCTTAGGCTTAGGCTTAGGCTTAGGCTTAGGCTTAGGCTTAGGCTTAGGCTTAGGCTTAGGCTTAGGCTTAGGCTTAGGCTTAGGCTTAGGCTTAGGCTTAGGCTTAGGCTTAGGCTTAGGCTTAGGCTTAGGCTTAGGCTTAGGCTTAGGCTTAGGCTTAGGCTTAGGCTTAGGCTTAGGCTTAGGCTTAGGCTTAGGCTTAGGCTTAGGCTTAGGCTTAGGCTTAGGCTTAGGCTTAGGCTTAGGCTTAGGCTTAGGCTTAGGCTTAGGCTTAGGCTTAGGCTTAGGCTTAGGCTTAGGCTTAGGCTTAGGCTTAGGCTTAGGCTTAGGCTTAGGCTTAGGCTTAGGCTTAGGCTTAGGCTTAGGCTTAGGCTTAGGCTTAGGCTTAGGCTTAGGCTTAGGCTTAGGCTTAGGCTTAGGCTTAGGCTTAGGCTTAGGCTTAGGCTTAGGCTTAGGCTTAGGCTTAGGCTTAGGCTTAGGCTTAGGCTTAGGCTTAGGCTTAGGCTTAGGCTTAGGCTTAGGCTTAGGCTTAGGCTTAGGCTTAGGCTTAGGCTTAGGCTTAGGCTTAGGCTTAGGCTTAGGCTTAGGCTTAGGCTTAGGCTTAGGCTTAGGCTTAGGCTTAGGCTTAGGCTTAGGCTTAGGCTTAGGCTTAGGCTTAGGCTTAGGCTTAGGCTTAGGCTTAGGCTTAGGCTTAGGCTTAGGCTTAGGCTTAGGCTTAGGCTTAGGCTTAGGCTTAGGCTTAGGCTTAGGCTTAGGCTTAGGCTTAGGCTTAGGCTTAGGCTTAGGCTTAGGCTTAGGCTTAGGCTTAGGCTTAGGCTTAGGCTTAGGCTTAGGCTTAGGCTTAGGCTTAGGCTTAGGCTTAGGCTTAGGCTTAGGCTTAGGCTTAGGCTTAGGCTTAGGCTTAGGCTTAGGCTTAGGCTTAGGCTTAGGCTTAGGCTTAGGCTTAGGCTTAGGCTTAGGCTTAGGCTTAGGCTTAGGCTTAGGCTTAGGCTTAGGCTTAGGCTTAGGCTTAGGCTTAGGCTTAGGCTTAGGCTTAGGCTTAGGCTTAGGCTTAGGCTTAGGCTTAGGCTTAGGCTTAGGCTTAGGCTTAGGCTTAGGCTTAGGCTTAGGCTTAGGCTTAGGCTTAGGCTTAGGCTTAGGCTTAGGCTTAGGCTTAGGCTTAGGCTTAGGCTTAGGCTTAGGCTTAGGCTTAGGCTTAGGCTTAGGCTTAGGCTTAGGCTTAGGCTTAGGCTTAGGCTTAGGCTTAGGCTTAGGCTTAGGCTTAGGCTTAGGCTTAGGCTTAGGCTTAGGCTTAGGCTTAGGCTTAGGCTTAGGCTTAGGCTTAGGCTTAGGCTTAGGCTTAGGCTTAGGCTTAGGCTTAGGCTTAGGCTTAGGCTTAGGCTTAGGCTTAGGCTTAGGCTTAGGCTTAGGCTTAGGCTTAGGCTTAGGCTTAGGCTTAGGCTTAGGCTTAGGCTTAGGCTTAGGCTTAGGCTTAGGCTTAGGCTTAGGCTTAGGCTTAGGCTTAGGCTTAGGCTTAGGCTTAGGCTTAGGCTTAGGCTTAGGCTTAGGCTTAGGCTTAGGCTTAGGCTTAGGCTTAGGCTTAGGCTTAGGCTTAGGCTTAGGCTTAGGCTTAGGCTTAGGCTTAGGCTTAGGCTTAGGCTTAGGCTTAGGCTTAGGCTTAGGCTTAGGCTTAGGCTTAGGCTTAGGCTTAGGCTTAGGCTTAGGCTTAGGCTTAGGCTTAGGCTTAGGCTTAGGCTTAGGCTTAGGCTTAGGCTTAGGCTTAGGCTTAGGCTTAGGCTTAGGCTTAGGCTTAGGCTTAGGCTTAGGCTTAGGCTTAGGCTTAGGCTTAGGCTTAGGCTTAGGCTTAGGCTTAGGCTTAGGCTTAGGCTTAGGCTTAGGCTTAGGCTTAGGCTTAGGCTTAGGCTTAGGCTTAGGCTTAGGCTTAGGCTTAGGCTTAGGCTTAGGCTTAGGCTTAGGCTTAGGCTTAGGCTTAGGCTTAGGCTTAGGCTTAGGCTTAGGCTTAGGCTTAGGCTTAGGCTTAGGCTTAGGCTTAGGCTTAGGCTTAGGCTTAGGCTTAGGCTTAGGCTTAGGCTTAGGCTTAGGCTTAGGCTTAGGCTTAGGCTTAGGCTTAGGCTTAGGCTTAGGCTTAGGCTTAGGCTTAGGCTTAGGCTTAGGCTTAGGCTTAGGCTTAGGCTTAGGCTTAGGCTTAGGCTTAGGCTTAGGCTTAGGCTTAGGCTTAGGCTTAGGCTTAGGCTTAGGCTTAGGCTTAGGCTTAGGCTTAGGCTTAGGCTTAGGCTTAGGCTTAGGCTTAGGCTTAGGCTTAGGCTTAGGCTTAGGCTTAGGCTTAGGCTTAGGCTTAGGCTTAGGCTTAGGCTTAGGCTTAGGCTTAGGCTTAGGCTTAGGCTTAGGCTTAGGCTTAGGCTTAGGCTTAGGCTTAGGCTTAGGCTTAGGCTTAGGCTTAGGCTTAGGCTTAGGCTTAGGCTTAGGCTTAGGCTTAGGCTTAGGCTTAGGCTTAGGCTTAGGCTTAGGCTTAGGCTTAGGCTTAGGCTTAGGCTTAGGCTTAGGCTTAGGCTTAGGCTTAGGCTTAGGCTTAGGCTTAGGCTTAGGCTTAGGCTTAGGCTTAGGCTTAGGCTTAGGCTTAGGCTTAGGCTTAGGCTTAGGCTTAGGCTTAGGCTTAGGCTTAGGCTTAGGCTTAGGCTTAGGCTTAGGCTTAGGCTTAGGCTTAGGCTTAGGCTTAGGCTTAGGCTTAGGCTTAGGCTTAGGCTTAGGCTTAGGCTTAGGCTTAGGCTTAGGCTTAGGCTTAGGCTTAGGCTTAGGCTTAGGCTTAGGCTTAGGCTTAGGCTTAGGCTTAGGCTTAGGCTTAGGCTTAGGCTTAGGCTTAGGCTTAGGCTTAGGCTTAGGCTTAGGCTTAGGCTTAGGCTTAGGCTTAGGCTTAGGCTTAGGCTTAGGCTTAGGCTTAGGCTTAGGCTTAGGCTTAGGCTTAGGCTTAGGCTTAGGCTTAGGCTTAGGCTTAGGCTTAGGCTTAGGCTTAGGCTTAGGCTTAGGCTTAGGCTTAGGCTTAGGCTTAGGCTTAGGCTTAGGCTTAGGCTTAGGCTTAGGCTTAGGCTTAGGCTTAGGCTTAGGCTTAGGCTTAGGCTTAGGCTTAGGCTTAGGCTTAGGCTTAGGCTTAGGCTTAGGCTTAGGCTTAGGCTTAGGCTTAGGCTTAGGCTTAGGCTTAGGCTTAGGCTTAGGCTTAGGCTTAGGCTTAGGCTTAGGCTTAGGCTTAGGCTTAGGCTTAGGCTTAGGCTTAGGCTTAGGCTTAGGCTTAGGCTTAGGCTTAGGCTTAGGCTTAGGCTTAGGCTTAGGCTTAGGCTTAGGCTTAGGCTTAGGCTTAGGCTTAGGCTTAGGCTTAGGCTTAGGCTTAGGCTTAGGCTTAGGCTTAGGCTTAGGCTTAGGCTTAGGCTTAGGCTTAGGCTTAGGCTTAGGCTTAGGCTTAGGCTTAGGCTTAGGCTTAGGCTTAGGCTTAGGCTTAGGCTTAGGCTTAGGCTTAGGCTTAGGCTTAGGCTTAGGCTTAGGCTTAGGCTTAGGCTTAGGCTTAGGCTTAGGCTTAGGCTTAGGCTTAGGCTTAGGCTTAGGCTTAGGCTTAGGCTTAGGCTTAGGCTTAGGCTTAGGCTTAGGCTTAGGCTTAGGCTTAGGCTTAGGCTTAGGCTTAGGCTTAGGCTTAGGCTTAGGCTTAGGCTTAGGCTTAGGCTTAGGCTTAGGCTTAGGCTTAGGCTTAGGCTTAGGCTTAGGCTTAGGCTTAGGCTTAGGCTTAGGCTTAGGCTTAGGCTTAGGCTTAGGCTTAGGCTTAGGCTTAGGCTTAGGCTTAGGCTTAGGCTTAGGCTTAGGCTTAGGCTTAGGCTTAGGCTTAGGCTTAGGCTTAGGCTTAGGCTTAGGCTTAGGCTTAGGCTTAGGCTTAGGCTTAGGCTTAGGCTTAGGCTTAGGCTTAGGCTTAGGCTTAGGCTTAGGCTTAGGCTTAGGCTTAGGCTTAGGCTTAGGCTTAGGCTTAGGCTTAGGCTTAGGCTTAGGCTTAGGCTTAGGCTTAGGCTTAGGCTTAGGCTTAGGCTTAGGCTTAGGCTTAGGCTTAGGCTTAGGCTTAGGCTTAGGCTTAGGCTTAGGCTTAGGCTTAGGCTTAGGCTTAGGCTTAGGCTTAGGCTTAGGCTTAGGCTTAGGCTTAGGCTTAGGCTTAGGCTTAGGCTTAGGCTTAGGCTTAGGCTTAGGCTTAGGCTTAGGCTTAGGCTTAGGCTTAGGCTTAGGCTTAGGCTTAGGCTTAGGCTTAGGCTTAGGCTTAGGCTTAGGCTTAGGCTTAGGCTTAGGCTTAGGCTTAGGCTTAGGCTTAGGCTTAGGCTTAGGCTTAGGCTTAGGCTTAGGCTTAGGCTTAGGCTTAGGCTTAGGCTTAGGCTTAGGCTTAGGCTTAGGCTTAGGCTTAGGCTTAGGCTTAGGCTTAGGCTTAGGCTTAGGCTTAGGCTTAGGCTTAGGCTTAGGCTTAGGCTTAGGCTTAGGCTTAGGCTTAGGCTTAGGCTTAGGCTTAGGCTTAGGCTTAGGCTTAGGCTTAGGCTTAGGCTTAGGCTTAGGCTTAGGCTTAGGCTTAGGCTTAGGCTTAGGCTTAGGCTTAGGCTTAGGCTTAGGCTTAGGCTTAGGCTTAGGCTTAGGCTTAGGCTTAGGCTTAGGCTTAGGCTTAGGCTTAGGCTTAGGCTTAGGCTTAGGCTTAGGCTTAGGCTTAGGCTTAGGCTTAGGCTTAGGCTTAGGCTTAGGCTTAGGCTTAGGCTTAGGCTTAGGCTTAGGCTTAGGCTTAGGCTTAGGCTTAGGCTTAGGCTTAGGCTTAGGCTTAGGCTTAGGCTTAGGCTTAGGCTTAGGCTTAGGCTTAGGCTTAGGCTTAGGCTTAGGCTTAGGCTTAGGCTTAGGCTTAGGCTTAGGCTTAGGCTTAGGCTTAGGCTTAGGCTTAGGCTTAGGCTTAGGCTTAGGCTTAGGCTTAGGCTTAGGCTTAGGCTTAGGCTTAGGCTTAGGCTTAGGCTTAGGCTTAGGCTTAGGCTTAGGCTTAGGCTTAGGCTTAGGCTTAGGCTTAGGCTTAGGCTTAGGCTTAGGCTTAGGCTTAGGCTTAGGCTTAGGCTTAGGCTTAGGCTTAGGCTTAGGCTTAGGCTTAGGCTTAGGCTTAGGCTTAGGCTTAGGCTTAGGCTTAGGCTTAGGCTTAGGCTTAGGCTTAGGCTTAGGCTTAGGCTTAGGCTTAGGCTTAGGCTTAGGCTTAGGCTTAGGCTTAGGCTTAGGCTTAGGCTTAGGCTTAGGCTTAGGCTTAGGCTTAGGCTTAGGCTTAGGCTTAGGCTTAGGCTTAGGCTTAGGCTTAGGCTTAGGCTTAGGCTTAGGCTTAGGCTTAGGCTTAGGCTTAGGCTTAGGCTTAGGCTTAGGCTTAGGCTTAGGCTTAGGCTTAGGCTTAGGCTTAGGCTTAGGCTTAGGCTTAGGCTTAGGCTTAGGCTTAGGCTTAGGCTTAGGCTTAGGCTTAGGCTTAGGCTTAGGCTTAGGCTTAGGCTTAGGCTTAGGCTTAGGCTTAGGCTTAGGCTTAGGCTTAGGCTTAGGCTTAGGCTTAGGCTTAGGCTTAGGCTTAGGCTTAGGCTTAGGCTTAGGCTTAGGCTTAGGCTTAGGCTTAGGCTTAGGCTTAGGCTTAGGCTTAGGCTTAGGCTTAGGCTTAGGCTTAGGCTTAGGCTTAGGCTTAGGCTTAGGCTTAGGCTTAGGCTTAGGCTTAGGCTTAGGCTTAGGCTTAGGCTTAGGCTTAGGCTTAGGCTTAGGCTTAGGCTTAGGCTTAGGCTTAGGCTTAGGCTTAGGCTTAGGCTTAGGCTTAGGCTTAGGCTTAGGCTTAGGCTTAGGCTTAGGCTTAGGCTTAGGCTTAGGCTTAGGCTTAGGCTTAGGCTTAGGCTTAGGCTTAGGCTTAGGCTTAGGCTTAGGCTTAGGCTTAGGCTTAGGCTTAGGCTTAGGCTTAGGCTTAGGCTTAGGCTTAGGCTTAGGCTTAGGCTTAGGCTTAGGCTTAGGCTTAGGCTTAGGCTTAGGCTTAGGCTTAGGCTTAGGCTTAGGCTTAGGCTTAGGCTTAGGCTTAGGCTTAGGCTTAGGCTTAGGCTTAGGCTTAGGCTTAGGCTTAGGCTTAGGCTTAGGCTTAGGCTTAGGCTTAGGCTTAGGCTTAGGCTTAGGCTTAGGCTTAGGCTTAGGCTTAGGCTTAGGCTTAGGCTTAGGCTTAGGCTTAGGCTTAGGCTTAGGCTTAGGCTTAGGCTTAGGCTTAGGCTTAGGCTTAGGCTTAGGCTTAGGCTTAGGCTTAGGCTTAGGCTTAGGCTTAGGCTTAGGCTTAGGCTTAGGCTTAGGCTTAGGCTTAGGCTTAGGCTTAGGCTTAGGCTTAGGCTTAGGCTTAGGCTTAGGCTTAGGCTTAGGCTTAGGCTTAGGCTTAGGCTTAGGCTTAGGCTTAGGCTTAGGCTTAGGCTTAGGCTTAGGCTTAGGCTTAGGCTTAGGCTTAGGCTTAGGCTTAGGCTTAGGCTTAGGCTTAGGCTTAGGCTTAGGCTTAGGCTTAGGCTTAGGCTTAGGCTTAGGCTTAGGCTTAGGCTTAGGCTTAGGCTTAGGCTTAGGCTTAGGCTTAGGCTTAGGCTTAGGCTTAGGCTTAGGCTTAGGCTTAGGCTTAGGCTTAGGCTTAGGCTTAGGCTTAGGCTTAGGCTTAGGCTTAGGCTTAGGCTTAGGCTTAGGCTTAGGCTTAGGCTTAGGCTTAGGCTTAGGCTTAGGCTTAGGCTTAGGCTTAGGCTTAGGCTTAGGCTTAGGCTTAGGCTTAGGCTTAGGCTTAGGCTTAGGCTTAGGCTTAGGCTTAGGCTTAGGCTTAGGCTTAGGCTTAGGCTTAGGCTTAGGCTTAGGCTTAGGCTTAGGCTTAGGCTTAGGCTTAGGCTTAGGCTTAGGCTTAGGCTTAGGCTTAGGCTTAGGCTTAGGCTTAGGCTTAGGCTTAGGCTTAGGCTTAGGCTTAGGCTTAGGCTTAGGCTTAGGCTTAGGCTTAGGCTTAGGCTTAGGCTTAGGCTTAGGCTTAGGCTTAGGCTTAGGCTTAGGCTTAGGCTTAGGCTTAGGCTTAGGCTTAGGCTTAGGCTTAGGCTTAGGCTTAGGCTTAGGCTTAGGCTTAGGCTTAGGCTTAGGCTTAGGCTTAGGCTTAGGCTTAGGCTTAGGCTTAGGCTTAGGCTTAGGCTTAGGCTTAGGCTTAGGCTTAGGCTTAGGCTTAGGCTTAGGCTTAGGCTTAGGCTTAGGCTTAGGCTTAGGCTTAGGCTTAGGCTTAGGCTTAGGCTTAGGCTTAGGCTTAGGCTTAGGCTTAGGCTTAGGCTTAGGCTTAGGCTTAGGCTTAGGCTTAGGCTTAGGCTTAGGCTTAGGCTTAGGCTTAGGCTTAGGCTTAGGCTTAGGCTTAGGCTTAGGCTTAGGCTTAGGCTTAGGCTTAGGCTTAGGCTTAGGCTTAGGCTTAGGCTTAGGCTTAGGCTTAGGCTTAGGCTTAGGCTTAGGCTTAGGCTTAGGCTTAGGCTTAGGCTTAGGCTTAGGCTTAGGCTTAGGCTTAGGCTTAGGCTTAGGCTTAGGCTTAGGCTTAGGCTTAGGCTTAGGCTTAGGCTTAGGCTTAGGCTTAGGCTTAGGCTTAGGCTTAGGCTTAGGCTTAGGCTTAGGCTTAGGCTTAGGCTTAGGCTTAGGCTTAGGCTTAGGCTTAGGCTTAGGCTTAGGCTTAGGCTTAGGCTTAGGCTTAGGCTTAGGCTTAGGCTTAGGCTTAGGCTTAGGCTTAGGCTTAGGCTTAGGCTTAGGCTTAGGCTTAGGCTTAGGCTTAGGCTTAGGCTTAGGCTTAGGCTTAGGCTTAGGCTTAGGCTTAGGCTTAGGCTTAGGCTTAGGCTTAGGCTTAGGCTTAGGCTTAGGCTTAGGCTTAGGCTTAGGCTTAGGCTTAGGCTTAGGCTTAGGCTTAGGCTTAGGCTTAGGCTTAGGCTTAGGCTTAGGCTTAGGCTTAGGCTTAGGCTTAGGCTTAGGCTTAGGCTTAGGCTTAGGCTTAGGCTTAGGCTTAGGCTTAGGCTTAGGCTTAGGCTTAGGCTTAGGCTTAGGCTTAGGCTTAGGCTTAGGCTTAGGCTTAGGCTTAGGCTTAGGCTTAGGCTTAGGCTTAGGCTTAGGCTTAGGCTTAGGCTTAGGCTTAGGCTTAGGCTTAGGCTTAGGCTTAGGCTTAGGCTTAGGCTTAGGCTTAGGCTTAGGCTTAGGCTTAGGCTTAGGCTTAGGCTTAGGCTTAGGCTTAGGCTTAGGCTTAGGCTTAGGCTTAGGCTTAGGCTTAGGCTTAGGCTTAGGCTTAGGCTTAGGCTTAGGCTTAGGCTTAGGCTTAGGCTTAGGCTTAGGCTTAGGCTTAGGCTTAGGCTTAGGCTTAGGCTTAGGCTTAGGCTTAGGCTTAGGCTTAGGCTTAGGCTTAGGCTTAGGCTTAGGCTTAGGCTTAGGCTTAGGCTTAGGCTTAGGCTTAGGCTTAGGCTTAGGCTTAGGCTTAGGCTTAGGCTTAGGCTTAGGCTTAGGCTTAGGCTTAGGCTTAGGCTTAGGCTTAGGCTTAGGCTTAGGCTTAGGCTTAGGCTTAGGCTTAGGCTTAGGCTTAGGCTTAGGCTTAGGCTTAGGCTTAGGCTTAGGCTTAGGCTTAGGCTTAGGCTTAGGCTTAGGCTTAGGCTTAGGCTTAGGCTTAGGCTTAGGCTTAGGCTTAGGCTTAGGCTTAGGCTTAGGCTTAGGCTTAGGCTTAGGCTTAGGCTTAGGCTTAGGCTTAGGCTTAGGCTTAGGCTTAGGCTTAGGCTTAGGCTTAGGCTTAGGCTTAGGCTTAGGCTTAGGCTTAGGCTTAGGCTTAGGCTTAGGCTTAGGCTTAGGCTTAGGCTTAGGCTTAGGCTTAGGCTTAGGCTTAGGCTTAGGCTTAGGCTTAGGCTTAGGCTTAGGCTTAGGCTTAGGCTTAGGCTTAGGCTTAGGCTTAGGCTTAGGCTTAGGCTTAGGCTTAGGCTTAGGCTTAGGCTTAGGCTTAGGCTTAGGCTTAGGCTTAGGCTTAGGCTTAGGCTTAGGCTTAGGCTTAGGCTTAGGCTTAGGCTTAGGCTTAGGCTTAGGCTTAGGCTTAGGCTTAGGCTTAGGCTTAGGCTTAGGCTTAGGCTTAGGCTTAGGCTTAGGCTTAGGCTTAGGCTTAGGCTTAGGCTTAGGCTTAGGCTTAGGCTTAGGCTTAGGCTTAGGCTTAGGCTTAGGCTTAGGCTTAGGCTTAGGCTTAGGCTTAGGCTTAGGCTTAGGCTTAGGCTTAGGCTTAGGCTTAGGCTTAGGCTTAGGCTTAGGCTTAGGCTTAGGCTTAGGCTTAGGCTTAGGCTTAGGCTTAGGCTTAGGCTTAGGCTTAGGCTTAGGCTTAGGCTTAGGCTTAGGCTTAGGCTTAGGCTTAGGCTTAGGCTTAGGCTTAGGCTTAGGCTTAGGCTTAGGCTTAGGCTTAGGCTTAGGCTTAGGCTTAGGCTTAGGCTTAGGCTTAGGCTTAGGCTTAGGCTTAGGCTTAGGCTTAGGCTTAGGCTTAGGCTTAGGCTTAGGCTTAGGCTTAGGCTTAGGCTTAGGCTTAGGCTTAGGCTTAGGCTTAGGCTTAGGCTTAGGCTTAGGCTTAGGCTTAGGCTTAGGCTTAGGCTTAGGCTTAGGCTTAGGCTTAGGCTTAGGCTTAGGCTTAGGCTTAGGCTTAGGCTTAGGCTTAGGCTTAGGCTTAGGCTTAGGCTTAGGCTTAGGCTTAGGCTTAGGCTTAGGCTTAGGCTTAGGCTTAGGCTTAGGCTTAGGCTTAGGCTTAGGCTTAGGCTTAGGCTTAGGCTTAGGCTTAGGCTTAGGCTTAGGCTTAGGCTTAGGCTTAGGCTTAGGCTTAGGCTTAGGCTTAGGCTTAGGCTTAGGCTTAGGCTTAGGCTTAGGCTTAGGCTTAGGCTTAGGCTTAGGCTTAGGCTTAGGCTTAGGCTTAGGCTTAGGCTTAGGCTTAGGCTTAGGCTTAGGCTTAGGCTTAGGCTTAGGCTTAGGCTTAGGCTTAGGCTTAGGCTTAGGCTTAGGCTTAGGCTTAGGCTTAGGCTTAGGCTTAGGCTTAGGCTTAGGCTTAGGCTTAGGCTTAGGCTTAGGCTTAGGCTTAGGCTTAGGCTTAGGCTTAGGCTTAGGCTTAGGCTTAGGCTTAGGCTTAGGCTTAGGCTTAGGCTTAGGGCTTAGGCTTAGGCTTAGGCTTAGGCTTAGGCTTAGGCTTAGGCTTAGGCTTAGGCTTAGGCTTAGGCTTAGGCTTAGGCTTAGGCTTAGGCTTAGGCTTAGGCTTAGGCTTAGGCTTAGGCTTAGGCTTAGGCTTAGGCTTAGGCTTAGGCTTAGGCTTAGGCTTAGGCTTAGGCTTAGGCTTAGGCTTAGGCTTAGGCTTAGGCTTAGGCTTAGGCTTAGGCTTAGGCTTAGGCTTAGGCTTAGGCTTAGGCTTAGGCTTAGGCTTAGGCTTAGGCTTAGGCTTAGGCTTAGGCTTAGGCTTAGGCTTAGGCTTAGGCTTAGGCTTAGGCTTAGGCTTAGGCTTAGGCTTAGGCTTAGGCTTAGGCTTAGGCTTAGGCTTAGGCTTAGGCTTAGGCTTAGGCTTAGGCTTAGGCTTAGGCTTAGGCTTAGGCTTAGGCTTAGGCTTAGGCTTAGGCTTAGGCTTAGGCTTAGGCTTAGGCTTAGGCTTAGGCTTAGGCTTAGGCTTAGGCTTAGGCTTAGGCTTAGGCTTAGGCTTAGGCTTAGGCTTAGGCTTAGGCTTAGGCTTAGGCTTAGGCTTAGGCTTAGGCTTAGGCTTAGGCTTAGGCTTAGGCTTAGGCTTAGGCTTAGGCTTAGGCTTAGGCTTAGGCTTAGGCTTAGGCTTAGGCTTAGGCTTAGGCTTAGGCTTAGGCTTAGGCTTAGGCTTAGGCTTAGGCTTAGGCTTAGGCTTAGGCTTAGGCTTAGGCTTAGGCTTAGGCTTAGGCTTAGGCTTAGGCTTAGGCTTAGGCTTAGGCTTAGGCTTAGGCTTAGGCTTAGGCTTAGGCTTAGGCTTAGGCTTAGGCTTAGGCTTAGGCTTAGGCTTAGGCTTAGGCTTAGGCTTAGGCTTAGGCTTAGGCTTAGGCTTAGGCTTAGGCTTAGGCTTAGGCTTAGGCTTAGGCTTAGGCTTAGGCTTAGGCTTAGGCTTAGGCTTAGGCTTAGGCTTAGGCTTAGGCTTAGGCTTAGGCTTAGGCTTAGGCTTAGGCTTAGGCTTAGGCTTAGGCTTAGGCTTAGGCTTAGGCTTAGGCTTAGGCTTAGGCTTAGGCTTAGGCTTAGGCTTAGGCTTAGGCTTAGGCTTAGGCTTAGGCTTAGGCTTAGGCTTAGGCTTAGGCTTAGGCTTAGGCTTAGGCTTAGGCTTAGGCTTAGGCTTAGGCTTAGGCTTAGGCTTAGGCTTAGGCTTAGGCTTAGGCTTAGGCTTAGGCTTAGGCTTAGGCTTAGGCTTAGGCTTAGGCTTAGGCTTAGGCTTAGGCTTAGGCTTAGGCTTAGGCTTAGGCTTAGGCTTAGGCTTAGGCTTAGGCTTAGGCTTAGGCTTAGGCTTAGGCTTAGGCTTAGGCTTAGGCTTAGGCTTAGGCTTAGGCTTAGGCTTAGGCTTAGGCTTAGGCTTAGGCTTAGGCTTAGGCTTAGGCTTAGGCTTAGGCTTAGGCTTAGGCTTAGGCTTAGGCTTAGGCTTAGGCTTAGGCTTAGGCTTAGGCTTAGGCTTAGGCTTAGGCTTAGGCTTAGGCTTAGGCTTAGGCTTAGGCTTAGGCTTAGGCTTAGGCTTAGGCTTAGGCTTAGGCTTAGGCTTAGGCTTAGGCTTAGGCTTAGGCTTAGGCTTAGGCTTAGGCTTAGGCTTAGGCTTAGGCTTAGGCTTAGGCTTAGGCTTAGGCTTAGGCTTAGGCTTAGGCTTAGGCTTAGGCTTAGGCTTAGGCTTAGGCTTAGGCTTAGGCTTAGGCTTAGGCTTAGGCTTAGGCTTAGGCTTAGGCTTAGGCTTAGGCTTAGGCTTAGGCTTAGGCTTAGGCTTAGGCTTAGGCTTAGGCTTAGGCTTAGGCTTAGGCTTAGGCTTAGGCTTAGGCTTAGGCTTAGGCTTAGGCTTAGGCTTAGGCTTAGGCTTAGGCTTAGGCTTAGGCTTAGGCTTAGGCTTAGGCTTAGGCTTAGGCTTAGGCTTAGGCTTAGGCTTAGGCTTAGGCTTAGGCTTAGGCTTAGGCTTAGGCTTAGGCTTAGGCTTAGGCTTAGGCTTAGGCTTAGGCTTAGGCTTAGGCTTAGGCTTAGGCTTAGGCTTAGGCTTAGGCTTAGGCTTAGGCTTAGGCTTAGGCTTAGGCTTAGGCTTAGGCTTAGGCTTAGGCTTAGGCTTAGGCTTAGGCTTAGGCTTAGGCTTAGGCTTAGGCTTAGGCTTAGGCTTAGGCTTAGGCTTAGGCTTAGGCTTAGGCTTAGGCTTAGGCTTAGGCTTAGGCTTAGGCTTAGGCTTAGGCTTAGGCTTAGGCTTAGGCTTAGGCTTAGGCTTAGGCTTAGGCTTAGGCTTAGGCTTAGGCTTAGGCTTAGGCTTAGGCTTAGGCTTAGGCTTAGGCTTAGGCTTAGGCTTAGGCTTAGGCTTAGGCTTAGGCTTAGGCTTAGGCTTAGGCTTAGGCTTAGGCTTAGGCTTAGGCTTAGGCTTAGGCTTAGGCTTAGGCTTAGGCTTAGGCTTAGGCTTAGGCTTAGGCTTAGGCTTAGGCTTAGGCTTAGGCTTAGGCTTAGGCTTAGGCTTAGGCTTAGGCTTAGGCTTAGGCTTAGGCTTAGGCTTAGGCTTAGGCTTAGGCTTAGGCTTAGGCTTAGGCTTAGGCTTAGGCTTAGGCTTAGGCTTAGGCTTAGGCTTAGGCTTAGGCTTAGGCTTAGGCTTAGGCTTAGGCTTAGGCTTAGGCTTAGGCTTAGGCTTAGGCTTAGGCTTAGGCTTAGGCTTAGGCTTAGGCTTAGGCTTAGGCTTAGGCTTAGGCTTAGGCTTAGGCTTAGGCTTAGGCTTAGGCTTAGGCTTAGGCTTAGGCTTAGGCTTAGGCTTAGGCTTAGGCTTAGGCTTAGGCTTAGGCTTAGGCTTAGGCTTAGGCTTAGGCTTAGGCTTAGGCTTAGGCTTAGGCTTAGGCTTAGGCTTAGGCTTAGGCTTAGGCTTAGGCTTAGGCTTAGGCTTAGGCTTAGGCTTAGGCTTAGGCTTAGGCTTAGGCTTAGGCTTAGGCTTAGGCTTAGGCTTAGGCTTAGGCTTAGGCTTAGGCTTAGGCTTAGGCTTAGGCTTAGGCTTAGGCTTAGGCTTAGGCTTAGGCTTAGGCTTAGGCTTAGGCTTAGGCTTAGGCTTAGGCTTAGGCTTAGGCTTAGGCTTAGGCTTAGGCTTAGGCTTAGGCTTAGGCTTAGGCTTAGGCTTAGGCTTAGGCTTAGGCTTAGGCTTAGGCTTAGGCTTAGGCTTAGGCTTAGGCTTAGGCTTAGGCTTAGGCTTAGGCTTAGGCTTAGGCTTAGGCTTAGGCTTAGGCTTAGGCTTAGGCTTAGGCTTAGGCTTAGGCTTAGGCTTAGGCTTAGGCTTAGGCTTAGGCTTAGGCTTAGGCTTAGGCTTAGGCTTAGGCTTAGGCTTAGGCTTAGGCTTAGGCTTAGGCTTAGGCTTAGGCTTAGGCTTAGGCTTAGGCTTAGGCTTAGGCTTAGGCTTAGGCTTAGGCTTAGGCTTAGGCTTAGGCTTAGGCTTAGGCTTAGGCTTAGGCTTAGGCTTAGGCTTAGGCTTAGGCTTAGGCTTAGGCTTAGGCTTAGGCTTAGGCTTAGGCTTAGGCTTAGGCTTAGGCTTAGGCTTAGGCTTAGGCTTAGGCTTAGGCTTAGGCTTAGGCTTAGGCTTAGGCTTAGGCTTAGGCTTAGGCTTAGGCTTAGGCTTAGGCTTAGGCTTAGGCTTAGGCTTAGGCTTAGGCTTAGGCTTAGGCTTAGGCTTAGGCTTAGGCTTAGGCTTAGGCTTAGGCTTAGGCTTAGGCTTAGGCTTAGGCTTAGGCTTAGGCTTAGGCTTAGGCTTAGGCTTAGGCTTAGGCTTAGGCTTAGGCTTAGGCTTAGGCTTAGGCTTAGGCTTAGGCTTAGGCTTAGGCTTAGGCTTAGGCTTAGGCTTAGGCTTAGGCTTAGGCTTAGGCTTAGGCTTAGGCTTAGGCTTAGGCTTAGGCTTAGGCTTAGGCTTAGGCTTAGGCTTAGGCTTAGGCTTAGGCTTAGGCTTAGGCTTAGGCTTAGGCTTAGGCTTAGGCTTAGGCTTAGGCTTAGGCTTAGGCTTAGGCTTAGGCTTAGGCTTAGGCTTAGGCTTAGGCTTAGGCTTAGGCTTAGGCTTAGGCTTAGGCTTAGGCTTAGGCTTAGGCTTAGGCTTAGGCTTAGGCTTAGGCTTAGGCTTAGGCTTAGGCTTAGGCTTAGGCTTAGGCTTAGGCTTAGGCTTAGGCTTAGGCTTAGGCTTAGGCTTAGGCTTAGGCTTAGGCTTAGGCTTAGGCTTAGGCTTAGGCTTAGGCTTAGGCTTAGGCTTAGGCTTAGGCTTAGGCTTAGGCTTAGGCTTAGGCTTAGGCTTAGGCTTAGGCTTAGGCTTAGGCTTAGGCTTAGGCTTAGGCTTAGGCTTAGGCTTAGGCTTAGGCTTAGGCTTAGGCTTAGGCTTAGGCTTAGGCTTAGGCTTAGGCTTAGGCTTAGGCTTAGGCTTAGGCTTAGGCTTAGGCTTAGGCTTAGGCTTAGGCTTAGGCTTAGGCTTAGGCTTAGGCTTAGGCTTAGGCTTAGGCTTAGGCTTAGGCTTAGGCTTAGGCTTAGGCTTAGGCTTAGGCTTAGGCTTAGGCTTAGGCTTAGGCTTAGGCTTAGGCTTAGGCTTAGGCTTAGGCTTAGGCTTAGGCTTAGGCTTAGGCTTAGGCTTAGGCTTAGGCTTAGGCTTAGGCTTAGGCTTAGGCTTAGGCTTAGGCTTAGGCTTAGGCTTAGGCTTAGGCTTAGGCTTAGGCTTAGGCTTAGGCTTAGGCTTAGGCTTAGGCTTAGGCTTAGGCTTAGGCTTAGGCTTAGGCTTAGGCTTAGGCTTAGGCTTAGGCTTAGGCTTAGGCTTAGGCTTAGGCTTAGGCTTAGGCTTAGGCTTAGGCTTAGGCTTAGGCTTAGGCTTAGGCTTAGGCTTAGGCTTAGGCTTAGGCTTAGGCTTAGGCTTAGGCTTAGGCTTAGGCTTAGGCTTAGGCTTAGGCTTAGGCTTAGGCTTAGGCTTAGGCTTAGGCTTAGGCTTAGGCTTAGGCTTAGGCTTAGGCTTAGGCTTAGGCTTAGGCTTAGGCTTAGGCTTAGGCTTAGGCTTAGGCTTAGGCTTAGGCTTAGGCTTAGGCTTAGGCTTAGGCTTAGGCTTAGGCTTAGGCTTAGGCTTAGGCTTAGGCTTAGGCTTAGGCTTAGGCTTAGGCTTAGGCTTAGGCTTAGGCTTAGGCTTAGGCTTAGGCTTAGGCTTAGGCTTAGGCTTAGGCTTAGGCTTAGGCTTAGGCTTAGGCTTAGGCTTAGGCTTAGGCTTAGGCTTAGGCTTAGGCTTAGGCTTAGGCTTAGGCTTAGGCTTAGGCTTAGGCTTAGGCTTAGGCTTAGGCTTAGGCTTAGGCTTAGGCTTAGGCTTAGGCTTAGGCTTAGGCTTAGGCTTAGGCTTAGGCTTAGGCTTAGGCTTAGGCTTAGGCTTAGGCTTAGGCTTAGGCTTAGGCTTAGGCTTAGGCTTAGGCTTAGGCTTAGGCTTAGGCTTAGGCTTAGGCTTAGGCTTAGGCTTAGGCTTAGGCTTAGGCTTAGGCTTAGGCTTAGGCTTAGGCTTAGGCTTAGGCTTAGGCTTAGGCTTAGGCTTAGGCTTAGGCTTAGGCTTAGGCTTAGGCTTAGGCTTAGGCTTAGGCTTAGGCTTAGGCTTAGGCTTAGGCTTAGGCTTAGGCTTAGGCTTAGGCTTAGGCTTAGGCTTAGGCTTAGGCTTAGGCTTAGGCTTAGGCTTAGGCTTAGGCTTAGGCTTAGGCTTAGGCTTAGGCTTAGGCTTAGGCTTAGGCTTAGGCTTAGGCTTAGGCTTAGGCTTAGGCTTAGGCTTAGGCTTAGGCTTAGGCTTAGGCTTAGGCTTAGGCTTAGGCTTAGGCTTAGGCTTAGGCTTAGGCTTAGGCTTAGGCTTAGGCTTAGGCTTAGGCTTAGGCTTAGGCTTAGGCTTAGGCTTAGGCTTAGGCTTAGGCTTAGGCTTAGGCTTAGGCTTAGGCTTAGGCTTAGGCTTAGGCTTAGGCTTAGGCTTAGGCTTAGGCTTAGGCTTAGGCTTAGGCTTAGGCTTAGGCTTAGGCTTAGGCTTAGGCTTAGGCTTAGGCTTAGGCTTAGGCTTAGGCTTAGGCTTAGGCTTAGGCTTAGGCTTAGGCTTAGGCTTAGGCTTAGGCTTAGGCTTAGGCTTAGGCTTAGGCTTAGGCTTAGGCTTAGGCTTAGGCTTAGGCTTAGGCTTAGGCTTAGGCTTAGGCTTAGGCTTAGGCTTAGGCTTAGGCTTAGGCTTAGGCTTAGGCTTAGGCTTAGGCTTAGGCTTAGGCTTAGGCTTAGGCTTAGGCTTAGGCTTAGGCTTAGGCTTAGGCTTAGGCTTAGGCTTAGGCTTAGGCTTAGGCTTAGGCTTAGGCTTAGGCTTAGGCTTAGGCTTAGGCTTAGGCTTAGGCTTAGGCTTAGGCTTAGGCTTAGGCTTAGGCTTAGGCTTAGGCTTAGGCTTAGGCTTAGGCTTAGGCTTAGGCTTAGGCTTAGGCTTAGGCTTAGGCTTAGGCTTAGGCTTAGGCTTAGGCTTAGGCTTAGGCTTAGGCTTAGGCTTAGGCTTAGGCTTAGGCTTAGGCTTAGGCTTAGGCTTAGGCTTAGGCTTAGGCTTAGGCTTAGGCTTAGGCTTAGGCTTAGGCTTAGGCTTAGGCTTAGGCTTAGGCTTAGGCTTAGGCTTAGGCTTAGGCTTAGGCTTAGGCTTAGGCTTAGGCTTAGGCTTAGGCTTAGGCTTAGGCTTAGGCTTAGGCTTAGGCTTAGGCTTAGGCTTAGGCTTAGGCTTAGGCTTAGGCTTAGGCTTAGGCTTAGGCTTAGGCTTAGGCTTAGGCTTAGGCTTAGGCTTAGGCTTAGGCTTAGGCTTAGGCTTAGGCTTAGGCTTAGGCTTAGGCTTAGGCTTAGGCTTAGGCTTAGGCTTAGGCTTAGGCTTAGGCTTAGGCTTAGGCTTAGGCTTAGGCTTAGGCTTAGGCTTAGGCTTAGGCTTAGGCTTAGGCTTAGGCTTAGGCTTAGGCTTAGGCTTAGGCTTAGGCTTAGGCTTAGGCTTAGGCTTAGGCTTAGGCTTAGGCTTAGGCTTAGGCTTAGGCTTAGGCTTAGGCTTAGGCTTAGGCTTAGGCTTAGGCTTAGGCTTAGGCTTAGGCTTAGGCTTAGGCTTAGGCTTAGGCTTAGGCTTAGGCTTAGGCTTAGGCTTAGGCTTAGGCTTAGGCTTAGGCTTAGGCTTAGGCTTAGGCTTAGGCTTAGGCTTAGGCTTAGGCTTAGGCTTAGGCTTAGGCTTAGGCTTAGGCTTAGGCTTAGGCTTAGGCTTAGGCTTAGGCTTAGGCTTAGGCTTAGGCTTAGGCTTAGGCTTAGGCTTAGGCTTAGGCTTAGGCTTAGGCTTAGGCTTAGGCTTAGGCTTAGGCTTAGGCTTAGGCTTAGGCTTAGGCTTAGGCTTAGGCTTAGGCTTAGGCTTAGGCTTAGGCTTAGGCTTAGGCTTAGGCTTAGGCTTAGGCTTAGGCTTAGGCTTAGGCTTAGGCTTAGGCTTAGGCTTAGGCTTAGGCTTAGGCTTAGGCTTAGGCTTAGGCTTAGGCTTAGGCTTAGGCTTAGGCTTAGGCTTAGGCTTAGGCTTAGGCTTAGGCTTAGGCTTAGGCTTAGGCTTAGGCTTAGGCTTAGGCTTAGGCTTAGGCTTAGGCTTAGGCTTAGGCTTAGGCTTAGGCTTAGGCTTAGGCTTAGGCTTAGGCTTAGGCTTAGGCTTAGGCTTAGGCTTAGGCTTAGGCTTAGGCTTAGGCTTAGGCTTAGGCTTAGGCTTAGGCTTAGGCTTAGGCTTAGGCTTAGGCTTAGGCTTAGGCTTAGGCTTAGGCTTAGGCTTAGGCTTAGGCTTAGGCTTAGGCTTAGGCTTAGGCTTAGGCTTAGGCTTAGGCTTAGGCTTAGGCTTAGGCTTAGGCTTAGGCTTAGGCTTAGGCTTAGGCTTAGGCTTAGGCTTAGGCTTAGGCTTAGGCTTAGGCTTAGGCTTAGGCTTAGGCTTAGGCTTAGGCTTAGGCTTAGGCTTAGGCTTAGGCTTAGGCTTAGGCTTAGGCTTAGGCTTAGGCTTAGGCTTAGGCTTAGGCTTAGGCTTAGGCTTAGGCTTAGGCTTAGGCTTAGGCTTAGGCTTAGGCTTAGGCTTAGGCTTAGGCTTAGGCTTAGGCTTAGGCTTAGGCTTAGGCTTAGGCTTAGGCTTAGGCTTAGGCTTAGGCTTAGGCTTAGGCTTAGGCTTAGGCTTAGGCTTAGGCTTAGGCTTAGGCTTAGGCTTAGGCTTAGGCTTAGGCTTAGGCTTAGGCTTAGGCTTAGGCTTAGGCTTAGGCTTAGGCTTAGGCTTAGGCTTAGGCTTAGGCTTAGGCTTAGGCTTAGGCTTAGGCTTAGGCTTAGGCTTAGGCTTAGGCTTAGGCTTAGGCTTAGGCTTAGGCTTAGGCTTAGGCTTAGGCTTAGGCTTAGGCTTAGGCTTAGGCTTAGGCTTAGGCTTAGGCTTAGGCTTAGGCTTAGGCTTAGGCTTAGGCTTAGGCTTAGGCTTAGGCTTAGGCTTAGGCTTAGGCTTAGGCTTAGGCTTAGGCTTAGGCTTAGGCTTAGGCTTAGGCTTAGGCTTAGGCTTAGGCTTAGGCTTAGGCTTAGGCTTAGGCTTAGGCTTAGGCTTAGGCTTAGGCTTAGGCTTAGGCTTAGGCTTAGGCTTAGGCTTAGGCTTAGGCTTAGGCTTAGGCTTAGGCTTAGGCTTAGGCTTAGGCTTAGGCTTAGGCTTAGGCTTAGGCTTAGGCTTAGGCTTAGGCTTAGGCTTAGGCTTAGGCTTAGGCTTAGGCTTAGGCTTAGGCTTAGGCTTAGGCTTAGGCTTAGGCTTAGGCTTAGGCTTAGGCTTAGGCTTAGGCTTAGGCTTAGGCTTAGGCTTAGGCTTAGGCTTAGGCTTAGGCTTAGGCTTAGGCTTAGGCTTAGGCTTAGGCTTAGGCTTAGGCTTAGGCTTAGGCTTAGGCTTAGGCTTAGGCTTAGGCTTAGGCTTAGGCTTAGGCTTAGGCTTAGGCTTAGGCTTAGGCTTAGGCTTAGGCTTAGGCTTAGGCTTAGGCTTAGGCTTAGGCTTAGGCTTAGGCTTAGGCTTAGGCTTAGGCTTAGGCTTAGGCTTAGGCTTAGGCTTAGGCTTAGGCTTAGGCTTAGGCTTAGGCTTAGGCTTAGGCTTAGGCTTAGGCTTAGGCTTAGGCTTAGGCTTAGGCTTAGGCTTAGGCTTAGGCTTAGGCTTAGGCTTAGGCTTAGGCTTAGGCTTAGGCTTAGGCTTAGGCTTAGGCTTAGGCTTAGGAGGCTTAGGCTTAGGCTTAGGCTTAGGCTTAGGCTTAGGCTTAGGCTTAGGCTTAGGCTTAGGCTTAGGCTTAGGCTTAGGCTTAGGCTTAGGCTTAGGCTTAGGCTTAGGCTTAGGCTTAGGCTTAGGCTTAGGCTTAGGCTTAGGCTTAGGCTTAGGCTTAGGCTTAGGCTTAGGCTTAGGCTTAGGCTTAGGCTTAGGCTTAGGCTTAGGCTTAGGCTTAGGCTTAGGCTTAGGCTTAGGCTTAGGCTTAGGCTTAGGCTTAGGCTTAGGCTTAGGCTTAGGCTTAGGCTTAGGCTTAGGCTTAGGCTTAGGCTTAGGCTTAGGCTTAGGCTTAGGCTTAGGCTTAGGCTTAGGCTTAGGCTTAGGCTTAGGCTTAGGCTTAGGCTTAGGCTTAGGCTTAGGCTTAGGCTTAGGCTTAGGCTTAGGCTTAGGCTTAGGCTTAGGCTTAGGCTTAGGCTTAGGCTTAGGCTTAGGCTTAGGCTTAGGCTTAGGCTTAGGCTTAGGCTTAGGCTTAGGCTTAGGCTTAGGCTTAGGCTTAGGCTTAGGCTTAGGCTTAGGCTTAGGCTTAGGCTTAGGCTTAGGCTTAGGCTTAGGCTTAGGCTTAGGCTTAGGCTTAGGCTTAGGCTTAGGCTTAGGCTTAGGCTTAGGCTTAGGCTTAGGCTTAGGCTTAGGCTTAGGCTTAGGCTTAGGCTTAGGCTTAGGCTTAGGCTTAGGCTTAGGCTTAGGCTTAGGCTTAGGCTTAGGCTTAGGCTTAGGCTTAGGCTTAGGCTTAGGCTTAGGCTTAGGCTTAGGCTTAGGCTTAGGCTTAGGCTTAGGCTTAGGCTTAGGCTTAGGCTTAGGCTTAGGCTTAGGCTTAGGCTTAGGCTTAGGCTTAGGCTTAGGCTTAGGCTTAGGCTTAGGCTTAGGCTTAGGCTTAGGCTTAGGCTTAGGCTTAGGCTTAGGCTTAGGCTTAGGCTTAGGCTTAGGCTTAGGCTTAGGCTTAGGCTTAGGCTTAGGCTTAGGCTTAGGCTTAGGCTTAGGCTTAGGCTTAGGCTTAGGCTTAGGCTTAGGCTTAGGCTTAGGCTTAGGCTTAGGCTTAGGCTTAGGCTTAGGCTTAGGCTTAGGCTTAGGCTTAGGCTTAGGCTTAGGCTTAGGCTTAGGCTTAGGCTTAGGCTTAGGCTTAGGCTTAGGCTTAGGCTTAGGCTTAGGCTTAGGCTTAGGCTTAGGCTTAGGCTTAGGCTTAGGCTTAGGCTTAGGCTTAGGCTTAGGCTTAGGCTTAGGCTTAGGCTTAGGCTTAGGCTTAGGCTTAGGCTTAGGCTTAGGCTTAGGCTTAGGCTTAGGCTTAGGCTTAGGCTTAGGCTTAGGCTTAGGCTTAGGCTTAGGCTTAGGCTTAGGCTTAGGCTTAGGCTTAGGCTTAGGCTTAGGCTTAGGCTTAGGCTTAGGCTTAGGCTTAGGCTTAGGCTTAGGCTTAGGCTTAGGCTTAGGCTTAGGCTTAGGCTTAGGCTTAGGCTTAGGCTTAGGCTTAGGCTTAGGCTTAGGCTTAGGCTTAGGCTTAGGCTTAGGCTTAGGCTTAGGCTTAGGCTTAGGCTTAGGCTTAGGCTTAGGCTTAGGCTTAGGCTTAGGCTTAGGCTTAGGCTTAGGCTTAGGCTTAGGCTTAGGCTTAGGCTTAGGCTTAGGCTTAGGCTTAGGCTTAGGCTTAGGCTTAGGCTTAGGCTTAGGCTTAGGCTTAGGCTTAGGCTTAGGCTTAGGCTTAGGCTTAGGCTTAGGCTTAGGCTTAGGCTTAGGCTTAGGCTTAGGCTTAGGCTTAGGCTTAGGCTTAGGCTTAGGCTTAGGCTTAGGCTTAGGCTTAGGCTTAGGCTTAGGCTTAGGCTTAGGCTTAGGCTTAGGCTTAGGCTTAGGCTTAGGCTTAGGCTTAGGCTTAGGCTTAGGCTTAGGCTTAGGCTTAGGCTTAGGCTTAGGCTTAGGCTTAGGCTTAGGCTTAGGCTTAGGCTTAGGCTTAGGCTTAGGCTTAGGCTTAGGCTTAGGCTTAGGCTTAGGCTTAGGCTTAGGCTTAGGCTTAGGCTTAGGCTTAGGCTTAGGCTTAGGCTTAGGCTTAGGCTTAGGCTTAGGCTTAGGCTTAGGCTTAGGCTTAGGCTTAGGCTTAGGCTTAGGCTTAGGCTTAGGCTTAGGCTTAGGCTTAGGCTTAGGCTTAGGCTTAGGCTTAGGCTTAGGCTTAGGCTTAGGCTTAGGCTTAGGCTTAGGCTTAGGCTTAGGCTTAGGCTTAGGCTTAGGCTTAGGCTTAGGCTTAGGCTTAGGCTTAGGCTTAGGCTTAGGCTTAGGCTTAGGCTTAGGCTTAGGCTTAGGCTTAGGCTTAGGCTTAGGCTTAGGCTTAGGCTTAGGCTTAGGCTTAGGCTTAGGCTTAGGCTTAGGCTTAGGCTTAGGCTTAGGCTTAGGCTTAGGCTTAGGCTTAGGCTTAGGCTTAGGCTTAGGCTTAGGCTTAGGCTTAGGCTTAGGCTTAGGGCTTAGGCTTAGGCTTAGGCTTAGGCTTAGGCTTAGGCTTAGGCTTAGGCTTAGGCTTAGGCTTAGGCTTAGGCTTAGGCTTAGGCTTAGGCTTAGGCTTAGGCTTAGGCTTAGGCTTAGGCTTAGGCTTAGGCTTAGGCTTAGGCTTAGGCTTAGGCTTAGGCTTAGGCTTAGGCTTAGGCTTAGGCTTAGGCTTAGTTAGGCTTAGGCTTAGGCTTAGGCTTAGGCTTAGGCTTAGGCTTAGGCTTAGGCTTAGGCTTAGGCTTAGGCTTAGGCTTAGGCTTAGGCTTAGGCTTAGGCTTAGGCTTAGGCTTAGGCTTAGGCTTAGGCTTAGGCTTAGGCTTAGGCTTAGGCTTAGGCTTAGGCTTAGGCTTAGGCTTAGGCTTAGGCTTAGGCTTAGGCTTAGGCTTAGGCTTAGGCTTAGGCTTAGGCTTAGGCTTAGGCTTAGGCTTAGGCTTAGGCTTAGGCTTATTAGGCTTAGGCTTAGGCTTAGGCTTAGGCTTAGGCTTAGGCTTAGGCTTAGGCTTAGGCTTAGGCTTAGGCTTAGGCTTAGGCTTAGGCTTAGGCTTAGGCTTAGGCTTAGGCTTAGGCTTAGGCTTAGGCTTAGGCTTAGGCTTAGGCTTAGGCTTAGGCTTAGGCTTAGGCTTAGGCTTAGGCTTAGGCTTAGGCTTAGGCTTAGGCTTAGGCTTAGGCTTAGGCTTAGGCTTAGGCTTAGGCTTAGGCTTAGGCTTAGGCTTAGGCTTAGGCTTAGGCTTAGGCTTAGGCTTAGGCTTAGGCTTAGGCTTAGGCTTAGGCTTAGGCTTAGGCTTAGGCTTAGGCTTAGGCTTAGGCTTAGGCTTAGGCTTAGGCTTAGGCTTAGGCTTAGGCTTAGGCTTAGGCTTAGGCTTAGGCTTAGGCTTAGGCTTAGGCTTAGGCTTAGGCTTAGGCTTAGGCTTAGGCTTAGGCTTAGGCTTAGGCTTAGGCTTAGGCTTAGGCTTAGGCTTAGGCTTAGGCTTAGGCTTAGGCTTAGGCTTAGGCTTAGGCTTAGGCTTAGGCTTAGGCTTAGGCTTAGGCTTAGGCTTAGGCTTAGGCTTAGGCTTAGGCTTAGGCTTAGGCTTAGGCTTAGGCTTAGGCTTAGGCTTAGGCTTAGGCTTAGGCTTAGGCTTTAGGCTTAGGCTTAGGCTTAGGCTTAGGCTTAGGCTTAGGCTTAGGCTTAGGCTTAGGCTTAGGCTTAGGCTTAGGCTTAGGCTTAGGCTTAGGCTTAGGCTTAGGCTTAGGCTTAGGCTTAGGCTTAGGCTTAGGCTTAGGCTTAGGCTTAGGCTTAGGCTTAGGCTTAGGCTTAGGCTTAGGCTTAGGCTTAGGCTTAGGCTTAGGCTTAGGCTTAGGCTTAGGCTTAGGCTTAGGCTTAGGCTTAGGCTTAGGCTTAGGCTTAGGCTTAGGCTTAGGCTTAGGCTTAGGCTTAGGCTTAGGCTTAGGCTTAGGCTTAGGCTTAGGCTTAGGCTTAGGCTTAGGCTTAGGCTTAGGCTTAGGCTTAGGCTTAGGCTTAGGCTTAGGCTTAGGCTTAGGCTTAGGCTTAGGCTTAGGCTTAGGCTTAGGCTTAGGCTTAGGCTTAGGCTTAGGCTTAGGCTTAGGCTTAGGCTTAGGCTTAGGCTTAGGCTTAGGCTTAGGCTTAGGCTTAGGCTTAGGCTTAGGCTTAGGCTTAGGCTTAGGCTTAGGCTTAGGCTTAGGCTTAGGCTTAGGCTTAGGCTTAGGCTTAGGCTTAGGCTTAGGCTTAGGCTTAGGCTTAGGCTTAGGCTTAGGCTTAGGCTTAGGCTTAGGCTTAGGCTTAGGCTTAGGCTTAGGCTTAGGCTTAGGCTTAGGCTTAGGCTTAGGCTTAGGCTTAGGCTTAGGCTTAGGCTTAGGCTTAGGCTTAGGCTTAGGCTTAGGCTTAGGCTTAGGCTTAGGCTTAGGCTTAGGCTTAGGCTTAGGCTTAGGCTTAGGCTTAGGCTTAGGCTTAGGCTTAGGCTTAGGCTTAGGCTTAGGCTTAGGCTTAGGCTTAGGCTTAGGCTTAGGCTTAGGCTTAGGCTTAGGCTTAGGCTTAGGCTTAGGCTTAGGCTTAGGCTTAGGCTTAGGCTTAGGCTTAGGCTTAGGCTTAGGCTTAGGCTTAGGCTTAGGCTTAGGCTTAGGCTTAGGCTTAGGCTTAGGCTTAGGCTTAGGCTTAGGCTTAGGCTTAGGCTTAGGCTTAGGCTTAGGCTTAGGCTTAGGCTTAGGCTTAGGCTTAGGCTTAGGCTTAGGCTTAGGCTTAGGCTTAGGCTTAGGCTTAGGCTTAGGCTTAGGCTTAGGCTTAGGCTTAGGCTTAGGCTTAGGCTTAGGCTTAGGCTTAGGCTTAGGCTTAGGCTTAGGCTTAGGCTTAGGCTTAGGCTTAGGCTTAGGCTTAGGCTTAGGCTTAGGCTTAGGCTTAGGCTTAGGCTTAGGCTTAGGCTTAGGCTTAGGCTTAGGCTTAGGCTTAGGCTTAGGCTTAGGCTTAGGCTTAGGCTTAGGCTTAGGCTTAGGCTTAGGCTTAGGCTTAGGCTTAGGCTTAGGCTTAGGCTTAGGCTTAGGCTTAGGCTTAGGCTTAGGCTTAGGCTTAGGCTTAGGCTTAGGCTTAGGCTTAGGCTTAGGCTTAGGCTTAGGCTTAGGCTTAGGGCTTAGGCTTAGGCTTAGGCTTAGGCTTAGGCTTAGGCTTAGGCTTAGGCTTAGGCTTAGGCTTAGGCTTAGGCTTAGGCTTAGGCTTAGGCTTAGGCTTAGGCTTAGGCTTAGGCTTAGGCTTAGGCTTAGGCTTAGGCTTAGGCTTAGGCTTAGGCTTAGGCTTAGGCTTAGGCTTAGGCTTAGGCTTAGGCTTAGGCTTAGGCTTAGGCTTAGGCTTAGGCTTAGGCTTAGGCTTAGGCTTAGGCTTAGGCTTAGGCTTAGGCTTAGGCTTAGGCTTAGGCTTAGGCTTAGGCTTAGGCTTAGGCTTAGGCTTAGGCTTAGGCTTAGGCTTAGGCTTAGGCTTAGGCTTAGGCTTAGGCTTAGGCTTAGGCTTAGGCTTAGGCTTAGGCTTAGGCTTAGGCTTAGGCTTAGGCTTAGGCTTAGGCTTAGGCTTAGGCTTAGGCTTAGGCTTAGGCTTAGGCTTAGGCTTAGGCTTAGGCTTAGGCTTAGGCTTAGGCTTAGGCTTAGGCTTAGGCTTAGGCTTAGGCTTAGGCTTAGGCTTAGGCTTAGGCTTAGGCTTAGGCTTAGGCTTAGGCTTAGGCTTAGGCTTAGGCTTAGGCTTAGGCTTAGGCTTAGGCTTAGGCTTAGGCTTAGGCTTAGGCTTAGGCTTAGGCTTAGGCTTAGGCTTAGGCTTAGGCTTAGGCTTAGGCTTAGGCTTAGGCTTAGGCTTAGGCTTAGGCTTAGGCTTAGGCTTAGGCTTAGGCTTAGGCTTAGGCTTAGGCTTAGGCTTAGGCTTAGGCTTAGGCTTAGGCTTAGGCTTAGGCTTAGGCTTAGGCTTAGGCTTAGGCTTAGGCTTAGGCTTAGGCTTAGGCTTAGGCTTAGGCTTAGGCTTAGGCTTAGGCTTAGGCTTAGGCTTAGGCTTAGGCTTAGGCTTAGGCTTAGGCTTAGGCTTAGGCTTAGGCTTAGGCTTAGGCTTAGGCTTAGGCTTAGGCTTAGGCTTAGGCTTAGGCTTAGGCTTAGGCTTAGGCTTAGGCTTAGGCTTAGGCTTAGGCTTAGGCTTAGGCTTAGGCTTAGGCTTAGGCTTAGGCTTAGGCTTAGGCTTAGGCTTAGGCTTAGGCTTAGGCTTAGGCTTAGGCTTAGGCTTAGGCTTAGGCTTAGGCTTAGGCTTAGGCTTAGGCTTAGGCTTAGGCTTAGGCTTAGGCTTAGGCTTAGGCTTAGGCTTAGGCTTAGGCTTAGGCTTAGGCTTAGGCTTAGGCTTAGGCTTAGGCTTAGGCTTAGGCTTTAGGCTTAGGCTTAGGCTTAGGCTTAGGCTTAGGCTTAGGCTTAGGCTTAGGCTTAGGCTTAGGCTTAGGCTTAGGCTTAGGCTTAGGCTTAGGCTTAGGCTTAGGCTTAGGCTTAGGCTTAGGCTTAGGCTTAGGCTTAGGCTTAGGCTTAGGCTTAGGCTTAGGCTTAGGCTTAGGCTTAGGCTTAGGCTTAGGCTTAGGCTTAGGCTTAGGCTTAGGCTTAGGCTTAGGCTTAGGCTTAGGCTTAGGCTTAGGCTTAGGCTTAGGCTTAGGCTTAGGCTTAGGCTTAGGCTTAGGGCTTAGGCTTAGGCTTAGGCTTAGGCTTAGGCTTAGGCTTAGGCTTTAGGCTTAGGCTTAGGCTTAGGCTTAGGCTTAGGCTTAGGCTTAGGCTTAGGCTTAGGCTTAGGCTTAGGCTTAGGCTTAGGCTTAGGCTTAGGCTTAGGCTTAGGCTTAGGCTTAGGCTTAGGCTTAGGCTTAGGCTTAGGCTTAGGCTTAGGCTTAGGCTTAGGCTTAGGCTTAGGCTTAGGCTTAGCTTAGGCTTAGGCTTAGGCTTAGGCTTAGGCTTAGGCTTAGGCTTAGGCTTAGGCTTAGGCTTAGGAGGCTTAGGCTTAGGCTTAGGCTTAGGCTTAGGCTTAGGCTTAGGCTTAGGCTTAGGCTTAGGCTTAGGCTTAGGCTTAGGCTTAGGCTTAGGCTTAGGCTTAGGCTTAGGCTTAGGCTTAGGCTTAGGCTTAGGCTTAGGCTTAGGCTTAGGCTTAGGCTTAGGCTTAGGCTTAGGCTTAGGCTTAGGCTTAGGCTTAGGCTTAGGCTTAGGCTTAGGCTTAGGCTTAGGCTTAGGCTTAGGCTTATTAGGCTTAGGCTTAGGCTTAGGCTTAGGCTTAGGCTTAGGCTTAGGCTTAGGCTTAGGCTTAGGCTTAGGCTTAGGCTTAGGCTTAGGCTTAGGCTTAGGCTTAGGCTTAGGCTTAGGCTTAGGCTTAGGCTTAGGCTTAGGCTTAGGCTTAGGCTTAGGCTTAGGCTTAGGCTTAGGCTTAGGCTTAGGCTTAGGCTTAGGCTTAGGCTTAGGCTTAGGCTTAGGCTTAGGCTTAGGCTTAGGCTTAGGCTTAGGCTTAGGCTTAGGCTTAGGCTTAGGCTTAGGCTTAGGCTTAGGCTTAGGCTTAGGCTTAGGCTTAGGCTTAGGCTTAGGCTTAGGCTTAGGCTTAGGCTTAGGCTTAGGCTTAGGGCTTAGGCTTAGGCTTAGGCTTAGGCTTAGGCTTAGGCTTAGGCTTAGGCTTAGGCTTAGGCTTAGGCTTAGGCTTAGGCTTAGGCTTAGGCTTAGGCTTAGGCTTAGGCTTAGGCTTAGGCTTAGGCTTAGGCTTAGGCTTAGGCTTAGGCTTAGGCTTAGGCTTAGGCTTAGGCTTAGGCTTAGGCTTAGGCTTAGGCTTAGGCTTAGGCTTAGGCTTAGGCTTAGGCTTAGGCTTAGGCTTAGGCTTAGGCTTAGGCTTAGGCTTAGGCTTAGGCTTAGGCTTAGGCTTAGGCTTAGGCTTAGGCTTAGGCTTAGGCTTAGGCTTAGGCTTAGGCTTAGGCTTAGGCTTAGGCTTAGGCTTAGGCTTAGGCTTAGGCTTAGGCTTAGGCTTAGGCTTAGGCTTAGGCTTAGGCTTAGGCTTAGGCTTAGGCTTAGGCTTAGGCTTAGGCTTAGGCTTAGGCTTAGGCTTAGGCTTAGGCTTAGGCTTAGGCTTAGGCTTAGGCTTAGGCTTAGGCTTAGGCTTAGGCTTAGGCTTAGGCTTAGGCTTAGGCTTAGGCTTAGGCTTAGGCTTAGGCTTAGGCTTAGGCTTAGGCTTAGGCTTAGGCTTAGGCTTAGGCTTAGGCTTAGGCTTAGGCTTAGGCTTAGGCTTAGGCTTAGGCTTAGGCTTAGGCTTAGGCTTAGGCTTAGGCTTAGGCTTAGGCTTAGGCTTAGGCTTAGGCTTAGGCTTAGGCTTAGGCTTAGGCTTAGGCTTAGGCTTAGGCTTAGGCTTAGGCTTAGGCTTAGGCTTAGGCTTAGGCTTAGGCTTAGGCTTAGGCTTAGGCTTAGGCTTAGGCTTAGGCTTAGGCTTAGGCTTAGGCTTAGGCTTAGGCTTAGGCTTAGGCTTAGGCTTAGGCTTAGGCTTAGGCTTAGGCTTAGGCTTAGGCTTAGGCTTAGGCTTAGGCTTAGGCTTAGGCTTAGGCTTAGGCTTAGGCTTAGGCTTAGGCTTAGGCTTAGGCTTAGGGCTTAGGCTTAGGCTTAGGCTTAGGCTTAGGCTTAGGCTTAGGCTTAGGCTTAGGCTTAGGCTTAGGCTTAGGCTTAGGCTTAGGCTTAGGCTTAGGCTTAGGCTTAGGCTTAGGCTTAGGCTTAGGCTTAGGCTTAGGCTTAGGCTTAGGCTTAGGCTTAGGCTTAGGCTTAGGCTTAGGCTTAGGCTTAGGCTTAGGCTTAGGCTTAGGCTTAGGCTTAGGCTTAGGCTTAGGCTTAGGCTTAGGCTTAGGCTTAGGCTTAGGCTTAGGCTTAGGCTTAGGCTTAGGCTTAGGCTTAGGCTTAGGCTTAGGGCTTAGGCTTAGGCTTAGGCTTAGGCTTAGGCTTAGGCTTAGGCTTAGGCTTAGGCTTAGGCTTAGGCTTAGGCTTAGGCTTAGGCTTAGGCTTAGGCTTAGGCTTAGGCTAGGCTTAGGCTTAGGCTTAGGCTTAGGCTTAGGCTTAGGCTTAGGCTTAGGCTTAGGCTTAGGCTTAGGCTTAGGCTTAGGCTTAGGCTTAGGCTTAGGCTTAGGCTTAGGCTTAGGCTTAGGCTTAGGCTTAGGCTTAGGCTTAGGCTTAGGCTTAGGCTTAGCTTAGGCTTAGGCTTAGGCTTAGGCTTAGGCTTAGGCTTAGGCTTAGGCTTAGGCTTAGGCTTAGGCTTAGGCTTAGGCTTAGGCTTAGGCTTAGGCTTAGGCTTAGGCTTAGGCTTAGGCTTAGGCTTAGGCTTAGGCTTAGGCTTAGGCTTAGGCTTAGGCTTAGGCTTAGGCTTAGGCTTAGGCTTAGGCTTAGGCTTAGGCTTAGGCTTAGGCTTAGGCTTAGGCTTAGGCTTAGGCTTAGGCTTAGGCTTAGGCTTAGGCTTAGGCTTAGGCTTAGGCTTAGGCTTAGGCTTAGGCTTAGGCTTAGGCTTAGGCTTAGGCTTAGGCTTAGGCTTAGGCTTAGGCTTAGGCTTAGGCTTAGGCTTAGGCTTAGGCTTAGGCTTAGGCTTAGGCTTAGGCTTAGGCTTAGGCTTAGGCTTAGGCTTAGGCTTAGGCTTAGGCTTAGGCTTAGGCTTAGGCTTAGGCTTAGGCTTAGGCTTAGGCTTAGGCTTAGGCTTAGGCTTAGGCTTAGGCTTAGGCTTAGGCTTAGGCTTAGGCTTAGGCTTAGGCTTAGGCTTAGGCTTAGGCTTAGGCTTAGGCTTAGGCTTAGGCTTAGGCTTAGGCTTAGGCTTAGGCTTAGGCTTAGGCTTAGGCTTAGGCTTAGGCTTAGGCTTAGGCTTAGGCTTAGGCTTAGGCTTAGGCTTAGGCTTAGGCTTAGGCTTAGGCTTAGGCTTAGGCTTAGGCTTAGGCTTAGGCTTAGGCTTAGGCTTAGGCTTAGGCTTAGGCTTAGGCTTAGGCTTAGGCTTAGGCTTAGGCTTAGGCTTAGGCTTAGGCTTAGGCTTAGGCTTAGGCTTAGGGCTTAGGCTTAGGCTTAGGAGCTTAGGCTTAGGCTTAGGCTTAGGCTTAGGCTTAGGCTTAGGCTTAGGCTTAGGCTTAGGCTTAGGCTTAGGCTTAGGCTTAGGCTTAGGCTTAGGCTTAGGCTTAGGCTTAGGCTTAGGCTTAGGCTTAGGCTTAGGCTTAGGCTTAGGCTTAGGCTTAGGCTTAGGCTTAGGCTTAGGCTTAGGCTTAGGCTTAGGCTTAGGCTTAGGCTTAGGCTTAGGCTTAGGCTTAGGCTTAGGCTTAGGCTTAGGCTTAGGCTTAGGCTTAGGCTTAGGCTTAGGCTTAGGCTTAGGCTTAGGCTTAGGCTTAGGCTTAGGCTTAGGCTTAGGCTTAGGCTTAGGCTTAGGCTTAGGCTTAGGCTTAGGCTTAGGCTTAGGCTTAGGCTTAGGCTTAGGCTTAGGCTTAGGCTTAGGCTTAGGCTTAGGCTTAGGCTTAGCTTAGGCTTAGGCTTAGGCTTAGGCTTAGGCTTAGGCTTAGGCTTAGGCTTAGGCTTAGGCTTAGGCTTAGGCTTAGGCTTAGGCTTAGGGCTTAGGCTTAGGCTTAGGCTTAGGCTTAGGCTTAGGCTTAGGCTTAGGCTTAGGCTTAGGCTTAGGCTTAGGCTTAGGCTTAGGCTTAGGCTTAGGCTTAGGCTTAGGCTTAGGCTTAGGCTTAGGCTTAGGCTTAGGCTTAGGCTTAGCTTAGGCTTAGGCTTAGGCTTAGGCTTAGGCTTAGGCTTAGGCTTAGGCTTAGGCTTAGGCTTAGGCTTAGGCTTAGGCTTAGGCTTAGGCTTAGGCTTAGGCTTAGGCTTAGGCTTAGGCTTAGGCTTAGGGCTTAGGCTTAGGCTTAGGCTTAGGCTTAGGCTTAGGCTTAGGCTTAGCTTAGGCTTAGGCTTAGGCTTAGGCTTAGGCTTAGGCTTAGGCTTAGGCTTAGGCTTAGGCTTAGGCTTAGGCTTAGGCTTAGGCTTAGGCTTAGGCTTAGGCTTAGGCTTAGGCTTAGGCTTAGGCTTAGGCTTAGGCTTAGGCTTAGGCTTAGGCTTAGGCTTAGGCTTAGGCTTAGGCTTAGGCTTAGGCTTAGGCTTAGGCTTAGGCTTAGGCTTAGGCTTAGGCTTAGGCTTAGGCTTAGGCTTAGGCTTAGGCTTAGGCTTAGGCTTAGGCTTAGGCTTAGGCTTAGGCTTAGGCTTAGGCTTAGGCTTAGGCTTAGGCTTAGGCTTAGGCTTAGGCTTAGGCTTAGGCTTAGGCTTAGGCTTAGGCTTAGCTTAGGCTTAGGCTTAGGCTTAGGCTTAGGCTTAGGCTTAGGCTTAGGCTTAGGCTTAGGCTTAGGCTTAGGCTTAGGCTTAGGCTTAGGCTTAGGCTTAGGCTTAGGCTTAGGCTTAGGCTTAGGCTTAGGCTTAGGCTTAGGCTTAGGCTTAGGCTTAGGCTTAGGCTTAGGCTTAGGCTTAGGCTTAGGCTTAGGCTTAGGCTTAGGCTTAGGCTTAGGCTTAGGCTTAGGCTTAGGCTTAGGCTTAGGCTTAGGCTTAGGCTTAGGCTTAGGCTTAGGCTTAGGCTTAGGCTTAGGCTTAGGCTTAGGCTTAGGCTTAGGCTTAGGCTTAGGCTTAGGCTTAGGCTTAGGCTTAGGCTTAGGCTTAGGCTTAGGCTTAGGCTTAGGCTTAGGCTTAGGCTTAGGCTTAGGCTTAGGCTTAGGCTTAGGCTTAGGCTTAGGCTTAGGCTTAGGCTTAGGCTTAGGCTTAGGCTTAGGCTTAGGCTTAGGCTTAGGCTTAGGCTTAGGCTTAGGCTTAGGCTTAGGCTTAGGCTTAGGCTTAGGCTTAGGCTTAGGCTTAGGCTTAGGCTTAGGCTTAGGCTTAGGCTTAGGCTTAGGCTTAGCTTAGGCTTAGGCTTAGGCTTAGCTTAGGCTTAGGCTTAGGCTTAGGCTTAGGCTTAGGCTTAGGCTTAGGCTTAGGCTTAGGCTTAGGCTTAGGCTTAGGCTTAGGCTTAGGCTTAGGCTTAGGCTTAGGCTTAGGCTTAGGCTTAGGCTTAGGCTTAGGCTTAGGCTTAGGCTTAGGCTTAGGCTTAGGCTTAGGCTTAGGCTTAGGCTTAGGCTTAGGCTTAGGCTTAGGCTTAGGCTTAGGCTTAGGCTTAGGCATAGGCTTAGGCTTAGGCTTAGGCTTAGGCTTAGGCTTAGGCTTAGGCTTAGGCTTAGGCTTAGCTTAGGCTTAGGCTTAGGCTTAGGCTTAGGCTTAGGCTTAGGCTTAGGCTTAGGCTTAGGCTTAGGCTTAGGCTTAGGCTTAGGCTTAGGCTTAGGCTTAGGCTTAGGCTTAGGCTTAGGCTTAGGCTTAGGCTAGGCTTAGCTTAGGCTTAGGCTTAGGCTTAGGCTTAGCTTAGGCTTAGGCTTAGGCTTAGGCTTAGGCTTAGGCTTAGGTTAGGCTTAGGCTTAGGCTTAGGCTTAGGCTTAGGCTTAGGCTTAGGCTTAGGCTTAGGCTTAGGCTTAGGCTTAGGCTTAGGCTTAGGCTTAGGCTAGCTTAGGCTTAGGCTTAGGCTTAGGCTTAGGCTTAGGCTTAGGCTTAGGCTTAGCTTAGGCTTAGGCTTAGGCTTAGGCTTAGGCTTAGGCTTAGGCTTAGGCTTAGGCTTAGGCTTAGGCTTAGGCTTAGGCTTAGGCTTAGGCTTAGCTTAGGCTTAGGCTTAGGCTTAGGCTTAGGCTTAGGCTTAGGCTTAGGCTTAGGCTTAGGCTAGGCTTAGGCTTAGGCTTAGGCTTAGGCTTAGGCTTAGGCTTAGGCTTAGGCTTAGGCTTAGGCTTAGGCTTAGGCTTAGGCTTAGGCTTAGGCTTAGGCTTAGGCTTAGGCTTAGGCTTAGGCTTAGGCTTAGGCTTAGGCTTAGGCTTAGGCTTAGGCTTAGGCTTAGGCTTAGGCTTAGGCTTAGGCTTAGGCTTAGGCTTAGGCTTAGGCTTAGGCTTAGGCTTAGGCTTAGGCTTAGGCTTAGGCTTAGGCTTAGGCTTAGGCTTAGGCTTAGGCTTAGCTTAGGCTTAGGCTTAGGCTTAGGCTTAGGCTTAGGCTTAGGCTTAGGCTTAGGCTTAGCTTAGGCTTAGGCTTAGGCTTAGGCTTAGGCTTAGGCTTAGGCTTAGGCTTAGGCTTAGGCTTAGCTTAGGCTTAGGCTTAGGCTTAGGCTTAGGCTTAGGCTTAGGCTTAGGCTTAGGCTTAGGCTTAGGCTTAGGCTTAGGCTTAGGCTTAGGCTTAGGCTTAGGCTTAGGCTTAGGCTTAGGCTTAGGCTAGGCTTAGGCTTAGGCTTAGGCTTAGGCTTAGGCTTAGGGCTTAGGCTTAGGCTTAGGCTTAGGCTTAGGCTTAGGCTTAGGCTTAGGCTTAGCTTAGGCTTAGGCTTAGGCTTAGGCTTAGCTTAGGCTTAGGCTTAGGCTTAGGCTTAGGCTTAGGCTTAGGCTTAGGCTTAGGCTTAGGCTTAGGCTTAGGCTTAGCTTAGGCTTAGGCTTAGGCTTAGGCTTAGGCTTAGGCTTAGGCTTAGGCTTAGGGCTTAGGCTTAGGCTTAGGCTTAGGCTTAGGCTTAGGCTTAGGCTTAGGCTTAGGCTTAGGCTTAGGCTTAGGCTTTAGGCTTAGGCTTAGGCTTAGGCTTAGGCTTAGGCTTAGGCTTAGGCTTAGCTTAGGCTTAGGCTTAGGCTTAGGCTTAGGCTTAGGCTTAGGCTTAGGCTTAGGCTTAGGCTTAGGCTTAGGCTTAGGCTTAGGCTTAGGCTTAGGCTTAGGCTTAGGCTTAGGCTTAGGCTTAGGCTTAGGCTTAGGCTTAGGCTTAGGCTTAGGCTTAGGCTTAGGCTTAGGCTTAGCTTAGGCTTAGGCTTAGGCTTAGGCTTAGGCTTAGGCTTAGGCTTAGGCTTAGGCTTAGGCTTAGGCTTAGGCTTAGGCTTAGCTTAGGCTTAGGCTTAGGCTTAGGCTTAGGCTTAGGCTTAGGCTTAGGCTTAGGCTTAGGCTTAGGCTTAGGCTTAGGCTTAGCTTAGGCTTAGGCTTAGGCTTAGGCTTAGGCTTAGGCTTAGGCTTATAGGCTTAGCTTAGGCTTAGGCTTAGGCTTAGGCTTAGGCTTAGGCTTAGGCTTAGGCTTAGGCTTAGGCTTAGGCTTAGGCTTAGGCTTAGGCTTAGGCTTAGGCTTAGGCTTAGGCTTAGGCTTAGGCTTAGGCTTAGGCTTAGGCTTAGGCTTAGGCTTAGGCTTAGGCTTAGGCTTAGGGGCTTAGGCTTAGCCTTAGGCTAGGCTTAGGCTTAGGCTTAGGCTTAGGCTTAGGCTTAGGCTTAGGCTTAGGCTTAGGCTTAGGCTTAGGCTTAGGCTTAGGCTTAGGCTTAGGCTTAGGCTTAGGCTTAGGCTTAGGCTTAGGCTTAGGCTTAGGCTTAGGCTTAGGCTTAGGCTTAGGCTTAGGCTTAGCTTAGGCTTAGGCTTAGGCTTAGGCTAGGCTTAGGCTTAGGCTTAGGCTTAGGCTTAGGCTTAGGCTTAGGCTTAGGCTTAGGCTTAGGCTTAGGCTTAGGCTTAGGCTTAGGCTTAGGCTTAGGCTTAGGCTTAGGCTTAGGCTTAGGCTTAGGCTTAGGCTTAGCTTAGGCTTAGGCTTAGGCTTAGGCTTAGGCTTAGCTTAGGCTTAGGCTTAGGCTTAGGCTTAGGCTTAGGCTTAGGCTTAGGCTTAGGCTTAGGCTTAGGCTTAGCTTAGGCTTAGGCTTAGGCTTAGGCTTAGGCTTAGGCTTAGGCTTAGGGCTTAGGCTTAGGCTTAGGCTTAGGCTTAGGCTTAGGCTTAGGCTTAGGCTAGGCTTAGGCTTAGGCTTAGGCTTAGGCTTAGGCTTAGGCTTAGGCTTAGGCTTAGGCTTAGGCTTAGGCTTAGGCTTAGGCTTAGGCTTAGCTTAGGCTTAGGCTTAGGCTTAGGCTTAGGCTTAGGCTTAGGCTTAGGCTTAGGCTTAGGCTTAGGCTTAGCTTAGGCTTAGGCTTAGGCTTAGGCTAGGCTTAGGCTTAGGCTTAGGCTTAGCTTAGTCTAGGCTTAGGCTTAGGCTTAGGCTTAGGCTTAGGCTTAGGCTTAGGCTTAGGCTTAGGCTTAGGCTTAGGCTTAGGCTTAGGCTTAGGCTTAGGCTTAGGCTTAGGCTTAGGCTTAGGCTTAGGCTTAGGAGGCTTAGGCTTAGGCTTAGGCTTAGGCTTAGGCTTAGGCTTAGGCTTAGGCTTAGGCTTAGGCTTAGGCTTAGGCTTAGGCGCTTAGGCTTAGGCTTAGGCTTAGGCTTAGGCTTAGGCTTAGGCTTAGGCTTAGGCTTAGGCTTAGGCTTAGGCCTTAGGCTTAGGCTTAGGCTTAGGCTTAGGCTTAGGCTTAGGCTTAGGCTTAGGCTTAGGCTTAGGCTTAGGCTTAGGCTTAGGCTTAGGCTTAGGCTTAGGCTTAGGCTTAGGCTTAGGCTTAGGCTTAGGCTTAGGCTTAGGCTTAGGCTTAGGCTTAGGCTTAGGCTTAGGCTTAGGCTTAGGCTTAGGCTTAGGCTTAGCTTAGGCTTAGGCTTAGGCTTAGGCTTAGGCTTAGGCTTAGGCTTAGGCTTAGGCTTAGGCTTAGGCTTAGGCTTAGGCTTAGGCTTAGCTTAGGCTTAGGCTTAGGCTTAGGCTTAGGCTTAGGCTTAGGCTTAGGCTTAGGCTTAGGCTTAGGCTTAGGCTTAGGCTTAGGCTTAGGCTTAGGCTTAGGCTTAGGCTTAGGCTTAGCTTAGGCTTAGGCTTAGGCTTAGGCTTAGGCTTAGGCTTAGAGGCTTAGCTTAGGCTTAGGCTTAGGCTTAGGCTTAGCTTAGGCTTATGCTTAGCTTAGGCTTAGGCTTAGCTAGGCTTAGGCTTTATGCTTAGGCATTAGGCTTAGGCTTAGGCTTAGGCTTAGGCTTAGGCTTTGGCTTAGGCTTAGGCTTAGGCATAGGCTTAGGCCTTAGGCTTAGGCTTAGGCTTAGGCTTAGGCTTAGGCTTAGGCTTAGGCTTAGGCTTAGGCTTAGGCTTAGGCTTAGGCATAGGCTTAGGCTTAGGCTTAGGCTTAGGCTTAGCTTAGGCTTAGGCTTAGAGGCTTAGGCTTAGGCTTAGGCATAGGCTAGGCTTAGGCTTAGGCTTAGGCTTAGGCTTATAGGCTTAGGCTTAGCTTAGGCTTAGGCTTAGGCTTAGGCTTAGGCTTAGGCTTAGGCTTATGGCTTAGGCTTAGGCTTAGCTTAGGCTTAGGCTTAGGCTTAGGCTTAGGCTTAAGGCTTAGGCTTAGGCTTAGGCTTAGGCTTAGGCTTAGGCTTAGGCTTAGCTTAGGCTTAGGGCTTAGGCTAGGGCATAGGCTTAGGGCTTAGGCTTAGGCTTAGGCTTAGGCTTAGGCTTAGGCTTAGGCTTAAGGCTTAGGCTTAGGCTTAGGCTTAGGCTTAGGCTTAGGCTTAGGCTTAGGCTTAGCTAGGCTAAGGCTTAGGCTTAGCTTAGGCTTAGGCTTAGCTTAGGCTTAGGCTAGGCTTAGGCTTAGGCTTAGGCTTAGGCTTAGGCTTAGGCTAGGCTTAGGCTTAGGCTTAGGCTTAGGCTTAGGCTTAGGCTTAGGGCTTAGGCTTAGGCTTAGGCTAAGGCTTAGCTTTTAGGCTTAGGCTTAGTGGCTTAGGCCTTAGGCTTAGGCTTAGGCTATAGCTTAGGCTTAGGCTTATTAGGCTTAGGCTTAGCTTAGGCTTAGGCTTAGCTTAGGCTTAGGCTTAGCTTAGGCCTTAGGCTTAGGCTTAGGCTTAGGCTTAGCTAGGCTAGGCTTAGGCTTAGGCTTAGGCTTAGGCTTAGGCTTAGGCCTTAGGCTTAGTTAGCTTAGGCATAGGCTAGGCTTAGGCTTAGGCTTAGGCTTAGGCTTAGGCTATAGGCTTAGCCTTAGGCTTAAGCTTAGCTTGGCTTAGGCTTAGGGCATAGGCTTAGGCTTAAGCTTAGGCATAGGCTTAGCAAGGCTTAGCTTAGGCTTAGGCTTAAGAGCTTAGCTTAGGCTTAGGCTATGCTTAGGCTTTAGGCTTTTAGAGCTTAGGCTTAGGCTTAGGCTTAGGCTTAGGCATAGGCTTAGGCCTTAGGCAAGAAGGCTTAGGCTAGCTTAGCTTAGGCTTAGGCTTAGGCTTAGGCTTTTTAGGCTTAGGCTTAGGCTTAAGGCTTAGGCTTAGGCTTAGGCTAGGCTTAGGCTTAGCTTAGGCTTAGCTTAGGGCTTAGGCTTAGGCTTAGGCTTAGGCTTAGGCATTTAGGCTTAAGGCTTAGGTTAGGCTTTAGGCTTAGGCTTAGGCTTAGGCTTAGGCTTAGCTTAGTGCTTAGGCTTAGAGGCTTAGGCTTAGGCTTAGGCTTGGCTTAGCTTAGGGCTTAGGCTTAGGCTTAGGCTTAGGCTTAGGCTTTAGGCTTAGGCTTAGGCTTAGGCTTAGGCTTAGGCTTAGGCTTAGGCTTAGGCTTAGGCTTAGGCTTAGGCTTAGGCTTAGGCTTAGGCTTAGGCTTAGCTTAGGCCTTAGTGGCCTAGGCTTAGCTTAGCTTAGCTAGGCTTATAGTCTTAGCTTAGGCCTTAGGCTTAGGCTTAGCTTAGGCTTAGGCTTAGGCTTAGTCTTAGGCTTAGGCTTAGGCTTAGGCTTAGGCTTAGGCTTAGGCTTAGTCTTAGGCTTAGGCTAAGGCTTAGGCTTAGCTTAGGCTTAGGCTTAGGCTTAGCTTAGGCTTAGGCTTAGCTTAGGCTTAGCTTAGGCTTAGCTTAGCTTAGGCTTAGGCTTAGGCTTAGGCTTAGGCTTAGGGCTTAGGCTTAGGCTTAGGCTTAGGCTTAGGCTTAGGCTTAGGCCTTAGGCTTAGGCTTAGGCTTAGGCTTAGGCTTAGGCTTAGGCTTAGGCTTAGTGCTTCTTAGGCTTAGGCTTAGGCTTGGCTTAGGCTTAGGCTTAAGGCTTAGGCTTAGGCTTAGGCTTAGGCTTAGGCTTAGGCTTAGGCCTTAGCTTAGGCTAGGCTTAGGCTTAGGCTTAGGCTTAGGCTTAGGCTTATGCTTAGGCTTAGGCTTAGGCCTAGGCTTAGGCTAAGGCTTAAGGCTTAGGCTTAGGCTTAGGGCTTAGGCTTAGGCTTAGGCTTAGGCTTAGGCTTAGGCTTAGCTAGGCTTAGGGCTTAGGCTTAGGCTTAGGCTTAGCTTAGGCTTAGGCTTAGGCTTAGGCTTAGGCTAGGCTTAGGCTTAGTAGGCTATAGCTTAGGCTTAGGCTTAGGCGGGCTTAGGCTTAGGGCTTAGGCCTAAGCTTAGGCTTAGGCTTATGCTTAGGCTTAGGCTTAGGCTTAGGCTAGGCTTAGGCTTAGGCTTAGGCTTAGGCTTAGGCTTAGGCTTAGGGCTTAGGCTTAGGCTTAGCTTAGGGCTGGCTTAGGCTTAGGCTTAGGCTTAGGCTTAGGGCTTAGGCTTTGGCTTAGGCTTAGGCTTAGCTTAGGCTTAGGCTTAGGCTTAGGCTTAAGGCTTAGGCTTAGAGGCTTAGGCATTAGGCTTAGGCATTAGGCTTAGGCTTAGGCTTAGGCTTAGGCTTAGTCTTGGCTTAGGCTAGGTTCTTAGGCTTAGGCTTAGGCTTAGGCTTAGGCTAAGGCTTAGGCTTAGGCTTAGGCTTAGTGGCTTAGGCTTAGGCTTATGCTTAGCTTAGCTTGGCTATAGGCTTAGGCATAGGCTTAGGCTTAGGCTTAGGCTTAGGCTTAGGCTTAGCTTAGGCTTAGGCTTAGGCTTAGGCTTAGGCTTAGGGCTTAGGCTTAGGCTTAGGCTTAGGCTTAGGCTTAGGCTTAGGCTTTAGGCTTAGCTGCTTAGCTTAGGCTTAGGCTTAAGCTTAGGCTTAGGCTTAGCTTAGGCTTAGGGCTTAGGCTTAAGGCTTAGGCTTAGGCTTAGCTTAGGCTTAGGCTTAGGCTTAGGCTTTAGGCTTAGGCTTAGGATAGGCTTAGGTCTTAGGCTTAGGCTTAGGCTAGGCTTTAGGCTAGCTTAGGCTTAGGCTTAGGCTTAGGCTTAGGCTTAGGCTTAGTAGGCTTAGCTATTTAGGCTTAGGCTTAGGCTTAGGCATAGCTTAGGCTTAGGCTTAGGCTTAGGCCTTAGGCTTAGGCTAGGCTTAGGCTTAGGCTTAGGCTTAGGCTTTAGGGCATAGGCATAGGCTTAGGCTTAGGCTTAGCTTAGCTTAGGCTTAGGCTTAGGCTTAGGCTTAGGCTTAGCTTAGGCTTAGGGCTTAGGCTGTAGCTTAGGCTTAGGCTTAGGCTTAGGCTTAGCTTAGGCTTAGGCTTAGCTTAGGCTTGCTTATGCTTAGGCTTAGGCTTAGGCTAAGGCTTAGGCCTTAGGCTTAGGCTTAGGCTTAGGCTTAGCTTAATGCTTAGGCTTAGGCTTAGGCTTAGGCTTAGGCTTAGGCTTAGGCTTAGGCTTAGGCTTAGGGCTTATAGGCTTAGGCTTAGGCTTAGGCTTAGGCTTATGCTTAGGCTTAGGCATTAGGCTTAGGCTTAGGCTTAGGCTTAGGCTTAGGCTTAGGCTTAGCTTAGGCTTAGCTTTAGGCTTAGGCTTAGGGCTTAGGCTAGGCTTAGGCTTAGGCTTAGGCTTAGGCTTAGGCTTAGGCTTAGGCTTAGGCTATAGGCTTAGGCTTAGCTTAGGCTTAGGCTTAGGCTTAGGCTTAGGCATTAGGCTTAGGCTAGCTTAGGCTTAGGCTTAGGTTCTTAGTCTTTAGGCTTAGGCTTAGGCTAGTTAGGCTTAGGGCTTAGGCTTAGGCTAGCTTAGGCTTAGGCTTAGGCTTAGGCTTAGCTTAGGCTTAGGCTATATAGCTTAGCTTAGGCTTAGGCTTAGGCTTAGGCTTAGGCTTATGGCTTATAGGCTTAGGCTTAGGCTTAGGCTTAGGCTTAGGGCTTAGCTTAAGGCTTAGGCTAGTCTTAGGCTTAGCTTAGGCTTAGGCTTAGCTAGGCTAGGCTAGGCTTAGGCTTAGGCTTAGGCTTAGGCTTAGCTTAGGCTTAGGCTTTGGCTTAGGCTTAGGCTAAGGCTAAGGCTTAGGCTTAGCTTAGCTTAGGCTTAGGCTTAGCTTAGCATAGGCATAGGCTAGGCTTAGTGCTTAGGCTTAGGCTTAGGCTTAGGCTTAGGCTTAGCTTAGGCTTAGGCTTAGGCTTAGGGCTTAGGCTTAGGCTTAGGCTTAGGCTTAGGCTTAGGCTTAGGCTTAGGCTTAGGCTTAGGCTTAGGCTTATGCTTAGGCTTAGGCTTAAGGCTTAGGCTTAGGCTTAGGCTTAGGCTTAGGCTTAGGCTTAGAGGCTTAGGCTTAGGCTTAGGCTTTTGGCTTAGGCTTAGGCTTAGGCTAAGGCTTAGCATAGGCTTAGTTAGGCATAGGCTTAGGCTTAGGCATTAGGCTTAGGGCTTAGGCTTAGCTTAGGGCTTAGGCTAGTAGGCTTAGGCTGGCTAGGCTTAGGCTTAGGCTTAGGCTAGGCTTAGGCTTAGGCTTAGCGTAGAGGCTTAGCATAGGCTTAGCTTAGGGCTTAGGCTAGCTTAGGCTTAGGCTTAGGCATAGGCTTAGCTTAGGCTTAGGCTTAGGCTTAGGGCTAGGCTTAGGCTAGGCTTAGGCTTAGGCTTAGGCTTAGGCTGTAGGCTTAGGCTTAGGCTTAGGCTAGGCTTAGGCTTAGGCTAGGCAAGCTTATGCCTTAGGTTAGGCTTAGGCTTAGCTTAGGCTTAGGCTTAGCTAGGCTTAGGCTTAGGCTTAGGCTTAGGCTTAGCTTTAGAGGCTTAGGCTTAGGCTTAGCTAAGGCTTAGGCTTAGGCTTAGGCTTAGGCATAGGCTTAGCTTAGGCTTATGCTTAGGCTTAGGCTTTAGCTATAGGCTTAGGCTTAGGCTTAGGCTTAGTCATAGGCTTAGGCTTAGGCTTAGGCTTATAGGCTTAGGCTTAAGCTTAGGCAAGCTTAGGCTTAGCTTAGGCATAGCTTAGCTTATGGCTTAGGCTTAGGCTTAGGCTTAGGCTTAGGCTTAGGCTTAGGCTTAGGCTTAGGCCCTTAGGCATTAGCTTAGGCTTAGTGGCTTAGGCTTAGGCTTAGCTTAGGCTAGCTTAGGCTTAGGCTTAGGCTTAGGCTTAGCTTATGCCTAAGGCTAGGCTTAGGCTTAGGCTTAGGCTTAGGCTTAGGCTTATGCTTAGGCTTAGCTTAGGCTTAGCTTAGGCTTAGGCTTAGGCTTATGCTTAGGCTTAGGCTTAGGCTTAGGCTTAGGCTTATAGGCTATAAGCTTAGGCTTAGGCTTAGCTTAGGCTTAGGCTTAGGCCTTAGGCTTAGGCTTAGGCTTAGGCTTAGGCTTAGGCTTAGGCTTAGCTTAGGCTTAGGCTTAGCTTAGGCTTAGCTTAGGCTTATGCTTAGGCTTATGCTTAGGCTTAGGCTTAGGCTTAGGCTAGGCATTAGGCTTAGGCTTAGCTTAGGCTATAAGGCTTAGGCTTAGGCTTAGGCTATAGGCTTAGGCTTAGGCTTAGGCTTAGGCTTAGGCTTAGCTTAGGCTTAGCTTAGTCAAAGGCTTAGGCTTAGGCTTAGGCTTAAGGCTTAGGCTAGGCTTATGCTTAGGCTTAGGCTTAGTGCTTAGGCTATAGGCTTAGGCTTAGGGCTTAGGCTTAGCTTAGGCTTAGGCTTAGGCTTAGGCTTAGGCTTAGGCTTAGGCTTAGCTTAGGCCTTAGGCTTAGGCTTAGGCTTAGGCTTAGCTTAGCTTAGGCTTAGGCTTTAGGCTTAGGCTTTAGGCTTAGGCTTAGGCTTAGAAGAGGCTAGGCTTTTAGCTTAGGCTTAGGCTTAGGCTTAGGCTTAGCTTAGGCTTAGGCTTAGCTTAGGCCATAGGCTTAGGCTTAGGCTTAGGCTTAGGCTTAGGCTTAGGCTTAGGCTTAGGCTTAGGCTTAGGCTTAGGCTTAGGGGCTTAGGCTTAGGCTTAGCTTAGCTTAGCTTAGGCTTAGGCTTAGGGCTTAGGCTTAGCCTAAGGCATAGGCTTAGGCTTTAGGCTTAGGCTTAGGCTTAGGCTTAGGCTTAGGCATAGGCATTAGGCCTAGGCTTAGCTTAGGCTTATAGGCCTTAGGCTTAGGCTAGGCTTAGGCTTAGGCTTAGGCTTAGGCTTAGCTTAGGCTTAAGGCTTAGGCTTAG
>JACCHR010000048.1:0-82468 GCA_013433145.1 Ascaris suum
TTTAAGGGTGTAGTGAATCGGTGAATAGTGGTGTTGACATATAATAGAGAGAAAGATGTGAGCTAAAAATCCGTTTTGGATATAACCGTTTTCGTTGTTTATGCAGTTTTGTTGTTTAATGTATCACTCGAGTCCCAATGTTATCCAGTTTTCTGAAGTATCAGTTCTTGCTATGGAGCCTTCCGAAAGCACGTAGATGTCGGGAATCCAGGAAATTCAAGGATTTTCGTTCTCTGGGCTTGTTAAGTTGTGTTTGAATACGCTCTATTGCCATGTTTCATCTCGATTATGAAACTGCAACTTCTGTTGTTTTACTTGTGATGCGTATAGATGGTGATCTAGCATTGGACACAATCCAGCCCCCTTTCTGTAAAATTCGGGGAGATTTTTCAGCTATCTGTTTTTGTGAAGCTCAGTGGTTGATTGTTTTTGAAATGTGCTAGTCTATATTAGGTTGTCAGAGTTCTTTTCTAAGATTACTATGATTTTAAACTTGAGCGATTAGAGTTGTTTATTCCTTGCGCTTCTCTTTAGGATGTAGCTCTAGGATTTCTATTGATGTGCATTACGTTATTTGCACATATGATATTTCTTTTTTCTCTGATAGTAGTATTTGAAGAGGAGAATGCGTCTAATGTTTTCGAGCGTTCGCAGGTGAAATTAGTCTTTTGCAGATGCAACAATGTTCTCTTGGGTCGGTGGTGCTGAAGAGTGTTCAGAAGCGCACACTGATGGCGAAATTGCGTTAATTTATGTTGACAATATCAGGAAATTTTTGGTTCACGGTTGCATTCAACCATTTCGACGATGTGTCTAAGTGGGGAAGGAGATCAAGTGGGGGCAGGGCGGGGGTGGGAGAATACTGCGAAGCAGCGATTGATGGGAAAAGGAAAATATCGGAGGTTTTCTATCGCTCTACAGTTCAGACGATTTGAGTGAGGGTCTTTGGAATCGGCTGCTTCTACATAAAGCTACCGTGGACTTAGTGATCATTAATGCTGTTGACATATTTGATATGAACCTCTCTGTTAAGTTGGACTTTGAAGATGCGGAATAAAAGTATGCTTTTAGACTGCTTTTTTTTTAGTTATATGAATATTAATTTTTGAAAGTAATTTCTGACATGCTTTATGACAACTAAAATAGAAAAAACTGATTAAATTCTTAAATAATTGGGACGTTTTTTAAAAGATTTTTGTGTAAAATTTAAGGATTAAAAAAAAATTTCTTTTTGATCAAAATCGACTGTGCTTTTTCGCTTCATTTTATTATTTTGCCGTCAATTTTATACGTAATTCCATATTGTTGCCGCAATAAATTATTTGCAACATGCATTTTCTATAATTGAATTCAAAAATGGTATAATTAACCATTTGAGAGGTGATTATATTTGTATAAATTTTTCATCTAATCAGTTATTAGCTGGGACCGACGACTTTCGGAAGCAAAAATTTTTTGCTTATCATGATGAAGTTAAAATCGAGGAGTTGAATTTTTTTTTTCCCCGAAGTCGGAGCAAGAAACTTTAAACTCACAGTTAGTTTTCGATATAAATACACAAATAAAAACCCTGATACTGCAGGTTGAAAATAAAATATGTGATGACTTTTTTGCATGATTCCGGATCGGATGATTACGGGGTAACTTTGGGTGTCATAGAAAAGTCTTAGCAAATCTTGCACAGCACAGGAACCCGACACCAGTGCGTGTGAAACAAGAAATTAATGTTAAGACAGCGACCAGTATTCAGTACCGGTTCATAAGTAAGATCAGCTTCCTTGGCAGTCTTCTAGCGTCCAGGTCTTGTTGAGGATCTGCACCCTGCGGTTCGAGTAAATATAACAATACAACACAAGTATAAGGAGCAAACGGTTCTCACACAAATACAAGGAAGGACATTAGGATAACTTCAGTCGCAGGCACGATCGCGCAGTCGAACTCCAGGCTGCTCTCGATCGCCTCGCGCATTCCAACGGCCACCGTAAGCCCATTCGGCCTTACTTTAGATCAGTCTAAGAGTGCTGAAATGAATACATGGATTAAATTTAAAAGACGGTACCTTGACTTCTTCGGAATCGTCGGAACACTATGGAGATTGGTTCTAACCTCTCTATGTTGGGACAGGTTAAAACATGTATTCGGTATAAACTTTCCTTCGTAAACCTGAAAGGGGAGAAGTTTTCTGCGAATTTTGCAAGTTTACCATCGTTTTCCGGGAAAAGTATAATATGTCCTTGTTTTGCTTTAAAGGAACAATCTCTTTGCATATTCACAATGGGCGTGAGGCATTGGCCTTTATCAGAAGACTTTTGCATTGAAACAAAAGTTCTTTTTGTTTGCAGAATTGTTCCCCGCCCCCCCCCCCCCCAAAAAAAAAAGAATCAATGAGATATTTCTTAGATTTAAGCAACAGATCTACTTATGAAAGTTCCACAGTTTTCAAAATTTTGCTAGGTGTTCTCGTCTATTTTCAATTAGATTAATTGAGCATCACTCTTTGGAGATCAGACAATGAATTGCGAACGAGGTTTACAAGTAAAAACGTTGGAAAGTCCTCTAAATTACCAAATAGGTGTGTCGTCACTTTTTATTTCTATTTGATTAACAAATTGTCTCTTTTTTTTTCTTATAAGAATAATTTATGCTCATCCCTGAGATGGCCTATAAGTTATAAAACCGTGTCACTGCCACTATGCATCTCCTCATTATCGAACTAGCTCAGAAGGAGTGAATTTTTAATACACGGTGAAAAGTTCTAGGTCATTGAAAAGAATACTGAAATTAAAATAATGAAGAAATATTTTCTCAGAGGATGAAGTTTTATGGAAATGGCAATATATGAGAGAGGAATATAAAGTGAGCCGATGGATATGGCACCTGCAACAGTACGATATTTAAGTTGGAATAGCGCTCGTCTAATAGCGCTTGTATTGAATGCATTAAGTGGTTTGGAGAAATATTACAAACACCATCATACCGAACTTGACGTCGATGGGGTTTTTGGGTTGCGCATTATACAAGGTTTCATTTTATTTATTTATTTATTTATTGATAAATCTTTTAATTAAGAACGAAAAGTGAGAGTATTGAATAGGCTGTATTTAATAGAAGTTTTCGAAGAAAACTAGCAAGGATTATTTGCGATGTTTTTAATGAAAGAGGCAATACTACTTTGCAAAATGTACTTAAGTGTTAATTAAGTTTTTATTATTATCGATGGAAATTAAAATGTTTCATCTTTAATCGTATTGAAAAAAGAAGGAGGAGGGTCAAAGTGGAGGAAAAATAATAGCATATTGAACCATTTTACAGTAGAAGTAAGTATGTGAAGACTGTATAAATGAAATCTTGAAATGTTTTTCGTTCGGTATTTCAGCTCCGTTTCTTTCTTCTTTTTTTTTTCCTTCATTGTTTTCAGTGCTGAATTTAAAAATTTGTGAAATACCGTTCCGATATGTGTCAAATATATCGGAGGAAATATCCTCAACTTTGCGATCGGTTGTACCACTCTCCTCAGATCAACTGCTCCATCCATCCTTCGGCAGTCTTCTTTAACCTTGTTTCCCCCACCGTCGACTCGCCGTCAACGATGCGTTTGACGTGTTGCTTCTCGTTATTATAAAAAAAAAAACATTTATTTGGAAGGATTACTTCGAACGAAGTTCATAGAATTGATTTCATCTTTAGCCCTTGCAACCTGCGATGGCATATTTTGATAATTGCTTTTGCGCAGGTAGTAATGGCGTAGTGGTCAGAATCAATCTATCTCCATAACTATTAGTTAGTGGTGATATCCCAGTTTTCTTGTATTTCCTGTTGCTAGATCATTACGACATATTAAAGATGTGCGATATTTGTCCTTGCAGAAGCATTCTCTCGAAAACTGATGCAGCGATTTGTTAAGTTGTAAATGCTTGGGAGGACGTTTGCCATATATGATCAGTTATTGGTCCTTGTGTTAAACATTTGATCGGTGCATAAACTTTTGAGACATTTGATGCAACTCGATGCCATTTTCAAAATCCTCTCTTCTTTTAAGGTCAGTTAAATCATCTCTATATGGATTTCAAGGAGCAGAACTTGGATTAAGAAGTTATCGATGAAATTCGAAATCTTAGTCGACACGCCAATGAAATTGCTAATAAGGCGATTCCATTTGTCGCCAATCGCGATCCTTTCTACTACAAACAGGTAAACTAAGTTCATTTAGAGGTTTGATCCAATCGAAACGCTAGAACGTCTCACAAATTAACTCACCAGCAGGTATGGAAATCAGGGAATTTCAAGTTGAAACGAAATGTCAGATAGCGTCCGTTTACTGATATGTGCAAATCGGACGTTGAAGAGGACAGCTGTTTTTACGAAATAACAGTAATACCGAGCTCTGTTTCTATTAATAAAACCCGTAATTCCAGAAATCTGGGAGAAGACTGTACAGTGTGCACTGAAGTGAGTTTATATATATTATATATATATATATATATATTATATATTATATATATATATATATATATATATATATATATATATATATAATAGTGCTCTGCATGCACGTTGAAGTTGTCATTTAATAATTGTCGGAAGGATCTACCTCGATGGGGGAAACGCGTAACGATATTTGTGAGGAAAGTTTGCTTGTGAGGCAAAGCGCGCTTACGTTGCGATGTGCCTCGTAAGGTTTCGAGTCGAATGGCATGTGCAAGAGATTTATGAGATCTCTTCTCGCAAATTACTCCACAGCTTTTTGCTGCGTCGTCTTTGCTCTGAAAGCATGGTCCAGTCAGCAATACACTCTTGTTGATCACATAATCAGTCCTTCATCCACACTTTCTTTTTTTCATAACGTTTATCTGGAAGATGTCTTCGATGGGATCGACGAATGAAACCATTTTTCAAGCGCCAAAAATCCCCCAACTGTTTTAGCATTATGTATGAAAGTTAATTAACGAAAGTTTATAGGGTGGCTTTTATTCTCATCCCATAGGCTCATAGGGAATGCTTCATAAAGAATAATATCAACATCTCGTTTCTCAAAGATTTCCTAGAGTGTAGTGCTATTGATAGCGGCGCGATTTCGACTGGCGTGAGCGAAAACTTTCGACTTTGCCGAAGGCACGACCGATCGATCGCTGTTGCGTTTTTCTGCTGTTCAACGAGCGCCTCCGGACATTGGAGATTGGCTAACAGCGATTATTGTCACCCTCTCTTTATGAAGTTCACGGATCATGTCGAAGAGTTATTATTGCATTGCAAGCACCATATCGACCGGACCGGTGGCTCGATCGTCTCCTTATGTTCACCCACGGTTCTGCTCGATGTGATCCTTTTAGGCGTCGATATGAAGCAATAGAATGAGCGACGAACTTCCGAAAATTTGTTTGCAACATGAAGAGTCTTGTACTTTCATCTAAACGTCGAAGACTGCCGGTAGACACAAGGTATGACACAACCGCCTGCGGTCGCAATAAAAAACTTACGAACGATCAGCCGATTTCGCTCTTCGTGACATATTTTCTCAGAGACATAGTGGAATAGGAGGGAGAAAGCTTTGCTCTGTTTTTTTAATCGTTGGAAACATTATTTTCAGTTTCGATATCTTCTAACGCATCCGTATGATATAACGCATGAAGCACAACGCATCGACGAACGTTTACGATGGTTGGAGAAAGAAATATTGGGAAAGAGATTCGACGGAACTGAAATGATGTGGTTCAGTGAGAAAGAAAGTGATCGGTATTATTTTCGAGTTGAAGTTATAGTTGTGAATTGCAGCTAAGAAGCTAATAGCTTCAGTTGCAAAATTTGTGAATGATTTTATGCTTGAGAATTAAATGAGGAAAGATGTTGAGCATAAGAGGAAAAGGAGGATTAGGAGACGATGTGAATGAAGTGATAGCGGACATTACCGTCACAATTGAAGGGCTTATTTGAAAGCGTATTAGCGAATGTCTCGATTTTTGTACAGTTGGATAAGGTGGTTGAAACAGTGCACTCATTTCTGACTGGCTATTTGCACTTAGGGGCACTCTTATTATCCTAGGTTGTGAGCTTGAAATACTGAGTGAATGCTAGTGATGAGTTATATCACTAGCATTCACTCAGTTAGCCTCCCCTTTCATTGGATTGTTTAGTTCTGAATGCAGATATTTTCCAGGTGTTTTGCCGAAGTGTTATCGAAGGATTATGATGTGAATAATGTGATTCGACTTGTGCAATTAGTGAATCATGTCTGAAACGAATGTTGGCAACTCGTGGTCTATCTGGATACCGATTGACTCATCAAGTGCTCTTCGCCGCCGTCACACAAAATGTAAGTCTCTTTTAGAACTTTTTTAAAAATAGAATTCTATCGTTGCTTGTTGGCATTTTTGGATATATTTGCTGGATTCTGAGAAAACCTTGACATTCATTCAGCGTTCGAACTAAGGAAGTTCCCGTATTAGATGTTTGAAAGCAGTTCTAGAGATATTGCAATTCGAGTGGCAATCTTAGCATTTTCTTCACTTTTCTACTTTTTTCAACCAAGTCTTTTCACTAGATACACCTTTCCCGTCTCTAGTTTGCTTCAACAATGGGTTCGTTTGCTGTTGATATGGTCCGTCAACCTTACTAATCATTAATATAAAGCAATGGCGTTATTGATTCGAAAAAGCGAGTCTTTTTTCTTCGGGTCATATCGAAAGTTAAAATATCGGAACCTTTTATGACGGAAGTCTATTTTCTCCAATCATTTATTTTTCTCGCTTTGTGTGATTTCCATTCACGGTTTTTACACTATTTTGAAATGAAAAATGTTTTACGCGAAAATTTCATTTTGAGGGATATTCACGCCTTGTATTAGTAAACATTCTCTCTACCTATCTCGATATTGATGAGATTTCTAGTCTGTTCTTTTCTTCCCCTATTTTTGAAGGAATCGATTCTCCTCTCCCGTTTTGTCTCTTTACTTTCTCTTCATGCTCCTACCCACTTTCTCCTTTCTATTTTCTTCAAAAAAAAAAAAAAAAATCCAGTTTCGTTGTGATCATCACCTATTGTGTGCATGGCATATCGATTTGGGAATGATGGCGAATATTTTAGGCTCCTTGTGCGAACGTTGTTTCGGAATATCTACACTCGACAAGCAATACGACAATGGATAATTTTTTGAAGGAGTATTGCACAAACGTTATTGATGAGATGCTTGCTTTTCAAAAGAATGCACATATTCTCTCCAGGATGAACACCTATCAAAAAGATCTCCTTATGGAACAAGGTGGGTAAATACTCGCTTTTTTCCATTTGAAATCGATCGCTAGCGGATTTATTAATTTACATTGCCGCATCTGCCACGCATGATTCTAGTAAAGCTTTTGATGTCTATATTTGGCCTGGATTCATGCCGCCTCAATTGTAGCTTGTTTTGTCATTTTAGGTCACTGGATTTGACTCACGATTTTCCTTAAAAATAGGGTACTGTTGAATTTCAGATGGTCCCCGAAAAAATTAGTTCTGAGGGTAGGGAAGATACAGTTTGCAAGTAATTTTGACGTTTGGGATCCCAGAAAGTACAGCCTCTGAACGAGAACTGACGGCTCTAAGAGTTATTCGGGCTTTCCCAAGTGAAGTAAGTGTTGCCCAGAAATTTCGACATTTTCGAGTGAAATTTCTTGTGGGCACGCTAGCCGTAACTACCATAGTATTTGCGAAATTCCCATCCACTTTGCTTTTTTTTGCAACGGTGTAAATGCAATTCTGCACTTTTATATGCGTTTGCACTACGGCTTGCGCATATAAAGCAATTACATCGCGAATTGTTCGATGCTTTTATGCAGATTATTGTTGCTTATGTGGGCTCATTTGATTTCATAAAAGAGTTTCCGACTAGTTGATGATGGATTTATTGAGGGAATTTGAGTGATATTATTGAATGTTTCGTCTCTAGTATAAGTGCTGGGCATTCCCATATTGCTATCATTTTCAACAACATAAACTTATTTCGTATTTATCCTTGAGATTTCTTACATAGTGGCCGACAGTATATTCTCGATTGATGAATAATTAATAAATAAGAGCGGAAGGGAAAGAAGCAAAGGTGAAGGAAGAAGCAACCGATGCAACCGGTTATGAAAGCAACGAACTCTAAAGCAATTAATTTTATATGATTTTTATGCGTGAATATATAGGTTGTTTACTCATTGTTTCTTCAAAAAAGCATAAATAGCTTCAGTTCTAAGTTTTTTTTTTCTCATTTTTTCTCGAACTTTTCTCGAAAAGATAAAAAAGAATTTTTCTCGAAAATATTTCAGCCATTATTTTTGCATCCAAAATAAAGAGGGGAATTTCGACCTCATTGCCATCCAAAATCCCCAACCCACATCCTTACCTATAAGCGTTGTTCGTGCTATTGAGAGTACTGTAGTGTATTTCTTTTTTTTTTCGCACACTTTTTTAAGCTTTATGAGGTTTTGTTGGTGACCTCATTAATGTTGTGCTCATTTTCAGTGTTTGCATGTGGTCAGTTCGGTTTTGTGGAAATTTGCTCGTTGCACGTATTAGTGGCCGTACTTAGTTGGCAACATCCACGTCTTGGATGCTTCAGAAAAGGGGATCTCGACGACTCTCCAATCAATGTAGCATTATCATCACCCAAAGCAGCGTTCTTAGCCGATAACTTCACTTCGAGGAAACTTTTCAATGATCTCATTCATAATGGTTAGTCAGGTTTAGTTTTTTTTTTTTGCATACTTATTGGCCGAGAGATGTTATATTTCTATATTCTCTTGGCACTCATATTTTATGCAAATTAGGCGAAAAAAGCAATGAAAAAAAATTTAATTTTAAAATACATTTTGATTTATTCGTCGATAATTTGTGTAACTCCTATATCTCCACTGGATCAATAAGCATCTGTTTGTTTTGAAAAGAAAAAGTTGATAATTGTGCTATTAATTACGATGTTATAACGTGAAAGATCATCTCGAAACTGTCTGGCTAGAGAGCGTTAGAAAAATTACAGTCGACATTTTTTGCACTAATTTCGTAACTTTAGAGAGATTATGGAACTCGTCAAGGTTTGTTCTGGAAATTTGTCTACAAAGTTCATTTATATTTCCTAATTAAAAGTTGTTAGTTGTATGGCTGCTGTTTAAAAATTAAGTAACAAATTTAAGTTCACAATCTTACTGCTTATTATGAATGGTGCTATGGAATGCGCATTTGTGAGTATCACAGATGTACTAATAGCTAAATAATTGTGTGGAGAGTGAATATTGCGCATATGTGCATTATTAGAGGCATTATTGGCAGCGATTGTCCTTATTTATAATACCTCCATTTGTGTTAAATATTACTTCATGGCAAAGTGCTTCTTTAAGAGTCAAGTTGTTTTTTTTTCGAGGCAGAATGCATCTGCAGGTTGATTAGTAGTTTGTGTCATAGGTTTACTTCGGATCAGCAGATCTTCATAGAGGCAGCGCTAAAGGTGCAGAAATCAGAAATCACAACTAGGTTTACTACCTGAAGCTCATCGAGAATATTCGCAAATATGACCTGCTTTCACGAGTGTTTTGCTCAACGGAAGCCGACAAGATTAACTAATCAAGCAAGTGGTGGCATATTTGGTTTTAAATAAGCGGGATTTCAGGATTTTCTTACATGAAGTGCTATCCTCACATATAGGATCAGAAGTCCTCAACCGACAAAACTTCAGGATATAGGAGGAGGGGTTGGGGAACTCGTGACTTTCGCGTTGTTTTAGTCGCTGCATCATTTATATTTATCAGATTAAAGCTCGAGCTCAGATGAAACTGATCAATAGCCAACGTGTTAAAATTGTTTAGATTATTGCTCGACCCACTCGGCTACAGTGGCATCTGGCGCACTTATGGTATTCCTTCGTTTCTTACTTGATCCGGGTCCATGGCCAGAATTCTTCCTAGCAGATCAGCCGGTCACGCTGCAGAATATCCTCTCAGAAGATCAGTTCCGTCAATATCGATATGCACGATGGGTGAAAGATTCATTTCCGGTGCAACTGCCTCTCTCGAGGCCTCCCGAGCTCGGCTGGTCACCCGATTTACTCGCGTATTTAGTTTTGATTGCTTTCGTTTGCATTGCTTCACTAGTTGCTCAATTTGGTTGTAAAAGGAGGGTGAAGCAAGTGTACCATTTTGCCTACAAGAACTTATAATAAGAACTGAAATTGAATTCGAGTTCTGAAGTGTTTTCTGGGAGTTGAATGCATTTCCACTGAGCAGATTACGATATGCTTGAGGCAAGGATCACTATCTTCGACTTGGTTCTTTATCATTAAACATATTGCTTTTTGCATATTATATGCAAATGCTGTTACTGTCAATCTCGTTGTTAGATTTGTTTGTGATATATGTGCAATTTATTTAAGAACTAAAACACTCAGTGTGATGAGACTAATTGCCCTCATACGAGTTCTTATCTTTTCATTGCAACGACCAGTTCAAAGACGAATACTATCCTGCGACTTTTGCAGTTGCTACCTGCTGAAAAAAGTCTAGAAATTGGCAGGGAACAATACTTTTTTTTGCCTTTCAAATCATTCGGCGCCTGATTGCTGAATATCAAAGGTAGTGATAGAGCATCAGTTATTATACCATCCTATGAACGAAAAAAAGTTTTGCGCGGAGCGATTGTAGAGCAAGTTGGACCCGGAAATTTTGTAGTATCTTTATGCAGCGGCAACTAAACTGCAATAAAATCACCTATATAAATAGGCGAGGACATGACCATGGTTGAATATAATTTTTTGAGTGGTAATTTGCATAGATAGTAGACAGAAAGCAGCTTGAAGTGGCCAAAGTGAAAAAAGCAATCTGGAACAATTACTCATTGTTAACTCTATTATGGCTGTAACCTTTTCATTTTGTTCATCGTAAACTTCATTTTTGGTAGATTTTTGCAATCAATGTGGGTTTTTTATTCGCTCTGGAGGTTCCCTTATATTGAAAGGCTTTTTTCTGTTATTCGTCCTTTTTGTTTGTTGATTTCACTTGAAAGGCTTTTTTTTTTTTAAAGAAAGAGGTTGCAAGGACTTATATTGAAATGCAGATCAGCGCGATTCATGTAAAAGTACAAATCTGTTTGGGCATCATTGGTGGAGGAAGCTTTTGGTAGTGGAACTTGCATACAGGGAAATATGCTATCGAAGCCTAACTAAGCATAAATGATTGTAGAGTGGCATCACCGTTACGACCTCTTCGAACAGACTAAAGGAAACTCGGTTTTGAGCTAGAGGACACTTTTATTTTGCTTCTATACCTGATCCATCAAATTATAGCCCAGTTGTAGATGTACTATAATAGCAAATTTATTGAGGAAGAAGGTGTACTCCAAAGACAGCACTTTTTCACATCTTGCTTACTTCAAAATATGGACATATAATGAAAGATTTAGGTAATCACTAACTGCTTCAATTTTTGAAAACGTTCGGATTATTGTCTGTGCAATTTTTCTGGCGCTGTTTGTTTGTTCTATTCGATAATATTGATGTTTTTTTGCCTGTAAAAAAACTTGTGCCAGTGGATTGGTGCATGAAAAGCTTTAGCGATGTTTTCCCGATAGAGCTTTCATCTATCATGATCGATCTCTCGCTTTGTTTATTGTTTGCTTTAATTTTTATGCATTTCGTTTATCATATTAGGAGAGGTTGAACTATATTTTTCGTTTGCTATCAGTGTCCTCACGATTGTTGTTTAATTTTATGAAGGTAGTCATACTTCAAATGTATTTCGAGCGGAAACTTCTCAATAATCAATCTCGAAAAATAGACAAAAGCTTCATTTCCATCGTAACAAGAGCCTTCAGTTGGGTTCACTTGTGTCGAGACTATTTAACTACCACTAACGTTTGTTATTGGCTTCTTTCAATCCCATAGGAATACAAAATAGAAACCGGATTGAGGAAGTAAAATAGTTCCTGGTGTTTTTTTTTTGATGAATTCTATAATAAAATCGTTTTGCGCTTAATTTCGATGTAAGTTTTGTCATATTATTAAATGCCAATGTGTTATTATTGATGCCAGTTTGATTTCAATGCATTTTGCTGTAGTTATTTTTATCGATATTTAAGTGCAGAATTGCATCTGATTGATTGGACAATGTTTCAGAATCGATTTTTAGTATGAATTCATCGTTAAATTTGTTCAAGCCTATCCCTCAGCTTAGATATTTACTGCTTTATGAAAACAATATAGGCAAACATTTGTGGTGGTGGGGGGAAGGGGGAGGGGGATAGTCACGCTTTCTACACGACTGACGCAAAATGACTTCATTTAATTGCATAATTTAGATGAAAGAAATGTCCTTTTCATGTGCCCACATCCTGTTTTATCCTCTTCAACTCTATTCATCTCGGCTCATTTCTTCAGAAGGATGCAGGCACTCTCTCGAGGGCTTCTCTTGGCAGTGGATTTTATGCGTTTGGCATTTTTATGCTCGTGACAATGTTATCTGGATTTTGCTTTCTTTCCGAGTGCGTTTTGTTAATCTGAGAGGGCGATTCAAATTGGGGGGAGGGGGGGGGGTGAAGGATAAATATCGAACGTGTTCGACCAGTCGAACAATAAAGGTTGTCTGTTTGTTGATCGTCTTTGTAGACCGCTCATGATCATTGCTGAGCATGCTGGTCGCACGCAACGAATTGTCTCGATTGTGCTGAAGTGAACGCATCTCTCGACCTTGACGGTTGTAACTGCCAGAAGGGCTGTTTGCCACCAGCTCCGAGGTGCTCGTCATTGATTGGTTTGTCGCCGTTATCAGAACGCGAGTGTGATGGAAGTGCGTAGATAATTGAATTATTTTTTTGTGAAAACACCACGTATAATTTTTATCAGGTATATTTCGTTGTTACTCTGAGTGTAATTATTCCTTCACATGAATAACATATCATTAGCAAAGATGCTTCTTTGAGGAGTAACTGTGTTGCGAACAAGCGTCTAATTCGAAGTAAGTATTACATTTGTCTCTACTAAAGGGACCGGTCGATCGCAGTTTGGCTTTAATAGCACCCTTTCATGTTTGTCAGTTTCATCATATTCTCAGTTCGTTCTTGATTGTGATTGGGATTCAGCAGTTATGGTCTCATCTTCCGTTCTCTTCATATTCGACGATTCCACTAGGCTATTTACTTCATAACCAAAGTTCGTCCCACAAGAGTGATATTAATGAGGAAGAGGAGCGTTTTGTGCGTAAAAAGTGAAATTTGCGCACATCATGAGCCCAAACACGTTGGATAAGGGCGTTGTGTCGTTGGCTTGGCTCGTTGCTGACCACTGTCCATTGCTTTCTTGGCCATTCACATTGAGCATATTCGCCGCTGTCACCTCATTTATTCACATCGAGTGATCATCTCAATCACCTTAACGTTGATATTTCTTTAAATATTTTGAGATTAGAAAAGAATATCGACCATTTGCAAAATGAAACATTATCCAGTGAATGTCGGAGAAAAAAATTGTTCATCATAGCCGAACATTTGTATGTTACAAAAGAAAAAAATTCGATGAGGTGAACATTGAGCCGCGAAAGCTGAAATCTACAGGAAATAATTCTAAAGCACTCGTAGATGATTGTTCGTCCGGAAGAAATTTCCACAATATTGGAGTTTTTTTCTTAAAGGAAGTAACTTTCATTATATATTTGCCAATTGCTGCAATTATACGCCAGTCGTATTACTGCTACTTCCTTGTAGGTGTACAAGGAACGCATCGTCGGTTATTATTTCCATCTTGTCTGATAGGTAAAACCAATTGTTAACCTGTTCATTTTACGATTCTCCATACGTTCTACTTTATACACACTTTGCCGTTTACCTGCGTTGAGAGAAAAAAATAACTATAAATCGTTTTTATGCATTTTTAAAAAATTTTAAATGATGGTATCGTACCTACAAATATGTATGTATCTGTCTATCAACTTATTCAATGCTTTTAATTTGGCGAACAACGAAGATAATCATCAAATATGATGGATATGATAGAGACACCACAAGACGAATTTTCGTGTAATTTTTTAATGTTTTTCTTTACTTTTTCACTTACTCCAATGCCTCGAAATGAAAACGCATATAAAAAGTGCGTGAGCAAAAATAGCAAGAAGGGGCAAAATGTGCATAATTCGACTTTCCCTGCTAATAGGTATTCGATAAGAGCAGTGATAATGTGAAGAATAAAATCACTCAGTAAAAGTTTGAAAGGTGGACGAAAAGGTGCGTTAACGATATCGGCAGGTAGCAGATTTTAAAATCGGGCAGCGCACCGAATTGGAAAATGCCGAACATAACATGTGTTGTAAAAATTTTTGCTTCGGCGAAATTAATGTTCACGTTATTCGCATTGATTATGGGAGAAGGGCCAATCTATGCGGAGTATCGGAAAAGCAACGCAAAATTTTATAATAGTAAGCCATATCAAACATGTGCCTATAATATTTCAAGGATTTCAAGGATTCAATGAGAAATTTGTGGATTATAATGATTTATTATTTAGAATATCTGTAGCGATAATGAATGGATGAATAAGAAGGCAATCTATAATTTATGGCTCTTTATTGGAAGGAATATTCTATAATTTAGTTGATGTATAGCTAACATTTAAAATTTATAGAACCGGATATTATGTGTAGCCGATACGAATTTCTTGATACATCCGAATATTTCAAGTCAATGGAACATGATAATAACTAGGAAAAAAGCTGAAAAGATATTCCATATATTAGAAAAATAGTTGTTTTATGCATTTTAAATTATTTATGTTGTCTTTTTCTTCGATTTATTTTACTCGTTGTTTTCGTTTTGACTTTATTTTTCTTTGGTATTCTTTAAATTCTTTCTCTTATTTCACTAAATTGCTTTCATTTTTAAGAATTTATTACTTATAAATCGTTGATTATTGAAGATAAATATTAAAATATAGCAGCATTGAATTCATATTAACTTATTGATAATATTTATTCTGCAGTATTTCAACGTTTCAACGCTAAGAGAATCTTATCAGTAGTGATAAGCGGCAAATATTCGTCTCACTTTCGACATGCAATTTTTTTTTTCGCATTATATTCTACCTTCTTAAGCAAACGCATTGAGCTTCGATATTTTATTGCTGAAATTGTCGTTCGCTTTCTTTGCAATAATTTATTACACTTTGCAATAATTTATTTTCTTTGCAATAATTTATTTTTAAAATTTATCTCATTTTCAATTCATTTATATTTTATTATTTATTGAATGTTTTTATTGGAATTTATAAATGAATTATTATTCATTCGTGCAATATTTGAGTATCGTTTTTATTCGCTTATTGCAGTAATTTATTTCGTTCTTCTCGTAATTTTTGAGAGGAACAAAATGAAGATATCGCCAATTAAGAAGCAGCAAATGTCGTTCATTAGAATCGATCCAAAGTTCGAAGATCTTTAAAAATTGTTTAGATGTTTGAATTTTTATAACTATTGCGTGAAATTACTTATATGTTTGCTTACTTTAGTAGACATCACTAAAAACCGTAAACTATTCAAGTCGCATTTGGATTCATTGATTTGTTAGGCTTTTTTTAAAAAAATATTTTCCATTTGGTGCTTTAATGTTTGTTTTCCTATCTGTAAGGCATTTTATTAATCTCTTTGAATGAAGTGAAAATCTCAAAATTTTTTTTCACAGTCAATTTTGGATTAACGCTTATGATGGTTATGCATTTATAAAGTCGACATTTTTTTTGATGAGTTTCCTCCAAGATTGAATTCGAAAATTTTGCATTGAGAATGAATATACTCGGATCAGCGATTTTCTTACTCTTCCCATTCCATTTTCTAATGTGGCTATCCTGAAACTCCCTTGAAAATATTGAATTTTCCTGGAATCGGGTGAACGAAAGAGAACATTCGTTACATTTATTAAAAAAAATAAAATCTTTGAAGAGCATAAAACCAGGTTGATATGATACGAATTTTTCGCAGATCTATTTGCTCAGCAAAAATGCTAATAAAATAAAAAGCGTATCTTTTCCTCTCGAGGTTACTGTAGTGTTAGTGCCATGGATTTATATTCGGTTGGTTGACTATGTGGATATTGAAGGATTGCTATATTAGCGCTGTTATACACGAACGGATAAACCTTGCATATCAGCAACCGCTTAGCAGTAGAATAACCAACGCTAATAAGTTTCTTTAGTGATCAGCCTAGCCAGGTGCTTTATCAGTTATTGTGACGTTTGTCTGCTTAAGTCATAAAGCGGAAGTATTGTTGGGTTCAAAGGTGCTCCTATTGTCTTATTCACAGGTGGATGGGTGGACACACGTAGATATGCATGTACTTTAAAGTGAATCAAACATGCTCGTGCAAGAAGTGAATCAAACATGAACGATTTTTTTTAGTGGTGATGCCATTTCCTTTGAAATTGACTAAAACAATGCGCATAGGTACCCACTAATGCTCATAGTTGTTGCTATATAGGGCTAACGAATAATAAGCGAAGGAAACGTTCAAGGTGGTTTTTATTGAGAAGGAATCGCAACCTTCAATGCAACTTTCTCCAAATGAAGCCATTCTTGAGAATTCACAAAAATTTGTAAACCATTTAGTCCTCCTTTAGTGCAAGGACGATATTGAATTTGACCACATTTTTTATAGTAGCCGATGCAATTGGAATCTAATGTAACGGTCAATAAGAGTACAGTGTGTTTAATTTTTAAAATCTCGTTATAAATATGTCACTATTCGGTAAATATTGGAAAGTACTAATAACTAACTGACTAACAGCGAAGAGAACATCGTGTAACCCTTTCAACATGAAAGAATAGCGTGCAGGCTGCATTTTGCTTCATCGCTGCGGAAATTTCGAATGAAACTTCTAGTTTTTCAGTTCAGCTCATATACATGCATGGGCGTATGTGCCTGCACGAGAGTTTGTGTGTATGTGTGTGTTTCTGTGCGTCTATTTGCGTGTCTGTGTGTATGTGGCTGTGTGGGACTTACGTGTGTGAATATGCATCTGTGTTTATATGTGTGTATGTATACGCGCCTATGTTCATGTTTCTGTGTATGTGCGTCTGCGTTTATATGTATGCGTATGTGCTCTAAGGTGTGTTTTGTGTTGTTGTGCTTTTTGATATAAGCATCTCAGCAATGAATTTTTTGCTTTTTTCTTTTGACGCAAGTAGTGCATTAACGGCCCATATCCGGATAATTACATTTGACGCTTTTCATTTTTCTCTCTTTCGCTAAAATCACGCCCACGTCTTACTGTACTAAGGACTCTGGCTTATATTTACTTGTTGTGAGTATAATACTGCAACTTAAAAATAATAGATAACGGTTGTTAATTGCGAAATTTTCCTGTATAATTGCAAATTTGGAGAATCTTAGAAAGCCTTAAAGTACAACGAAAACTTAGGGAATCTAAACTTGAATCGCCATCAGGAAGAGAAAGATTTATTTGCTGAGCTTACGGACGATTCTTCGTTTAGTTTATTTTACTTTATTAATTTATCGCTTGGGAGAAATTTCTTTCGGATCTGATGAATTGGATTTGAGCCTGAGGTTTTTTTTTTTTTTTTTTTTTTTTTGCTGAACGATGAAAGAGAGAGACGAAACTCGATTGAGAAGTCATGTGCAAATTGGATAGTTTGATGCAGCTGGTAAGATAGACATTCGCATATTTAGTGACGTTTGTTCTATCAGGATGGAGGAGGGATGGGTGGGAATAATGAGGAGTCAGAACGTTGCGTTGATATTGCTTGCAGAGGAAATTTTTGTGGCTATGAGAGAGCTTTCCACTTTGATGAAGTCTTCTAACATTTAATGGAATTCTTCCTATTTTTTATTCGAGAATATAGTCTTTTCCTGGGCTACTCCACTCCACCTCAGCCCCCACGTTCCCTCCATCCCCCACCATTTCTTCATTCTGATCTTAAGGCCAATGTTTTCCGTTCCTTTATGAAACGATTTTGTACATGCTGGTATACTTCAAATTTCGCATCTCCTTTAAACGTAATAATATGTGATAACCATTTCCTCTTTTCTGTGACATTTTTTGCAAACATTTTGTGTTTTGTTTTCGTTGATTTTGTATGAAGTCTTTAAAAAATTAGTTTTTTTTTTTTTTTTAAATATTGGAAGTTACGTTTGAGTGGTCAATTTTCGCGTTACCGATATTTCTAGTTCGTCTAACATTGTCTTATTGGATTGGCTTAGTTTCAAACAAATTTCCATCTTCGTTGATTATTTACCTTTTTTTAATGCATTTTTGCAAATTTACCTTTGGAAAGCACATTACATCGCGAATATAAATGCGAATTTTGATTTTCATTTGCGCGCATGTAGGTGTGAATATACGCGCGAGTGTGCATTTATATCTATGTGCATAAGTAGCATATATTTGTATATTCAAGCCTATCGGCCTATCTGTGCGTATGTGTCTACCTGTGTATGCGTATGCATGTAGATGTGCATACCGATATTTTGCTCATGTATGCGTACTTGTACGTGTGCGTGTGTATGTGTTTCTTGCTTTAACGTATGTGCATACGCGTGCGTATGTGGCGTATGTTTGTATGTTTCCTTTCACACGTGTGTGCGTGTTTGTATGAGCATGTGCACATATATGCACTGATGTGTCCGATTTTCCTTTGACTGAGAAATTTGCTGCATTTAATCGATCATAGACCAAGCTATTTTGTGAAATTTCACGATCGATCTGTTAAATTCTTACGAACATTAAAAAATCTTTGGGCATTTTGCAGACAGTCGGCTGTCACCATATAAAAAATCTTCGGGCATTTTGGAGACAGTCGGCTGTCATCATACTTTGGCTCGGCTTACGAACGTTTTTTTTTTTGGATTTGTATGGACAGTCGAATCATTAAAATATTGATGCTAAACTGTGCAAATTTTAGCTTTTTTTTTTCGAAATTTGCGAAATTCATAAACATGATGAGTGGTAGTGAAAAAACCTGATGGTATTTGAGGTGTTCTATCACGCTTCTCCATTTATTTTTCATTACTGTTCGCTTCGACTGTTATAAATCAATGGAGTGATAAAAACTGTTCGCTTCGTATTCACATCGTATACCGCTACATCAATGGAAGTGATATTTGCAGAAAATGCGCCTACTTCCGCGTCTTATTTTTCATAATCATTTCCACACGCTGAAAAGAGAGCATTATAATCGAGTATAAAGCTTAGTTCTATTGTGCGTTGAAATTTATGATGAGTTGTTATGCGCTAATGGTCAACGACGTAGCGCCAACCCCACATCCTACTAGCATATAATTTGTCACTTGTTGTCCATCATATTGGGTAATAAGTATGACATAGTATTTATAGCAGTTGTCACTAAGATGATTGAAAAAGTTGACTTTTGACGATTAAATTAGAATCTCAGTAATGAAATGATGGAGAAAAGCGTTGCAAATTATCACACTTCATTAGTGGTCATCGTTCATTAACGTATTGAAATCAATTATCTTAATTCAAATTTTGTGCTTATAAAAGATTCCACATTTTTCATTTTTTTTCTCTATAAAATCATAGAAAATATTTTAGGAAAATAGATTTTCGAAATGTTATTAATAGATAGCGATTATCTATATGAATCAATTGCGAGGAATTTTTCTTATCTCTGATTCATTCTTTCATTAAAATATTTTCGCGATTTTTGATTTTATTGTCGGTAAATTATCATCGTATATCTCGCTGCAATAGTCAACACAATACAGCAAAACGAGTTTGACGATGGTTTTTTTTTTTTTGAAGAAAGAAATAGCACATTTTCAGTGAAATTTAGAGTGTATGAACTATGACGTTTTGCAGACTTAGCGCTCTATCGAAGTTTCAATTTTTCGATACGACTAATTTTAGTACAATGATTCTTAATGCAGATTTACCTACCGAATTGTCTCAGTGGCTATATTGAAAGAATTTGCATAAAAACATTACACCTAATCATAATAAATGGATTCTTATAGATGTTACGAATGAAACGTATAATAAACAAATATTTTTGAGAAATTTAGTTTATAGTTGTTGTAAGTTGTAACTTCTCATGTGATTATTCTAAGCATCCATATTTATATATAAATGCAAATTTTGATACAATTGTAAATGAATATAAAGTTATCTTTATTAATATAATCTAAAAGTGTAGATTTAATTAGATAATTTATATCACTTCAGCGCTTTTAATTGTTTTACCGACATATGCAAATTATCTTCGGCGAAAAAAAACAAACAATAGCACAGAATTACATTTACATATTGGATGCGATCACTTCTCAAGATATTCGTTATTATTATTATGAACTTTTAGTTGGTTATACTGGAGGTATATATATATATATATATATATATATATATATATATATGTATATATATGTATTGGGGGGGGGGGGGGGGCAAATGCTTAATGTGTGTTTGATTTATGAGCGTTGCGCAGAGCAGTATTAGTCGGTTAGCAGTATACGGTTGAAGAGTGCTCATTTCGTTGCGGCAGATGACTCATCGAACGTAGTTTTTTTGCCGCCTCTATAATCAACCTATCTCTGCAAATAAAGCCAATTCAATTTTATCATTTAGAGTTCTATTTTTCATTTATTTTTTTGTTTTAGGGTTTTATTTTCGTTTTTTTTTTGGTGGAGTAATTAAGTGTTTTTTGTAGAGTCTGAGATGTAATAGATTAGAAAAAAGTCGAATTTTTTTTTTCTGTTGCCGAAAAATATTATTTCATTACGAAAATAATCTGCGCTTGATTATATGTGGAATAAAATGGCAAAACAAAAATTTTGTTGCTTTGTAGATATATTCCTAATTTCGACAACCACACTCTATGGAATATTTTTATACAAATTTTATATATGCAAATTTTTTTTACACTGAATTTTAATTTATTTTAACTTGAAGAGTGTAATTGTGATTATGGCGATCTTTATTGTCACAATCGAGAGCAATCGATTTTCTGCATTGTATTGAGCTGGTTTTATGTTTCGAGCAATCGAGAAACTTGTTGCTGCAATGATCTCGCATGACTTCATCGTTCCTCCTACTTCCTTGCCTAAACATCTATCGCATCATCATTTGAAATTCTCTTATATGCGTTTTTTATTTTTCTCGTCTATTCTTTATTCTTTTTTTATTTATTCTATTTTATAGGTGAGATTTTATTTGCGATCACATTTATTTAATTATTATTATATTACTCATACCTGGTTAGAGTAGAATTAATAAGGATAGAGATTAAAAAATGTTTTATGTTTATTCGAATATTTCCTTAAATATTACTTTAAGGAATGTTTCAACTCAGTCAAAACAGTATGCGTTCTCATGCGAATAGGGAAATATATAAATGATTTGAATTTCTGCTCTAATTAAAGGATTCTGGTTTTACAATTATAAAATTCGAACTATATAGTCATTTTGTATTGATTTATGCTTCGAAATAAGTTTTAATGAACTATACGGATGCTTCTATGTTCCCCTCTCATATTTCTAGTCTAATGTTTAAATGTTTTCCCCTCCTCTCTTTTGGGTGGGGCATAAAGGGGAGGGGGTGAGAAGAGAGGAGAAAAGGAAGCGGAACAGAAGAACAATTAAACAAGTCCTTGAATGCAGTTAGTTACTAACGCGCTGGGCGGTCGTCACATTTGAGAACATTGATATACGAATGTGACCCGAAGAGAGCGCGCGTCGACACTCCACTAGTACTGATACTTGTTTATACCACTACCAGTACGGAGGGGGGGGGGGAAAGGATTGGTTATCTTTAATGATATTTTATAAATTTGTATGCCACGTTTAATGTAGATTCAAGTTTGTCTATTAATCACCTACAGGAGAAGCTTTGCAAAAATAAATGGCAAAATAAAGGAAAACGAGTATTTTCGTTGCAAAGAAAATTCCTATGAGCGTGATCTGTTTGATTTAAGAAAAAAAAATCAATGAAATATTATATATATTTTATTATTTATCGGAATTGTATGAAATTATTTATTATAATAATTGAAATTGGCAGAAATAGATTTTATTCTAGCCGTTTCCTTTCTTAATATATGCTTCTAAGCTTTATAATTTAATTTTTGATTTGTTTACAATAAATTCAACGATACAACGCTAAATTTATTACCCTTATTTGAAAATAATATTAAGCGCAATTCAATGGGATGCAAAATATTCGTTAAAATCACTTATTTTAATCATTTATCACCTAGGAAAAAAAACAATCAGAGCGCCACTATCATCGAATATTTTATCATATCATTCGTCAAAAGAATATAAGCTCCATTTTCTCGATTTTTGAAATAATTTTTTTTTTCGTATTTTCATAAGCAATTTTTTAATGAAATATTAATAAAAATAATATTAAACAAATAAACGAGAGATGTTCATTTTATGTATATTTAATTAAATTTTTTTGCGAGATAACAAACGAAGAATTTAATTAAATAAGAGAGAATAATTAGAGGAACAACTTTTGGATATATTCGAGCATTGAAAAGATATAAAAATAAAAGAAAAATTTCCAACTATCCTCGATGAAATATCAAAATTTCATCTTTAATTCTCTTCTTCTGGACAGTTAAATAAATCATTCAAATATTTGAATTTTTATTTGCAATGCACCATTTCGTAAGATTCTATTAAGTTCGTTCATTACGAGAATTTGCGAGAAATATGTTTCAAGCATTTATGATTTTGTTGCAGAAATTGCAAATATGTTTGCAATTTTTGCAATATGCAAAATGTTGCAAAAACATATGACATTTATTGAGCAGAAAATTTGCATAAATATTGCATATACAAATTACGTTAGACATTTTACGCGCAATATCGATTGCAATGTCGATTTTTGTTGAAATATAATGAATATATTTCTAGTTTGTTGTTCAAAATATTTTGCGTCTCAGTGAAATTCAGTGGGCTTTTTGCTTGCGAGTTGCTATTGTCGGTTTTTTAAAAGAGCTTCTACACTATAAGGAAAAACTCGATCTACTCTTTTTTTCAATCTAGTTGTTTTATGGATTTTTTTAGCTGGATTGATCTTTGATCGCCTTTCACGTTGCTCATTCTTAGTTAATGCAGCACATTAGACAGAGCACTTTACATTCTCGAACGTTGCTTACTGCTTAGCAAAAATAAAAAAATGTTGTAATAGTTTAGAGTTTTCTTTGATTTTGTTCTTTAAATAATATATGAATTATAAAGCGCATATATTTCATATATTTGGTGTTAAATAAATTAATCATAAAGCGGTATTGAAATATGAATAAAGCGAATTTTTCCGCTCGAGATGACGTGAAATTCTAAACAGTATACTGTATGCTGCTTTTCGTAACGAATTAAAACATCCATAAGCTTTTAAAAATGTGCTAAAATGATGCTTGAAGTATATTTAGAACAACATAGTTATTGGCATCGTTATCTATAAATGCAATGTGCAATCTAATGCACTCTAAACTAAGCTGTAAAATATTTGCCTCCGATTAATCGATTTCATTGTTCGCCGGCTGCTTTGAAAGAGCCGATATGTAAGATGTTGAAATTCACCCGTAAATGACGCAAATATCGATAAAAAACACATAAAGATGCATATTTTTCTTTGTTATATGCATCGATGATAGATTTCACAGTAGACATCTGCACTCGTTTCCGGTCGCTTTTAAAATCTCTACTACAATCAATCAATCAGTCATATATATATATATATATATATATATATATATATATATATATATATATATATATATATATATATATATGCGCTATAATGTGCGTTATATTCAGGAGGTTTCCTAACTTCACGCTTAGTGATTGTCGAGTTGAAGTTGTGCAACGAAGAAGAAGGTGAAATATTTGCAAAACTAAACGATGTAAAAATTTTGAGGTAACATCAAACGGAAACCTTTACTAGGTAGGAATTATCAAAAAATATGCCTATGTTCAATAATCGTTCAATAAGCCTGTAAGCCCAATAAGCCCAATCTTCGTTGTAATGGTGATTTCATTAAAAAAAACATCACGAGAATGAACCCCTAGAAAGATCGCATGATTAACCACTTGAGAATTGTTGAATTAGTGTCAACAATTAAACAAACAATTGAAATAAATAGCACATATTAAGGCGTCATAAAGCATCGATACTAAAATATTTTCCTAAAAATATAACACAGGAAGTAAAATTCGACGCTCTACTCGAATTCGCTTCAGCAGAAAAAGAGCATTCTTTGATTCTGGAATTTAATTTCTTTAATTTCAGTTTGTTCTAAAAAACCATAAAATCATTGCGTGAATAAATTTCACCACTAGCGATCAAATGGTATGATGCCTGTAGAAGTATTGATCGATTAGCGAATATGTTTCTTATGTGATCGTTCTGAAGACAAAATTTAAATTCATAAAAAAATTCAACATTTTTTGCAACATGTTAAGTTTTATGTTCCTCACAAACGAAGAGTTTGGATAGCAATTGAGCGAATATAATTGGTCATTCAATGATTAAAATCCAATCGATTTATTGTAGCATTATAGTAAATCATAATCGTTTTATGATGACATGTGTCCGTATCTTTTAGTATTGTTTATGATAAGCGGGAAGTATTCTTTCTTGTTTCAAGGCATCATAGGCATCACTATCTAGAGCGGGAAGCGGCGAATGTTAGTTGACCCACCACGGTACTTATCAGTCGGACTCGTTTCAATCGACACGTAGGAATGATCGATATGGATTGATCGTTCGCTGATAATATTCTAAATGCGCTCTCATTTCACTGATTACATTCATTTGTTTAGATATACTTGCATAACGCTCATGAATACAACGGATCTTTCAATAGAAGAAGTCTTGTCGTCTTATCGTTTGATATTTTTGCACTTAATCGACTATCGTAGAAATATTCGAAGAAATTAGGGTGCGAATCTCTTTCCACATAATGCGTCGGATATTTTTACTTATTCGAATATTTATTTAATCTAATTCATTTAAAATTTTCAATTTTTAAATTCGATAAAGAATGCAATATTTGAAAAATATTTCGTATCCTATGAATTGATTCTTTGAGAAGATGCAAGTAAGATTTGCTTTATTGTATGCGCAGATTAGTGGAAATTTCTTAGCACATTGCAATGCAATTATAATCGTATTGCAAAGTGGTTTATAAAGTGCAACGCGATTATAATTGTAAAACATAATTGCAAAATAAAGTTGCAAATAGGTGAGCAAAAATTGATAAATTATTTTGTAAATTTGAACTTAGGTGTTCAACATTTTGCTTCTGGTATATACATACACAATGTGCGTTTTGTTTACAATTATGTAGAATATAGGGGAAATTTTCTTCGTCGATTAAAAAAAAATCAATTGGAATGTTGCCAAAAATTGATGTGTTTGTTAGCTGAAGCAATGATCGTTCAATGAAGTGAGCCGATGAAACGTTTCTTACAATTAACACTCTAATTTTATCATTTTCACATTAAACGATATCATTAAATTTTCTTGGGGAATTTTTATTTCTATTATTAAAAAAATTCATTGCAAAAAAAAAATAAATCAATAAAATTCTTTTTTTTTTCTAAGTTCTTTTCTTCCTACCAAATTTTACTTTTATTTTTCTAACATACTTTCTACGACTAATATTTGCGCTCTATTTGAATTTTTGCATTTTTTTTCAACGTTGGAGAAAAAAAAATTCTCCAATTTTTATGCATATTTTCATAGAATTTTCCGCACGGCTATCTCATATTTTCATAAAATTTTCCACATCTTTATTCACATTTTTGTAAAAGAATTTTCCACTTTCTCATCTTTCTCATTTGATTGCAGCATTTAACGAAAATAACCTTCCGAAATAATCAATACAATTGAAGCATTTTTGAGATAATCGAAAAATTTCTTGAAAAATATCCACCATTTTGATGCTTACAAATTTGTTATAGGTACAGATTAGATTGCCATACATAAAATTATCACTTATCAATTTATTTTTGCTGTTGGCAAAGCGCCAAGGAAGCTTTTTTTCTAAAATTTTTCCATACTAAATGACAAGTAAGCATAAAAATATTCACCAACAAAATAGAGAATATTATAATTTTCTAATTCATTTCATATGATTATCGAACTAATAATGTTGTCAACAAAAATAAATATTTCAAAAAAGATTTTTTTTCCAGTTTGAGTTTATTAAATAAGCTGCAAATTTGTGTCCTAAATTAGGTCATATATTTGAAATAAATTTGCATATATTATAGTATTGAATTTAAGCATAGCGATACTGAACTATTTCAGTTAGCACATAATTTGATGCTCTAGTATAAATAATTGCTATGACGTTTCATTATTTGAGAGTATTACGCACTTTAGTCAATAGACTCGTATCGCTCTTTCTATTTGAGAAACGTTAGCGATTTTCATTTCATCCGAAGAGTTTTACGCTTTTGAAGATGGATGAAAGGATTGAGCCGGGATTCTAGCTTCATTCCCTGTTTGGAAAACTTCCACATTAAGATCAAACGAGCATGAATTTAATCATATTGAAATATCGATGCGATAATAATCGTGAATTTGCCTTATCAAACATCTTTCATAGCGTTTACTTTTTTTTTCTTCGACTCATTTTGCATTCATATTTTACACAATTGTCGATAATTCGAGCAAAATTACTAAAATCTAAACTCATTGGAATATGAAATATATTCCCGCAAAAAAATATGCGAATATTTTAACGCGATTTAGTCCTCTCTTAAGTTTCATATATTCATTATACGTTGATAAAAAATTTTTATTCTAGATAACCTTATAGATGAATTCAATTTTTATTTTACGCTTAGAGCGTTAAAATCGAGAGAAAATATACCATAATTTGCGTTATTTTAATACGGCAAACGTGAGATAAATGAGGTGAATTGAGGTGAATTTTCCAAACAATATAAGAAACATCGCAATAGAAATCTCCAAAAGTTTTCCTCATCGCTAATAGAAAAGAAAATATGCAAATTTGAAAATGTAATTTTTTTTTGTGAGGTTATCCATATTACATTATGCATTAATGTTATACGATTTATAACTTTTAGCCGTTGATTTGAAGTCATTCTCAAGATGTTTTCTTTTTTTTTGTATGATTTCACATAGCGTCTCTTCATAACGATCTAGTCTTTTTTTATTTTTTTCTTGTTTATTTATTTATTATTTGTTTTTTCTTTCTCTCCTTCTCTTCTTTATTTAACGGACATTTGTAATCTATTTTCATCGAATATGAATTATATATGCTCACTATTTATTTTTACCCTTACGAGGGATGCAAATTTCACTTTCATCCGAATATTTATGCAAATTTCTAATATTCTAATGAAATTTTCAATTTCAAATTCTGTTGCGTTTTTTTTCGGCAATATAACTGCAATTTTACAACGCTATTTTACTCTATTGCCTCAAAAATTCTCTAAACGGTTTTATTTTAATCTCCATATGTGTACTGAAATGGAGGTTACGTCAGGTTTGACACTCAAGTTTATTCTTCCTCGCACTTTTCATTTATTTCTTCGTCAATGATGGTACTTTTACGAGGGTTAATTGTTCGATATTAGGCGGTAGCGAAATAAGAAAAATGTTGAAATGGCAATAAATGTATGAAAAATAAGAAAAAATAAAAATATTTCGAAAAATATAGATTTAAAACTAGAAAAATAAAAAAAATTTTAAATGATGAAATAAGAGTATTTATCAATAAATATCCTCTTTTTGAATCATCATAATTGCTTTATGATTTGGGAAAAAAAGGTCATTTTCAATGTGTTTCAATTTTCCTAACGCTTGAATGTTTTCTAGTTTTCTTCAAATTTCATCATCTCAATAGAGTGCAATTTTTTCGACTTTCTTTTTTAGTAATTTCCTCTTTCAGTGCTTTTTTTTCTCCACTTATATTATATTCTCTTAACTCTTAACATTGTTGAGTCATGTGCAATTTTTAAATGCGATCGTAAGTGATAATAAAGTATTATTTGGTAGGATGTTAAATTATAAGATGCTATTAGTCATGAAAATATCCTAATAACATCTACCTGGACTAAGAGCGATTTCAAAAACTTTCAAGATTTTTTATTATTCCATTTATTATCATTGTTTGGAAATCTCACCTGAAATATTTACATATGATTGTTCTCTCATTGAGTATTAATTGCTCTATCCGCTAACTTAAAGGTAATGTTGGCAAAAAAAAAACTTTATTTCTTGTCGAAGTGCTCAATAGATCCTATTCGATTTTTATTTCTTTAACTGTTGCAATTTTTTTTTCTTTTTTGGAGAAATGTTAATAATTAGAGAAATTTTCTTCAAGATATTCGTTTTTTTAGTAAGATATTCTATTATGTTGGAAGTCTTTGAAGTATTGTTGATGTGAAGTAGAATTAATCTACGTCGAAATAAATGAGTGTAAAGTGCGGACAAGTACAAGATTAGTTAGTGCCAGCCACTTGCCTTGCTAAATCCTTGGCTAAATAATATCCCTGTAGATATTCCTTTCGCAAATGTGTTAACGCTGACGCTCATTTATTTACCTCTCGGCAAGTATGATCTTATTTTTTTGGGATCGGAACAGATAATCTTTTATAGGGTAGGGCAATAGCCATCGGCGATCCCATTTATCCCATATATTTCATAGTGAGTAAATGTGTAGTAATTCCTGATAGCCTCTATTAATTTCATTAAAATAAGCAGTTTTTGAGGTAATATCTTTGTGCATAAAGATTTTGTTATGTTGTGATTCTATCAGTGAATATGGGGTTGGCTATTTACTTCATAAGTGAACATTCGAGTAGCATAACATTTATCGTTTTTGTGTGCATTTTTTTAGCATTCGAAATTAAAGAAGAAAGTCGACGTGGAATGGTACTTTAATAGACAGTCAAATTTAGGATTGGGAGGTATTTGGATTTCAGATGTTTCCAGCAATTTTTGCTTCTCTCTACCATCTACGCTTCTAGTAATGTCTCTTTTAAAATATCGAGTGTTTTATTGTTTTAACGATATAAAATGTTGGTGAGATGGGGAAAATATTTATAGAGATTTTTATATAGTCATAAAGAGGGGAGGAGATTGATGTGACACGGAAATTAATAGAAATTAAAAAATGATGAAAAGAGTAAAAATTAAACAAACATATGACTTTAGAAATAAAACTCACAAATATTTCGTTTTTCTGTTGAAGTTTAATATTGTTGCTGCATAATATAATGATAGAATTCAACGTATTTGAATATTAAAAATAAACTTAGGCATGCAAAATAATTGAATAGAATAAATAATTTGTGCTATCAAAGCTAAAAAAGAATAGAAGAGCTTCATAGAATAATACCTAACTTAATTGCAATTTCAATTGTTTATATTTACATAGGCTATTTTTGCAATTATTGTTTTACATTTTTGCTCAGAAATGTTTTTCAAAAATTTTTATTTTTATATCTATTGCTCATCATAACATTGCATGGATTCTTGATTAATTATCTATACTTATAATGATAAACGTCTTTAGACGCTCACATAGCAATAATCACACATTAATGAGATTGTACTTTCCCCTTAACGATTAAGTAAGTACAATCCATAACTGTAAATGATTAAGTAAACACGAAAGAACTTAATGTACCCTTGGGTAGACGAAAAAAAAAAGCCAACAAACGAATAGCTCATATATAGCAAAATTTGTTAGTCATAAGAAATGTCCAGCTAAGAAGAAAAAGTTTTTTTTTCATAGCATATTCTTTTTATAATACAATTCTTTATAAAGCTTTTTGCAATTGTTGCAAATTGCACTCTTTTCAAGTATCATTGCAATTTTATTTTGTATGGTTATGCAATTGCCCTTTTTAATATTTGAATGCAAAAATTGTTTGCAATGCAATGATTTCTTTCTTCTTCTTTTTTTTTAAATTTATCAGTGCGTTGTTCTAACAAACAAGCTGTGTTTAAAAATTAATGAATTCTTTTATAGCTATGTAATTACTCAATTACATTCACTGGGGACTCAAAAATCGCGCACTAAAATCTCAACTACAGCACGATTACTTGCGATCGATCTACCAGCTGTTATATTGATAACGCTTATCGTAACATACCTCTTCTTATCCGATCACCTAGTGTCTCACCTGGTTCTCCCATTTTCATAGAGGAAGCGTTGCGATTCCGCCAGTTCGCTTTAATAACTCTTTAGAGGCCATCCAAGTGGCACCTTTTGTTGCTATAAGTATCAACCGACTGTGCTGTTTTGATTGGACGTGAATTTAGCTCAACATCTGATCTGTTCGCTCCTCCAATCTAATCATCGAAATATGCAAATTTCGAACGAAAATTTGTCGATAATTGTGCTATAATTTGCATATCCTTAATAGTTACCACTTTGTCCAATCATCTTTACGGGTTTTTTTTTCATTTTCTTTCATTTTGCTTTTTCACTTTTATATACTTATTAAAGATCGCGAGCCTAATAGTTACTTCTCTATGTTTTGTCCTCAAAATTAATCGTATTTAACCTTTTTTTGTTACCTTTTAATATAAGCATTGATGGGCGCATTATTCGTCTTATTTGACAGTTTTTTAAATTTTTTAAATTCTGTTGTGAAATCGTTTAAGAAGAAATTAGGAACTCTTTCTTAACCACCTTCCAATTCGAATTAATTATTCGATTGTAATGTTGTTTGGAATTTGCAGATATTTTTTAAATGCATTCATTGTTTTTGTAATATTTTCAATTCGACAAGAATTATTGCTATATTGCACGATTTCGGCGAGGGAAATGCCCACTAAGCAGAAAATATTCCATTATTTGAGGTTATGTTTGCGACGACAAATCGCTTCATAGAGGGATGAAAACAGAGAAACTTTCATCGACAAATAAACTTCAACGAACTATTTAAGCGACACTATTGCTAGAATTGAAGCGCTAACGTCTGCCCGAATCATTAATTAAACTACTATTATATAGGAATCAGAAAGTGTTTCATTGCAGCAAGCAAAAAGAATGAATAAGGAGTCCTCTCTTCCTTAATCCTCCCACTTGTACGAATTTTAGAATATAAGGAGGTTACTTCATTTATATGCTTTGCAAATTTTTTTGAGTCCCCAAAAACTTTCCGAGAAATGTTCAATTGAATTCATTTATTGAAATTATGAAGCGTGTTTATTCCCTTTCTATAGTATTTCCTCTCCAAGAAGATATGCTCATCTCAAAATGGACTTTCCTTGCCAGTGGAGAATCTTGTTGCATGGATCTATAGATATTACGTCAAAATTTGTAAATAGAATATGCAAGAGCGTTTTACAAAACAACGTGTTGAATTTAGCATTTCAAGCGAACAAGTTGCTAAATATTAGAAAACAGCTTAATATTGGCATCATTCTTATCGCATTCAAAGTTAACGCGTATATTTCAAAATTTCTCTTTCATAAGATATGCTTTTCTAAGTTTTATTCATTTTCGATTATAGTGTTTCAAGCGTTGAAACAGTGCACGAGGGAACATCGAGCTGAGGTTTTACCTTGATGCGTATATCCCGATTGTTCCGTAGGTCATGCTTCATTGCTTCCTTCAAATACCTTCGGTGCTTTCAATAATAAAATGTTGAATTTGTTCGTTGTTCGCTATTTTTTAAGTAAATAGCTTGAACCAACATTTTCGTGAATAGAATGCATCATTGAATATCTTATGGATTTTGTACATTAATAATCAAAAAATTCATATTACACGTGCACGAAATATTGTCAGTCAGAAGGAGTTGAACAAGACAGAGGTAAGTAAATCTATTTTCCTAGCAATTTTTTAAAGCACTATTTTTGCGCATCTTTAAGAACAAAAACACAAAAATTAAGGTGCCCTACGTGCAAAGGTTAAAAAAAAAATTATACCTCAACGATCAATCATTTGAGAGCAACGTAATTAATGAATATTATTTGGAAATATGCGACTCGCGTAAACGTTGCAATTTACATGCTCGAATTGCTCTATTTTTGTTACGACATTGTTATGCCTATGTATTTTCTATTTATCTATGCGAAAGTTTCAGCTCGACAACCACTAAAGCGTGAATTATCAATTCTGTCAACGTACACATCGCTACCAATACCGAAACGAACACATATGATTTCATGTGGCAAAAAACTTTGTACATACATTCTGCTTTTGCATTTCCCCCATCTGGCCAGCCAATATTGAAAATGATGCGTTCAGGCTTAATAAAATCGACTGTACGCTATAATTTCTTTCGAAAAGGGATTCATTTTCAGCTGTGAGATTATCTCCACTTCGAGTTGACCAGTTGCGATTTTTCATTATACCGGTGACTTGTGCAGTTATACAACACACAAATATATATATATATATATATATATATATATATATATATATATATATATATATATATATATATATATATATATATATATATATATATATATATATATATATATATATATATATATATATATATATATATATATATGTATTATCACCCCTTGGGCCTGTATATATATATATATATATATATATATATATATATATACCACCCCTTGGGCCTGTGTATATATATATATGCATCGCCAGATTTCGTCATCACTCTCTGTGCTTATGTATGGCGGCAAAAGGGAGAGTGCTGTATAACTTTGAGACATTTTTGTTGTATAACTGCACGAGTCACCGGCTAATGAGGGTGTGGTGAAAGTATATTGCAGAAGGGAGAGTGCAGAGGGTGTGGCGAAAGTACATTGGCAGAAGGGAGAGTGCAGAGGGTGTGGTGAAAGTACATTGGCAGAAGGGAGAGTGCAGAGGGTGTGGTGAAAGTACATTGGCAGAAGGGAGAGTGCAGAGGGTGTGGTGAAAGTACATTGGCAGAAGGGAGAGTGCAGAGGGTATGGTGAAAGTACATTGGCAGAAGGGAGAGTGCAGAGGTGTGGTGAAAGTACATTGGCAGAAGGGAGAGTGCAGAGGGTGTGGTGAAAGTACATTGGCAGAAGGGAGAGTGCAGAGGGTGTGGTGAAAGTACATTGGCAGAAGGGAGAGTGCAGAGGGTGTGGTGAAAGTACATTGGCAGAAGGGAGAGTGCAGAGGGTGTGGCGAAAGCAAGGGAGACGCTTTAGTGGTATGCGGCGCACTCGATCCGTTGTTTAAACGGTGTTTAATTGTCCGCTAAACTGCTTCGGTTTTGAAACAAACAAATGGGCGCCTTCCGCACCCCTTACCTTACCTTTCCGCGGTGAAAAAAACCCAACTGCCGAAATTCATGTTATGCAACGGAGGCTCACAAGAACTATTCCGTTATATTACCTGCTGAAATTGTCTACGTAAAAGACTCTTATATGATAAAATTATGAACGAAGTACTTTTTCATGGAGTTATGTATTCCTTTCATAAGATGTTCATTAAAAAATATCCGTTTTATAAGCACATTTATACAAGCAATTGCTATAAATCATTGCTCTTATAATACTCTTATAATATAATATAATATAATATAATGCTCTTATAATATAATACATTCGTGGATTTATTGCAGAGTTTTTGGAAATTACGTTATAATATGCTTTAAGGTCGTAAAGTTTGCTAATATGAGAGTGTTGAGTGTTTATCATTTGTGCGTTCGTTCACATGAGATTTTGAAACTGTCGATATGGAATTTTTGAGTTACTGCCTTTGGATTTTAACACAAACTTTATTGTTCAAGCAAATGAGTGACGCCTAATTACGAGTATTCACAAAAAAAAGTTGAATTTTTCAATTTTGCATTTGATGCATAAAAATTAACGAGCATACTCTTCACTTAGGGTTTCATATGAAAATTAAGCCTTTAGGCCTGATATTGGTATACTTATTTGGAAATGTCGGATGTAGATGTAGAATATATCAACCGACTTAAGAGTAAAATATGCGGACTTTAGAACTGTTGAACTCTTAAGCTAGTGAGAGCATACAAGAGATAGGAGCGCAGATCGTTAATTATTAAGATTTAAACAGGTCAGGTTTCAATTTAAAGAACACGCCCGGTACTTTTTCATCGCTAGAATTAGCGACTTATGGTGATCACATAAGTTGTAGAATGTTTGCCTACAGTATAAATGTTGTGACTACTGCGAAATGAGATATTTCCGCCACAGACATTTGCGCCGTGGAGTATTTATGACGACGAGATCCTCTCATATTTTGCTTAACGATGCGCTTTTTCGAAAATATATTTGCCTCATAAATATTTTACATTTCCACGACGACAGAAAATCTCATTAACGGATTATCATCATTATTAGCAGCCTCTAATATCATGACTTCTAAATGCGTCAAATTCTCTATGAATGTTTAGAATGAACTGCAAGGCGCTTATCATAAAGAATGAATTATTTATTCAGCAGACGGTAATGAGTTGCTATGCGTTGTATGCGGTGATCAAGCTACTGGTAAACACTATGGTACGATTGCATGCAATGGTTGTAAAGGTTTGTTTTATTTGAATAGATGCAGTAATTTATTTTTTTTTTCTTTTTTAGTTTCTAGTCAATTAGTTCACTCAGGTGGAATATGCTACCTGCTCTATTTGTTGAATTTTATTCATAATGTTCATGTTTACATGGCTTATCGAGAAATTGTTTCATTTCATGCGCTGTTATGTAAATCCGACTTGATGACTCTCTTCTTCACTCACTGCCCCCGTCTCACGAATCCCTCCTTCTTACCTCGTCCCACTCTCCTCCCCCTTGGGTTCCATGTCTTCGGTGGAATTCGGAAGCTTTTTTGTCTGAACTTTTGAATTTCCATCTCCTTTAAAATTCTGGCAATTTAAAAATCATATCTTATCGATTCTTGATGTCGATCGAGAGGCAGCAAACGGCTGAAAGTAACTTTTTTTTTCGAGCACAGTTTTATGTTTTTCTTTCAGCAGTCCCATCTTGTTGATGGGGCTGCTGAAAATATCTCGGGTTTTTTTTGCGTAACAATATTGTGCGCACGACTCACAAGGAAATTGCCTAGTTTAAAAGCCATGTGGTGAGTATCGGCACGGAACAACACGATAAACAAACCCTACTAAAGTACTTGGTAGTGAATGAGGTAATAAGGTAACCAAGTAAGCAGATGAGGTAATCGATCTCATGCTCACTTCATGCACTCCCTGACACAAAACCGATTGAGGTAGGTATTAATAATAAAGCATTTCATGCATCTCTTAGCCATTGGTGAATACCTCCATTTAGTGGTTTACATTTTCGGGTCAAATTATGACCAAGTATGAAAGCCGACGATTATGCTTTTAGGCAATAAAAGACTTGGGCGAAGGAGAACAGATGAGGATTAGTGATATGCATATGTTACTCAATAATTTTTAAATGAAACGAAAGAGGAGTGTATTTAACTAAAAATAGAATTTAATCCATATTTGTCGAAGCCAACATTTATTTCGTCTTATTTATTCCCTAGTTTGGGAGTATTGTTGATTAATCTCGAAAAAAAAAGTGGATTATTAGAGTGTCAAAGGGACTTGTTTTTTATTCATCTGGAAGTTGATTTATAGGTTTCTTTCGAAGAACAATACGACGTTCCTATAAATATACGTGTCGTTTCAACGGTAATTGCAATACCGATAAACGTAAGTATTAATAAGTTGATGTGAGTTGTTTTTCGATGAATGTGTTCATGATGGAATTTTTATATTCAACAGCTTTTTTTTTGCAGCAACAAAAATTTTTGTTTATGAATGGAAAGTTATTGCGCAAAACATAGTAGATATGCTATTATACGTTTTGCATTTAAAATTGCATCACTAACAATTTGATTATAAGCGTGAAAGGGGCCGTGATGACCTATGAGGATTGGAAAGTACCGGAGGCAGTTCAATGGAAAGAGAAGTGGAATAGAGAGTGGAAGAAGAGACACATGCATGAACAGAAACGAAAGCGTTAAGGAGGATGTAGAAGAAGATAAAATGTGGAAGAAAAACAGATATTCTCTGATTTCGAGAAGGTTCCGACTGTGTTTATGTGTTATTGCAGCAATAAGGATTGCCGAAACGATAGCGTCGAGAAGATCATTAAGGGCATATGTACATTAATTTTCGTATTATCACTGTGAATGATATCAGCAATAACACCTACATTCGTGCAGGTTTTCTCTTTCTAGTTGTTGCCGTAAAATGTATGCTGACCTAAGGACACAACGATCGTCACATCACCGATTTTTATACTCGTGTATAGTTAGCCTGATCTAGCTTTCCAACTTGACGCTTCCTGTTTGTCTTACTCCTCTTACTCCTCCTTTCCCCTGATCTCCTATGCCTACATCCTTCGTACTGATTGAAATCCTCCACTAATCACCCGCATATCATAACGTGATCCTCGTATGCATCAAGCTTCCTGATGAATTTGTTGCTAAATAAGTGCGAATATCGTTTTAACGATAGTACTTACAGTTGTAATGTGCACTGTATTTTGCGCATAAAATCCGCTTCAGCAAGCAAAATATTTCTTTATTTTAAAATATTCTTCAAATGAGTCGCATAATCGTATTTCGAAAATCATGTGATTCATTCCTGCACTCCTGTAATCACGCATACTTAAACAGACATACAGATACATATATACACATACAAATACGTGCACACATATGCGCACGTATACGCTATACACTTATTGTTCGATGAAGATAGCAGTCGAATTTCTTTAATAAAAGATCTATGAGCACCTTTTGCCTCCTCTTACCCAGCAAATAGGGGCGAACTATTCAACTATAGAATAAATTAGTTGCTAATCATATTCACATCGTTCAACAAATGTGAAACTAAAAGCGCAAAAAATTTTTTTTTATTCACATATTTTGATAAAGAAATATTTGAGGAAAATTAAAATTGAGTGAATATTGCGTTAAGCATTTCAGTGTCAAAGGTGCTTCTACGTTAGTGCACAGCTTATGATAATCTCTATTTTTATTTTTTACTTTCAAAGATGCAATATGCGTGAAATGTACTACGTTTCAATCGTTGCTCTCATTGGTTTAAACTTCAAAATGCTTCTGTTGTTCTATTATTCATGTCAACTTAGGCATTTTCCATCCAGAATTGTTGTTAATCCAGGATGCGATATGCTTCTTGGCACATTGTCAATTGAACGGTTTTTTCTTCTGGCTTAATTTTATCTGGCCTTATGGTACGATGAAACAGGTAGGTATGCGCGCGCGTGCGCGCAACTACTCGGGCACTGAGCGGAACGTAATAAATAAACGAGTAAATGATTTACAAAATATCTGGGTGGCAACCGTGAGTTAGATTGAGTATGAATGTAACGAAATTTTACACGGCTTAGAGGAATACATGATGTTTCGATGTCCTGCGAGTCTGTTAAATTGTCATTGCATTTTAGACAACCGAGCAATATGCCGTGCATGTCGCTATATGAGATGTATTAACGCTGGCATGAAAGTTGATGGTAAACATAATATCATCCAAGTTTTTTTATTTTTATCGAACAGATTCATCATCGTTTCATTAGTGAATGAGTGTGACAAGAAAAATATGATTTGTGTGTTTTTCTGCGATATGTTTCTTGGCACATTGTCGATTGAATGGATTTTTTCTGGCTTAGTTTTATTTGGCCTTATGGTACGATGAAGTGGGTAGGTATGCATGCGTGCAATTGCACATGCAGCACTGAGCGGAACGTAAACGATCGAACGAGCAATGACTTACCGTATGCGGAGTATGCTGCGCTCAGTGCTGTGAACAGTGATGCACGCTTGTGTCCCCGTCTGTCGTACTGTATCGTAAACACTTCCAGCAGTTCTAAGTGAAGGAACTGAATGTATAAAGGTACAATTCTGTGCTTTTTGTGTTCAACTTATCCATCTCCATTCATCTCATATATTAGCGGCCATAGGAGATGAGTGATCGATTCAGGTACATAACGCCTAAAACCTGCTCTTAGTTTGTAATTTTGAGAGATTGCAATTTGGACTCAGAAACACTAAAGCAGATCAACTGGAATAATCGATCGATAATAACTCACAATGCTTATCACTATTATTTCTCTTTAGTTTTCATTCGTGGTTTTTAGGTGACAAGGAAATTCTAAGATTGTGGGTGTAGAGTTTCGCTTCATCAATTTCTTCATCTGCTCTTTTGCTTTTAGGTTGTGAAGCAGCTTTCTTAGGCGAGATATGTTATTTCAGCTGTGCAAAATGAACGAGATATTATTGGGAAACGCCATCGGGCAGCATCTGCGTCGAGTGCACCGGGTAATGGATCATTGCACAATGCTGGTGGCATCGCTGTCTCGGCGGCCAAAATAAGCAACAATCCTAGACAGTCCCTCGTAAGGCGCTTATCCTGGTAACTTTTTTTTTCATTATTTTACCGCGTTAATTTCATGGCCAAGTATAGTCGACCTTAACGATCATTAAAAGATAACTGATCAAGGAATCTCCTTCCTCAGTCTCATCTCGTAATTGAAGGCATTACGTTACTGAAGGCTGATAAATTTGAAATACATGAAGACACTCCTTGCTTAAGAGCGTGATAGGCAATGGGGAGAGGGGAGTGGAGGGGGGGGGGAAGGACGAAGCCCTTGTTCTGAAATTTTGCATAAGGCAAGGATTCAAGAAAGAAAAAATAACGAAAGTAGAAAAAACAATATGGTGATTCTAGTGAGACTGACTGTTTCTTCTTCCTCCCGCGAAAACTGCAATGCATTTTGATTGAAATATCAGTTTATTTTCCCGACTTGCACTCAATGGAAGCTGCTAAATTTGCATAAAACGCCATTCCGTTCATCTATACAAGCTTATCCTTAAAATATTCCATTTATAAAAATGGCTGAAATTTTCAGTGCTTATGAATTATGTAAATTATTGAAGCGTTGTGAAGTTGTTAGAATATATATTAATTGTCTAACATTTATCTTTCATTCATTGTAAGTTATATTTTATTTTTTGCTTCATAGTTTCAAAGCTATTTCATTTATTTATGTGCTACTTTATACGCTGATTTACTTGAAAATGCCGCGGGTTTTATTAATGAAGCATAGTTCTATGAAATTCTGCTCGTATGATCCGTTTTTTTTCTTCAACGATTTTGAGTTTATTTCCTTGACGGAAATTTTCACAGGCTTTTATGTGCACTAGTAAAAACAATTAAGTAATAAATATTGCTGTTTAAGCCATTATTCACCGCCGTCAACTTCCTCATCGCCAAGCTCCGGTTGGGAGACACCGAAGTCACTCTTAGAAAGTTTGCTACTTTCTGAGGAAACGATTCAAGGATTACGAGATACGGTGATCCGACAAACTGGTGGAGTCGAATATAGCGCCAAAAAAGAGTTACCGGTTTGTATAAACTGTAAAAAAAAACAAAACAAAACAAAATGCTTTGCGGCTAAAACATTTTTCAACAAAACTCAAATAAAATGATCCTCCGAAGTATTACTCAAAAATTTTTTTTACTGTTTATAACCGAGTTAAATAACGATTAAATTCCTATAAAAATTGGAGCTTTTAAGCGTCAGCTCAATGTTTACACTGGAAAAAAAAAACGCATTCTCCCTGAAGGAAAGGCTTCACAGAAATATGATTTCTTTCTTTTCAAAATTGATTCTGCTGCATTAATTTTTTTTTAAACCAAATCTACTTATGAATTTATTTTTGTTTCTTTATGATGTAATAAATTTAAATTAATTTTCACATAATATTTTCCTAATTATTTTTGCATAAAATATATATCGCGAAATATTTGCATAGTATTAGTGATTTTCATTTATTCGAAACGTTTTTTTTTTTTTTGAATTCGATAATAATTATAGAAATAAAGAAGATACAAATAATGTTCGCAAAAATTTCCCACATTTATAGTTTTTATTAGTTTTTTTTTGGAAATTCATTCGAATTAATAAATTTTGGCGTAAAAATTAATGAAATTATTGAAAAAAAAATTATAATTGAAATAAAAATTTCGAATTTTCGTATATTCTTTTTTTAAATTTTAAATTAAAAATTTTTATTGTTGATATTAGAAAACGACTAAAAGAATAAAATTTTCGTTCATTTTTCAAAAAGGAAATAATGAATTTCCTATCGTTTTTTTATTGTAGATTATATATTTGATAGAATGATTGCATGCATTGGATGTTTTAGCTTCAAAGAATAATAGTGTTTCAAACATCGGAAATGAGAAAGTAGAATTTAAAAATTTTATGCAAATTTTTAGATACAAACAAGCGATGGTGGACGTAAAGCAACCGTGAATGATATATTTTTGAGTATTCACAGTCAACTTTTACTTGCCATCGAATGGGCTAAAACGTTACCGCCGTTTGCTGCACTTTCCACGGACGATCAGGTAAACTAAACTTTTTCAATTGTGAAGCATACTTGCCAACTTTATTAGCTGCTTTAGTTATCTCGAGCAGTGCACGAATCGTATCGGAAAAACCTAGTATAGTAATCCCTTTTCTGGGGGGGGGGGGGGGAGGTGGGAAAAGGGGTTTATCGTCAACAGTTCCAATAATCCGTGAACGATTTAGAAGATATGAAGGTTTTTGCTCAATCGGTAAGCGATCTTGAAGATGTAGTACATTTTAATGAAAGTTTTTATGCAAATGCATAAAAACGATTCAATAAAAATGCCTTTAAAAGTGCACTTCGGCATAACTAGTTCATCAGCAGCGAAGTATTTACGTAATTTGCATAATAGTTGCATAAACACCTTAGAACCTTAGAAGGCGATAATTAGCGTGCTATCCTTGCCAGAATAAACAAATCCGCGACAACATTTCGTAGAGATCTTTCCATAACGTTTCATTTAGTTTTTATGTAATTAATGCAACTTTTATGAAAGCCTAAGAAGTTTTCGAATGAATGTGATAAACAGAACATAATAGTAATTATGGGATAGGGATAATTGTTAGCCGGTAGATAAGTCGTTTTCACGACTATGGGAATATTGTATTGTTTGTGAAAGTTGAAGTTTTTCATATTCATACGAATTTTCAAAAAAGAATTCATACTAGGCTTCATATTATAATTCCGTCTAGAAACAGTAAAAACTTCGCGAAAATTAACTCAGCAATACATATAATACGAAAGATTCATGTATGATTGCTTCAATAAAAAAACTTTCACATATAATTGCTTAAAATGAAGTCTTTGGTTGATCTTTAGTTGACGTAGAAGGGGAAAATTACATTCATGAAATTGAACTAATAGTTATTTTGTAGTTCCGCCTTGGAATGCATGTAAATTTTGATTTCATGTGGATGCAATACGAAATTTCGAATTGCTTTGTGGCGGCTGAAGAAAGTCAAAAGAGCATTGAGTTCATTGTTTTATTCACTGATTGCCTCAAGATTCTCCAACTCTGTCAGCCATTTATTGAAGATTTCAAATGAAATGTTTGAAGACTCATCAGAGACTTCATTTTATAGTAGTTTTTGTAATATAGTAAATCGATAAACACAATTGATATCGGAAAATAATTTCATTTTTTTTTTCTAAGAGAGCGATTTCTATGAGAAATAAATTCGAAGAAAGCATGAATTTTTGAGAAATTTACTCTTGTGACTAGAAAATTACTTCTTTGAAAACTGTAATTAACTAGAGGATTTTTTTTCTTCAAAGAATGTTGAAAGTTGCGTTAAATGCACACGGGAAATAATGAGAATTTATTCAACAAAATAATGTTGAGTGTAAAATTCCTTCCGAGATAGCTCAGTGGTAGAGCATTCACCCGGAAAGTAAAAGCTCAAGATTTCTTCCCAATCTGAGGGCACGATTTTCAGTAATTATAAAAAAAAAAGAGAATGTGATTTTTTATTGAATACAATTTTTTTTTCCTGATTATTTTCATTGAAACGAAATTTTGAGAAGCAAATATAATATAATGTGAAAAAGCTATCATAGCGTTTGAGAAATTTTTCTGCAAGAGAAATCAGAGATCACCTGAAATCCGACAAATTTATTTTTGATTAGATTAAACGGTGTTGATTTTTTTCTTTTTTTTTAAATTTTATTTTTGCAATGAAATATTCAATACTCGAATTTTTTTTTAATTATAGAATTTAAATTGAGTTGATTGGAATTAACTTCAAGGTCATTTTTGAAATTCTTTAAAGAATGAGAGGATTATATTAATGGCAATGTTGAGCGTTCAGCTAGGAAATTTGTAGATTGGTGTCGTTGGTTTATTACTGTCCTTCGTTCGCAATTTTTTTTTTGTATGTCTCGAACGGTCTTCGCAGCTGATCTTTGAAAATGGTTTATATCATATCAGTTTGATAAGTTGTATGTAGAGCTTTAATTGATAACTTATTTATCATCGTATTTTTGCGTACTTTTCGAGTCCCCTCTTCTATTCTCTTCTCCACCCACCCTCTTCCCTTTCCCCCCCTTCATACACGCATTTGCATAAGAAGATTATAGGTGAATTTTTTCGCGAATAACGAAAAGATGCTCAATGTCTAGAAACTATTGGCTATACGAGAGCATTAGTTCAAAGGCTGTGTTATTGCTTTAGGGAATAATCCCAATACAGAGCATCTGAACATTTCAGAACATTAATGGCAAAATCCATTCCTCACAGAGGTTCAAATTTCAGTGAGAAATTGTGGATTATAATGATTTATTATTTAGAATATCTGCAGCGATAATGAATGAAGTGATTGTTTAAATGGGGGTGCTTGTAGTGCTTTTCCGGATTATTTCTGTTGTGGGGTAGGGGGAGGGAGGGGAAGGGTGAAGAAGTGGGGCTGTCAGTTATTCCCAGCTTTAGCTTATCATTCGTTCAACGACATTTTGCAAATTCTTGAAGAAATAATTTGTATTCGTTTCCATTTTGCGATATCTTTTATGCACTTGATGATTCATACTGATTCATTTAAAGATGAAATCTTTCGGCTTCAACAAAACGAAGGTCTGTGGTAAATCCGGCCGGGGTTGCGCTTCGAGTGAATTTAGTGTTAGGCGGAGAGCATGAAGGATTGACTCTCTTTGACGCGGTTGTGGATTGACTCATTTCTCGACTTTCACTGATTAGATTTGCTATCGTTGAATATTTCCACTAAAATTCCAGTGACAAACTCGTCGAATCGATTTCTAGAGTTTAACATCAATGGCGGACCACATCAAGAATTGGCTCTATGGATGGCTGGGTAAAAATCGACTAGGCGCTCCTGTTTATAATATAACACAAACGAATTGTGATGGAGCGAGGTTCGTCTGTGAACTCATTGTTGCAGGTATGTTCAACAGGTATTTTCTCAGAAACTCTTTATGAACCCTGATCGCATACCTTTAATTTCCGCTAAAAGAATTGATGGTGACTGATATAAGATTGCGCGTATTGGATAACACGCAAAAAGAGAATGTGATGTAAAAAATTTTTGAATTGTTAATTTCATCCAGGTATAAAATGTTTTTATTTCCCTTTGGTGAGGTAAGGCTGTTGAAAATTACTTCCTTCTCCCCCTCTGCCTTTCCTCTGCACCTCACCCATTTCTCTTCCATCAGCGCTTAACCTCCATCGTCTCCGACGGTGCCTCCACTGTTATAGTTCATTGACAATTAGAGCGCTTTTAAGTGGCGTTCACTGCAAATTTCATTGTGGCACTGTAACATGGAGTTTTAGTTCCTAACGTTTTAAACGGTAGTTCTTGGAGTTGCTAGTCTGCCTTGTGAAAGTTTAACTGAGGTTGAAACGTGGATCTAATCGGTGTGTACTTTTGTAAACATTTCTTCCTTTTTACGGGGGAGGGCTTACGATTGTTTGAATGTCTGTTGATGGTTAATCCATCTTATTCATGTCAGTCGTCATTTTCCCCACTCCTTTTCCCCAAGAAAAAAAAACAAGTTTTGTGTGAATTTACAGTTTCAAATTACCAGATAAGTTCACTATTTCGTTTAAAGCAATTAATTCACGTGTCGCGGTTAATTTACTGCTATAGTGGTTAGGCTATTTTTATTTTTATTTTTATTTATTTATTTATTTATTTTTAAAATAATTTCGTTAGCTCATTTTCTTTTCAAATTTTTGTGATACGGGTTGTATCGTAATGATGTTTTTTTCTTAAATCAAAAGCATTAAGCCGTATTATTTTATGGGTGTATTTAATAATATTGAGCGTCGATTTATTCATTTGAATGAGTTAACTTTACCTTGATGACACCTTAATTTATTCATTTATCTTAACCTAAATGATTACTTTAATATCTTGATTTCGTTATGATCTTCAACGATCTCTGATATTTAGTTCCTTTCCGCCACAACGATCTGCTGTTAACTTTTCAAGTTCGTTCATCCATCGCATTCAATTTGTTCTAACTAAATCTTTTCGTTATGTATGTATGTTATTGCAGAATTAGCACATAGGTACATCTTTGTCTCTATTTTCGCTATACCATATCATTTTGAGTGCGGGGATCGTGATATAATGTAGGATGGATGGATTACCTTTCCTGTCTCCCATAGATACCTATTCCTTATCATATTGTTTTAAAGAGTTGAGCATGGTCCTGGTGTGGGCAAGAGTTATTGGTAAGAATTCAGGAATATCCCTTAAGTTGTTATGGTAAGTCGATATGAAAATAGCGATATTTTATCTGGCAAAGGGTGATGCTGAAATAGTTGACCATGGAAGTGGTGTGTACCAAAACATATCGAAGTTCACCTCCTCCCCCCTCCCGCTTCTTCCTTCCTCCGCTTAAATTTTGCAAGTTTTTAAACTGTGCAACTTCAGAGATTTTATTGAAGGTTAGACGGCAACTTTTTGAAATTAAATCAGTAAAATAAACAGAGGAAAGCATAATTCAAAATGGTTTTTTCAGGGCATTGCCATCGCAGTATTGGTCGAGCGATGTCGAAAAAAGATGCGACAGCAAAAGCCGCAAATGATTTTGTAAATTTTTTGATCGCCGAGAAACTTATCGATGCATCTGATCTACCGGCAGCTATTGTGAGTTTTTTTTTTCTCTTAGCATATCCATAATTTCTTTCAGTGGAATTTTTGTCTTCGACATAAAAAGTGTTCCAACATTCCTACCGTTAAAAAATTCTAATTTAACGTTGTTTTTTTTTCCCCACGTAAAAGGGATGATTGGGTGATTGAAAGGCTATCATTCTAGTGATATAGCTTATCTCTTGATAACACCACACTCTTTGCATTTTTTTTTTTCAAATGAGTGAAGTCTTCTATACTCGTCTTTGTGGAAAAAGTTTGCTGCTGCTCAATTTCACGACTATGAAATGAGCCATTTTTCTGCCTTTAGATTGACTGTAAAATCTTCATATTGCATTACAATGATTTACCGTTTTCTAAAATGATTGTCGCTGTGTTTTTTGAAGAGAATTGTTGAGGTTTCGGTATTGTTCGCTTTATAATCCTTATTCGCTCTCTGTTTTCCTTTCATCGCTTTTACGCATCCGCTCTCTTTTTTTTTTTTTTTTCTCAAATTTCGAGAAGAACGACAAATATTTATTTATTTATTTGCAGAAGTTTATTCTTTAAAAAATAGATTCGATGAAATCATTAAAACTTAACGGCATAGGAAAAGTGTGAAATGGAAAAATTTCTGGCATGTTCTCAGCAAAAGCATTTGACGAAAATTTGGCATGTTGCCGAAAATTTAGGGCGCCAAATTTGAAATTTGCGAAATGAATCTGCAGTGATTTATCCGGATTGCACACAAGCGTAGCTTCCTTTTTTTGCAGTGCTCCTTTTGTTCAAAATTTTCCTGCTGCTTTTAGTGGATGTTTTAAGTTTTTATACGAATTCATTTCCGACTTTATCGACAAGAAAAAAAAACCGCAGATCTAATTAGCTACTATGTGATGGTAGTAACAATCAGATATCTGGCGGTCGACCTATTGTCTCTTGGGTATCATCGTGGCAATCAATAAAAAACAATCAGATATCATCAAAGATTTAGATGACGATTTCTTAACTATTAATTTGAGTTAATTCTTTATGACGTGTGCCTATCTTTCAAGGTAATGCGTTGAGCGATTTAGCTAGCATTATGAGTGAGACACATGTAAGCATGTAGAGCAGCATGCAACCTGCTGATATTCATATTGTGATGAATAATAAGCAATCTTTTGATGTGTTAGAGAGAGTGCAGAAAGATAGGTTGAGATCGAAGTTTTTTTTTCAATAATGTTTTAGGCGATTTAAACGAGAAAGTTTCTCCGAAAGGGATGAGCCGTTTCCAGAAATTTCCACTCATGATTTACGCTTTTGATTTATGAGGTGAAACAATGCTAATTGTTGGGGCTAAATTTTTCAGCTGTTATGAGGGAAATGAACAGGAAAATAGATTTCTTTCTCAAGCTTGGATGCTTCATGAGGAATTAAGTCTTGGCGTGGGGAAACCGAATCAATTTAAGCGCTTTGAATACCGAGAAGAGTTTAAATGAGCTGCCGTTTTTAGACTCCTCCACCTCAGGCAAGTGCCAGCGAAGTGGTGCTGGAAGATTCTAGTCGTGAAGATAGTGAATGCGTGGAGGTAAATGCTATTGCCGGGCAGCAAAATGAGAGAACGGCGAGCGTTCGGGATATGGAACGTGATGTTGAAAACCAGGTACAGTATTGTTCTTTCTATACTTTGGTGGTTGAATTGTACGTTTGAAAATGATCGTCGACATTTCGATCGCACTGGCTCCGGCAAATCGCATTCTGGGCTCTATATCTGGATTACGCAACCTACCTTGAAATGTTCAGTTTTCTGGCCATTGGAAAACATCAAGTCTTTAAAGGCAGTAGTCATAGTGGATTCCCTTGGAAAGCGGCATATTTGCAGTGTTCAATTTCTTCGCGAGAACTGTTATTTGAACAACGCATTTCATAGCCTTTAGATCGGTGTTCTCCCATTAGACAAGCTGCTTATATTGTGCCATTAATCAGCAATGGAGGCATTTTTTTCGAAATGCGAATAATCTTCGAATGTTTTAAATATACTGGGGGTTTATTCAATTTGCTTGATGGCATTGCACGTTAAAATACAATGAGGCGATAATTGCATTGTCTTTCATTTTTATCCGGAGCGAGGGGAAGATATGTTTGTTCATACAGGGAGGCGTAAGGTTGTGACAGAGTTGAAATGTTTCGACTTTAATTTGCACCTCAATTCGACCTCAGTCATGGGAAATGTTTTAGTCGGCGAATATTGATGCAAGTGATGGCGCTGATGGTGGCTGGACGATAGGGAATAGCAAACAGTCCTTAAACGTTTTCCTTCAGAAAATCAAGAAGCCTCCATTCGATTATATTGTGCATGAAGTTTATACCCAGAAATCCAGGTTCGGCTTTCTTTTTTCATCATCTTTCGTGCTAGGAAATATCATGTTTACTTGAGTAGAGGTATTCGTTGCGATCTGCCAGGCCCTATTAATTCCTCACGTTGCTTTTACTTTGCGAGGGATACACAGACCTTAGTATAAAGCTTTCATTCACGAATGCGGTAATTCAAAAAAAAAAAAAAGAAACAAGCAGAAAACAGAATAACTTCATTCATAAAACGTCTCCCATTCACTGAGTAAGATCACATCAATGCATTCGACGACGAAGGAATCTTTATTCATAGAAGAATAAAGAAGATTGCAGTGAAGCAACGGACTGCAAGAAAAATATAAATGTGCATGATCAGAAAAATCGTCTGGGAATATTTCATAGTGCAACGCTTCAAAGCACATCAAAACACATTCATGGATCAGTCGCTTAAAATATGGCACATCGTTGACGAATTTCAAGAAGTCTTTCTTACAATAGGGGACAGGTGGAAATGTTCCAAATTCTTCCTGCGTTGTGAAAATTGCACATTAACTCACCTTAAGTAGAATAATAACATTTTTTAAATTGAATTAAAATAATGAGCATTATAAGTGATTCAGGTTTTGCGGTTTATATCTCTACGATTGTTATGTACTATAATTTGTTGCATATTGAGAGTAGTAACTTTCATGACAGCACCTGAATTAATTACTCTCGCGATCAGGTGTATTTCCGCCAAGTTTACGGAGTTCTAGCCATAGTGAATAAGCAGTGTGCAATCTTAGGTTTCCCGTGACACAGGTAGAAGTTTTTTTTGATGTTAGATCTGATTGAAACATGACGAAGATGGCAAAAATTAGTAGCTATTAAATCATTGTTGAGCAATGTAGAACAAACCGATTACATTAAATTTATTGTCATTTACTTGTCCTCAAGTTTCTTATCGCTTGAGGAGGTGGGAAGAGGGAGAGGGAAGGGGGTGGGAGGTATAGGAAGATGAGGATGCTAGCGTTTTTATTGTTCAAGCATCAATTGCATGTTGTATACCCATTGTATTGTTGGAATGGTGTTGTCTTTCAGGATGTTCGTCGCAGAGGGAACCTTATTTTTGCCTGAATTACAATGCAGTAAGTGGATTTAAATTCCTTCTTCCCAACGTATAATTCCATTATAATTTCACGAGTGTGCACCGTATTTTTTTCAGGACGTTTAACTTTGTAGAGGTATTTGAAGAGTAAATAATAGAATAAAACTGACTCAGACGTTTAAAATTTATGAAAGGAAAGAGGTGAATAGCGTTATATTATTACTACCTTCTCAGGGTTTTACGGTCAATGGTTTTAGGTGTTTTTTAAGTTTTAGCGGAACAATTGGAATTTTAATTGTGAATCCGCATCTGGTAAAGACTGATTCCCATTCTCCCGTTCGTATCAGTTTGACATAATTTGCATTTTGGGGGTCACTGTTTGCAAATTGTAATCAAAACTTGAATGCCCTACTTCGATAATGTCCTTTATTCTTGAAACAGTGGAAAAAAACGATAGTAAACTTTGGCACAATTTACCAATGTATTAGTTCCCTACTACTCTCACAGAGTCACGATCGCCCGACGGATTGGTAAATCCACCGTGTGAAATTTATGGTATATATATATATATATATATATATATATATATATATATATATATATATATATATATATATATATATATATATATATATATATATATATATATATAAAGTTCTTTTGCAGTGCGTATTCACTTCGCGAAATTTTTGTTCCTCTAGAGAACAGGCCACGGTCTATACTTAACACCCGGAAAAGCACGTTTTGGTTCTTCTGAATCCTGTCTTTCCATGCGATCGCGATACCCTTTGAAATGTGAAGCGTTTGCGTGCAACTTCACCTCATGGTTCTCGTAATTGCATTGTGTTTATTTGTTTTCTTTACAGAGCTTAATGCACATGGAGAGGGCTGCACGAAGAAATTGGCTGAATCTTATTGTGCACTCTCTATGCTTAATCAATTATTCAGCAACGTCATTGGCGCATATGAGAGACGGAAAAGAACTACTGCTAATAAGGTTTCGTTTTCAAGTTGCTAGTAAGGTTTTCAAGTTTTGTGAAAGAAAAATGCCTCATTAGAGAAAATTCCTAAAGTCGAATACGTTGTAACACTCTCTTGATCGATAATTATTAATGCTTTAGCAGTTTATTTCGCCATTTAAATTATTTTGTTGTTTAAGTTTATTAAGAAGGAGAAATAAAATGAATAATCATCACTTGTCGTATATCGCGTAAGTCGATGTCATAGTTGAAAGAAAAGCGAGATGATGCGATCAAAGATCGTGGCAACTGAATCTGTGAAAATGTAAATTCATTTTTAATTTTTCTACTCCGCTATTCACCTCAAATCTTTAGCAAATTTGATTTCGGTGAAGCGCATCATGTTTCCTATGATTTTGAATGTCGATATGCAGTTGGCAATTAAAGTATTTTTTATAGGAGTGAAAAAATGAAGCAGAAGTTCGGTTTGCAAACAATTTTTTCTCAGTTGAAGAGGGAATTTTTAGTCAACGTCGGGTAGTTGAAGAGAGTCTAGAGGTAACTAGGACTGTAGACGGTTGGTTTGGTGTGATAGGTAAAGTGTAACTGAAATCAAGTGGGGGGAGGGAAGGAAGGACGGGGAATGTTGTACTAAAGTGCCTTCAAATGTTTGTAGGATGGTCTAAGGCTAAAAATTGTTGGCAGGATGTATTCTCCAATGCGAGCAGTCGTATGAAGAAAATTTTCTCTTCGCCACAAAAAAGACATATTTTCTCCGTCTTCAAATTTTTGTGCTTATGGTCATAACTTTTCATCGTTTTACTTGTCGTCGCAATTGTAACTCTTCAAAGGATTTGGGGGGGGGGGGAAGAGTTGTCTTCTGGGGGGGGGGGGTGTGATTTTTTGTTGTCGTCATGTCTAACGCTTCTGATTGCCATATTAATGAGGAGAGAGAGGGAAGGAGATCTTAGTAAAGTGCGAGAGCGAATGTATTCGGATAAACGTGAAACTTGATGAGCCTAACTTTTCAGCTGGAGGAGATCGCGGTGACGATAAGCGATAATCTGTCGGCTCGCATTGAAGAGTATTTGACCGATTCGGGCCTTTCGGAAGTTCCAGACCTCAGTGGCGCTTCACCAATGGATCCGGTCTCTTTATTAGTGTATCAGCAGCTGGACCAGTTCAGTGAAGCGGTACCGGGAGTTAAGAAGATGATATCGTGGAGTCCTCCACAACAGAATTGGAATCCGTGGATGGCGACTCATATCAACAAAGTGCCGCTTTCATATGTAAGGATTTCTGTTTTACTTAATTCCCTTAAACTAGTCGAATGAATGCGGCTCTTTTATTACATTTTTATTAGGGAAGTAGTGAGCAAAATATTAAATAAAAGCGAAAAAAGGTAACAAAGGAAGCAGCGAATGGGAGAGAACAGAAAGAAATATCGAAAATGAGCGATCGATTTCTAAAAATCGCAATAATGATCTTATTCGTATATACTTTTATATGCGTCAAAGGAACGCATATCCGTTGCGGGCCCTTATTTACCTCCTCTGCTGTCCACTTTCCTCGGTTTTCCTGTTACTCTCTCTTCTCATATTTCCCTCTCTTTCCTTTTTTTTCTTTCCTCGCGAGGCGACCAAAATGTTGTATTAATGAACTGTAATGGTGATTTCAATAGATATTTCAATTGTTTCCTTACTTTTTTATCTTTCTCTTATATTTTTTCACTTTTTCGCCAGTTTGCTTCCACTGAAATGAAAAAATTTCCGAGATTGGAAGCAAATGACTTTTGATCTTTAACTGGCTTTTACTTTAATTTACTTTGATTATAAAGCATTCATAACGAATGGATATCGCTTCATGTGGCTTCCATTTCGCTTAGGCGGGGAAATTGCTGGATTGTGTGAAAGTTTAGGCTTGGGCTTGTTTCTTGCCCGTTTCCTGCTTACGAGTCGATTGATCATTTTTTCTAGAAGGGCTAATTTGCTGTAGATGCAACAGCTTGAGCGCTGTGGGAAAAGTTTTGCTTATTTGACAGGTTTCATGCAGGTGCTTCTTTTTCAAGCGATAGCTGCGCATTGGTGGAATATGTTTCTCCACGTCGTCAGGTTGCATGAAAGATTAGGGAAGAGGCCCTTATTTCAGGTAAAGGGGTCATTTTTGACGTAAAGGAGCACTTGTTTCCTTCGAGATTGGGAAACAGGCTCCATTAGTTGATATATTGTTTCGGCTTGTTTATTCTCTCAATTCATTCCCAACTACAGTTGCAGTCACACTTATTTCCTAATATCATGAACTGTTGTTTGCAGATGACATTGAAGGAAATAAGTGCGAAATTATTGGAAGAGGAAATGCAGCATTATTTGCCGGAAAATATTCGTGTGCAGAGGGAAGCATTACCGGTATTTAGGTACCGAGACACGATCCTCGATATGAGTGCTAAAAATGCTGTCATGTTGATCAAAGGTGAAACTGGCTGCGGGAAGTCCACTCAGGTTTTTTTTTTTTTGAAGTGTATCCGGCTAACGTGATCTGCTGTTATGACATGGAAGAAAAAGAATCGTTGAAATTAGTCCCCTTCTCCATCTTTTTTGCTCGTGCTTGTCGGAGGGAAATGTAAACTATGGAATTTCAAGGAAGTGTAAACTATGGAATTTCGAGGAAATATAAACAATTCTTTTGTTATTATCATTGATTTGTTTATCTTAGAAAATCTTGGATGCAAAATAATTAGAATATTCATCTTTATCAATTGTTTGATAATATTACAGTGGAAAAGTTTAATTTCTTTTAATTTTGCTCAATATAGAGCGTTAACGAAATTGCGATAGAGGGGAAAGGATTATTTCAATAATCCTTTCCCCTCTATCGCAATTTGATTGGAACTTATCACTTGTATCTGATTTGATATCGCAAATGCTATGATACAGGCCACACGATATTGACAGTGACGTTGTCAAGTTTTCGAGTTGATATGGTCGGTCTTATACTAAATAGCTAAAGGAATGCCAGTTTATTGGTACCAAAAGATGTTATTTATTTGGTTTTTTTAATGGCGTTGTATACAGCAGGATGAATGTAGGTTACTGAATCCATTAAGAATCTGTTGTTGATCTTTTGTATAATTTAGGATGCTGGACATAATCTTGTTGGGTGTTATTTCTTATCGGGTAATAGTTTGAGCATTTCGTGTCGGGTATTCCCTTGTGCAAGTAGTTGTTGATCTTGTTGTTGCGCCTTATTGCGCTTACCTACTTACGCCTTATGCGGGCAAAGTACGTGGGGAAATTGGAAGCGTTTGTGGAAACAAGAAAAACGAAAAAGAAATATGAACTTACGGATGAAATCAGTTTCAAAAGCTTTGAAGAGGGAATATTTCAGGTTTGCCAGTACTTATTAGAAGATTTCCTATTGAGAGGTGAAGGAGCTCAATTTGCGGCAATTGTGACGCAACCTCGACGCATAAGTGCAATCACTCTCGCTGAACATGTAGCTGAAGAGCGTGGCGAGATATTGGGCAATTCGAATGGATACAACGTTAGGTATTATTCATTTGTCAGTATAAACTAATTTATTTTCTTTATTGAAGCATAGTACCGCTATAAGAATAGTGGTGCAAATTGCATGAGCGAGAACATAGGTGAATATTATTGCCAGTATTTAAGGATAAATTTAAATTTTTTTAAATGCAGCACATTTCACAGTTAAGGATATCGATATAGGGTAAGTGATGTAGTACAGGAAGGTAGAATGGAATGAATGAGAAAGATGAATTATTTGAGAGATTTGATTTTTCCTTAACTATGTTTCGTTATTTAATGATATTCTTGAGCATTGTGAACTCTATGAATGAATGAGAAGCGAACCTTCGTGTTAGCTCCATGTCTACAACTTTGACACGTTTATTTTTCTCTGAATTTCGTTTCCTTTTATTTGCAAAGGTGCTTATATTTTTATGTCGTGCCATCGCCACACTGATTTTAATTTTTAAACCAGATTGCGTTTTATTAGTTTTTGAGCCTTTTCTTAGATCAGTGGCAATGTTTTGTAGAGTATTTCGTATTGAAATCTGTCGTCCATCTATCGGTGCTACTACCTGTAATGTGGTGTGTGAGATTGCCTTAGTGCAAACATAAATTCATAATCTCTAAGTGGAAGCATATCTGTTCTATAGTTTTATGGATTATCTATATATCTGTATAGTCCATATAAATGGTGAAGAAATTTACAACTGATATTGAGCATGAATTTTTATGTTCATTTTTTAAGGATTAATTCGATGAAGATTGATGAGGTAGATATTGTTCTGAGCAAATATAAGAAGTGGAAATAATTTCCACTACACTGAGGTGATTATTAAGATTTGGGTTCCTTTAAAAGTTGACAGATCCCACCTGAAGCTAAGAGATATCCAGTAAGGGGAATTAGGATTCCATCCGTCGGGGTTCCTAGGTGTAGTGGGAAGGGCCATCATTGCAAAGATTTCAGATTGAGGAATGTAAGATTCTCTAATTTCATAAAATTTGTTAGGTGAACGTGATGTTCTTATTGCCTTTGTCGACATCTCGTTTCTTCATTATAAACATCCAACATTTCTTTGTGATCATAATATTACATCGTGGATCGTTATAGTTGCTAATTTCAGATTCGATGCGGTTTATCCACGTCCTTATGGATCAGTGATGTTTATGACGGTGGGCGTTCTATTGAGAAAACTTGAATCCGGTCTACGGGGAATCACACATATCATCATTGACGAAATTCATGAAAGGGATATCAATGTATGTTTATGTTCATCCATTATTTACAGTAATCACTATCGATGCCTTTATTTGTAAATAAGCAACTTCCAATATTTACTATTATTCTATTTCAATTCTTATCCATGTCGTTAAGTGACTATATATCGTTTTCTCGACTTGTGTTATCAATATTTGCCAGTTTTGAACATATCTTACCCGAGATCTTTTACACAATCACAACTAGAGGCTGTGCAGTTTGTGGTGGGGTCTTTTTTGCCATTTATTTTCTGATGTTTTAAAGGAACATCGTGTTTAGACAGATTTTGTGCTTGTCGTACTTCGAGAAATGGTGCGATAATATCGTGATATTCGAGTGATTCTCATGTCCGCATCGATCGATACTGCTTTATTCACGAATTATTTTGGCGATTGTCCTAGCCTTCAATTGCAGGGTCGTACTTTCTCCGTTCAGTGTGAGTTTTTGGCTTACTTTTTTTTCGCTTCTGAGTACGAGTTAATTAGTCTGATGATTATCAAGAAGGGTCGACTATTATTTGTTTCATCTAGCTTTCTTATTTGGGTCCGATTCAGAACCGAATAGTTCACCTGCTAGTGCTTGAGTGTTGGGGGGGTGGGGTGGGTGGGTGGAATTTGATTCTTAGGGAGGATATCACTGTGATTTTCAAGAGTGCATGGCGTATCTGGAAGAGGGCTTGAGCATATTCTGATCTCGACATTGACCCAGGTGTTTAGGTGGGCAAAGTGTTGCTTGGACGTAATATATCTTCATCTTGGTCGTTGTTGTTGCCTTGAAAGAGGCATTTTGCAACGCCAACATTACCACTTCTAAGTCAGCAGCATCCTGTAACGAATACAAAATAATGCCTGCGAGCAGTGATTGCATTGAACCATCACTATTCAGGGAAAATTAATTACGATGCTTGTAAATGCGCAGATAAGAGTAGCAGGTTGAGGAGAAGGAGTAGAAGTGGGGACCTTCAGGTTTGTGTTTTTGTTTTTTCTTCAGGGTTTTTGTGAACACAGAATTTATTTTCAGACTTCTTCTTGGAAGATATAATGCAACAGATGGGACTGATGCCAGCAGGTATGGAGGAGGAAGCGGAAACCAATGAGGTGATGGATGCAGGGGATGAGCTTATTGAACAGGTTTATTCTTCATCTTTCATACTTAGTTTGTAGTCGTGCAAGAAGCGTGTGCTCATATTGTATTACTCTGTTAGGTGAGAGCAGAGTGGACCGGTAATTTTTCTGCAATGTTTTAACTTGATACTGACCTAATACGATGAGTACAGGGGTTTGCCATTAATAAAGTGGCGATTTTTTTTATTAACTACGAAATTTTCATCCAAAAATGGGCTTATATCAGCTTAATTGATGCTATGTCCTAATATATAGGCCGTCAATATATTTACTGATTTATTATTTTATTTCATCATTGCAAAATGAGAGAACATTTTTAAACAAAGGGTAGATGAGCATGAACGACAAGGGAGAGCGTAAAACTTTAGCCAACGACAAGGGAATACAATTCGAGCTAATAGGCATTCAGTAAGTAAGGGCAGCGGTAGTGTGTAGATAGAAACGGTTAAGGAATAGAAGTTTATTTTGCAGTGTTGCTAAATTATTGGAATTTTTAAAGATATTTCAGCCTTTGTTTTATCCTTTGAGAAATTCTATCTGATATGCCATATTTTGCAGCATTGAAATTTTGTAAGTTTTGAAAAAATCTCGAAAGAAATATTTTCGGTTTTGAAATTTACGCTTGATATATTGCACTCAAGCGCATTATCCCATTTAGTGAGGCATAACAGGTGAGAGTCTAATAAAAGAAGATTTTTCAAAACACTATGGAGATAACTATTGTAAGCGTATTTGATGATTGATTCATAAGCTTTTCTTGGTAAAAATATTTCTACTTGGGATGTTTCCTCGAAATGGAACCTGATATGGACTTGGCTTAACAAAAGCTCGAGAGTGTAATCGGCGGAGACATATGTTCTGAAAATATCGTTCGAATAATTTTCCTGCTGTTTTTTGGCAATTAGATGAGACATTGGTATTAGGTGGTAATCGTTTTTTTATTGTTTTGTCAGTCGTCGCAAATTTGGAGGTTTTAATGGTAAAGGTGCGATAACAGAAGGAAGGGTTTATTGGCTTCAAAGTTGTTGTATTGATGAGCGATAATTAGAAGGTAATAAATGAAGTAGGTGAAACGTCCTTCCCTTCAGGTTATGGTCCTCCAAGGGATTGTTTTTCGGATCCGAGCTCCAAGTAGGTGAATTGCTGTATATACCGGCAAGGTACTTACAGATGGAAAATGCGAATTTGAAGGATAGTGAGGAGCACGATGTGGAAACAAAACTTGCATCGACTCATACGTTGGAAGATGATATTCGCTGGATGTTATCGAGGTAATCCACGTTTTTAACCTTTATGGTTTTATAAGCACGCGTGAAAACATTTTGATCTCTTGTGGACCGCATTAGTTTGCAATGGGGTTTTATCGCTGTCGATCGGCATAGTTGCGCCCCCTCCCCTACCTCCCTCCCCACTTCACTGTTGAAGTTGTTTTGATGAGAAAAAAAAAAGATTTTTTGAAAAATTAAACCAAAATTTCAGATTTTCTTCTTCAGTTACGCTAAAAAAATGTCAGCATTCTTGGATGCTATTATTTTGCTTCGGTTAAATGAAATGTATCATTGCAGTTTTTGCTCTAGCGAAATATTTCCAGAAATTCATGTGTATTTTTTTTGAATGAAAATTTTGCAGATTTTTATTATTTTTTCTTCTGTTTGATTCATCTTCATCGAAATTCTTTTTGAGATGTGCAGAATTCACCCATCTTACCGTATGATATTTTATTCATTTTAAGATGCGCAAGTAATGCGTGTTCGTTGTCTTCTTTAACAATGTTTTCAATAGCATACAGCTATCACCTATTCCATCCGGCACACCGCAGTTCGTTTGCCCATTATTATGTAGTGCATGCTGTTTGAACGGACGGAGTTTCATCCTCCTTTGAAAATTTTTTTCTTCAATATTTTTTAAAATTTCTCTTTAATGAATGATATTCGTAGGTGAAGTCGCAACCCCATGAACTATACAGTAATTTGTAGTGATAATTGTGAGACTTTCATTTTTGATGCGTATGATTTGTAGGCGATTCTAAAGGAAATCGATGAGCGCGGTGAAGATGGTGCAGTGCTTATATTCTTACCCGGATGGAGCGATATAATTCAAGCGATATCATTCTTCTCGAATCATCCGATATTTGGTTCGTTTCTAGTTGATACGTTGCGATTTGCGGGTATAAATTGTGAGCGAATGAGTCCGTAGAATATTTCGGGAAAATTGGAGGGAACATATCCATAATTTGTTGTTCTTCCCTTAATATATGGTTTTCTGCCTTAATTTTTTTGTGGTGATTGAGCTGCTTGATTGTCGATGAAATGCTTTCTAGAAGTTGCAGGTCTGTATAGAATTGACAAGAAAGTTCGCGCCGCATCCATGAACCATTCGTTGCTAAGGCAACTGAGGCTGCGGATTGGATTGGCATTAGCTCTTTTAGAGCGGCTTCTTGGTCAAATTTCACCTCCTCTGTTTGGTAGCTTTCATGGATGATCTCTCCCTCTTTAATACTTCGGCTTATTTTCTATGAGTGATCGGTTTTGGTAACGTAACAATAGTTCTATTGGAGATAGTTAGTTGAAGAGGCTTTGATTGATGAAAAAAAGCTGAGAAACGGAAGATTTCTGATAATTTTCGTCGTAAAATAAAAAGCTTTTGTAGATGGAAGACTTCATATAAAATTACACCTATTTTATAAGGTTTAATGGACGATGGAGGCTTGTTGCTTTAGAATGCGTTGAAATCGTTGCCATATTATAGCTGTCTATATTGTGCTTATGTCAGTTTGATGCAGATTTTTTTCAAAGGTTCCATATTTTAGGCAATAAGGATTGCTTTGTGATTCTTCCCTTGCATTCACATCTCTCTTCAAAAGAACAACATCTCGTATTCGAAAGTGTCTCTCCAAATCAGCGAAAGGTTATTTAGTTATGCTGGAATGGTGCTATCAGTTGTTTCGTCGTAAATATAGGTTTTAGGATTGACTAATCCCCAAATAAAGAAATTGGAATGGCAACGAACGTAGAACGGTTGGAGTTGAAATCTTTAAACCTTAATCTCTAAGCTTCGATCGAAATTTTTTGATGTACCTGTTTGGAGTGATGTAATTTTAGCGGATTCGCGAGTAGCTGACTGACTTTCGATGAATGAATTTAATATCTCAATGGATATTATATTAAATATGCAGTAATGGGAAGAGGAATTTTCGGATTGAAGCGATCGAACGGCGATGGTATTACTGATTGTTGAGATACACTGCAATGTAGGGTTGTTAGACAATTATTTTTCTTTTGAGCATTAGCGAATTTTGTGAAGTTAGTTTTTTTTTTTGAAGTCTCAAGTATCCTTGATTATTCAGCGTCATGAAATGCGCCGCTTCTTTCAACTTTAAAATATAATGGAGCAGTATTTTTTTTTCTTCATGATGATTTCATTAGCTTTTTTTTCTCTTTTATGTCGATGATTTCTAAGTAATAGTTCCTAGATTAGATTATTCAATTATTTTAATAATTAGGTTATTTCGATTATTCGATTTTTATTCGGTTATTAAAATTTACTCAGCAAATAGCTATTTATTATTTTTGCATTGTATTGTGTTTTGTAGATAATCCTTTCAACGAATATCGCTGAAACGAGCGTCACAATAAACGATGTCGTATACGTGATTGATTCATGCAGGTATGTGTGTCTGGATTTATGAATTTCCTCAGGTGTGTTTAGAGTGATTGAGGTAAATGAGGTGAGATGCAATGGAGTGAAGAAATGCCTTATTACCTGAAAGTGCGATCTGTATAGTGCAATGCATATAATAGGTCAGCATAATTTCTCTTGCTTTTGCATCCTCCTGTCAACTTCTAGTCAGAGGTTCTTGATAGTCTATTGCCTTTTTATTTTTTTCACTGACGATACACTCTTATAATATTTGTAGGGCTAAAGAAAAGACGTATACATCGCGGAACAATATGGTTCATTACGCAACGGTATGGGCATCGAAGACGAATCTCCAACAAAGAAGAGGTCGTGCTGGTCGAGTACGGAATGGATTCTGCTATCATCTCTGTTCTAAGCTCAAATATGAAACGTAAGCTAGTTTTAGAGCTGTAATCGGTTTTCTAATGTATTTATTTCTTGTAAACACAAATATGAGTTTTTGATTTATGGTTGTTAGTGGGAAAGATAAGCAATGAAGCCATTTTTTGGATCATGTACAGCAAGTTTTTTCCCTCGTTTCCTTTTGTTTGATGTATGTGCTTTTTAGTTTTCTTTTGTTTTTTTCATTTATAATAGCATAGCTAGACAATATTTAAATAGTGTTGAGTTTAGTAGATGTGTTGTGCTAATAGGTTTTACGTTACTACAGTATTATATAGCATATAGCCTGGTTGAATATGAGCCTCCTGTTGTAACCAAAACTTTGCTGAGATGACGAAGTGTTTTTTATTATTTATTTGTGTTAGTTAATTGTTAATTATGAGATCGAAGGGCTGTGTATGTTTGCGTTCAAAAAATGTTCAGACTGTTAGGATGTAAGATTGGTGAGGGTTTTTTTGTAAAGGTGGGGAGGAGAGGTATTTTCGACAAAGTATTGCATTATGCACAACAGTGAAATATTGCTGCATGTAGGATTGCTTAAGCGCAGTCGACTTGATGATCCTTTTGTTCGCACATTTTTAGGTTGGAAGAATGCCGTCAAGCGGAGATGTTGCGAACGCCATTGTATACAATTGCGCTTGCCGTTAAATTACTGCATCTGGGCGATGTCGGTGAATTTCTGAAGAAGGCAATCGAACCACCTCCAAAAACGCCGTCATTGAAGCCGACTTGCTCCTTAGAGGTAACGCTAAATACGTCTGCGTTAGTTTTAGATGTTTGGACATTGTCTGAGGTTTCTGATTATGCGAGTCGACATATAGAGAGCAGAAGGTTGGAGCTCGAAACCGCGCTTCATCTCTTTTTTTATTTGCACTCTTGGGCTGTGGTGATCGAAAATTAAGAGATATGAGTGGGGATATTGTCGTTTAGAAACGTGATTCCATAGATTATCTCACATCTTTTTTCCTTGATGTTCTTGCGAATCCTTCAAAGCAAATATGCACATAATTTACAAATTTGCATGCAATTTATTAATTTTTTTTTTCATTCTTTCTAGTCGATCAACAGGAATTCTTTCTCATTCCAGAAAACTGGCACCAGAATACTTCTTTCTGAGGGCTTCCAGCAGGTTTTAACCTTCCCGGAGAACTAGCATTTCCTCATTCCCTGTAGCGTTTCATCACGTACCCCTGTTACGATGTTACCATGAAAAGCTTTTTTCATTCTTTTCAGGCAGTTATAATATCTATTAGCAGTACTTCTTACATTCCTTGCTCTTCTAGCGACATTCCCTAATTATTTGGGGCTCATTTTTTGGTTTACTTGCGTACTTATCCATCTATTCTTTTGTTTACAAATACATCTAGTTATTATTTGTTCTCCTATTTATTTATTCGTTAGTTATTTGCGCGTTTATCTATTTATTTATTTGTTTATTCACTTACTCACTCATTTACTTATTTGTTTATTTATTTGCTTACTAATCAACTTATCCATTTATTCGTTTTGTTTATCTATCTATTTATTTATTTATTTATTTTTTTAAACCACTCGATATCGATATCGCATCTGAATTGACGAAAAGTTTTCTTCGCATTAACTTCACGAATAGTGTACCCTGATGAAGGATGATACTGAGGAAAACATCTAATAGCTATGTTTCTTCTTTCATTTCTCGACAAGGAAATGATCAACTCAGCAGGCTTCGTTTGATGAATCTCACCTTGAATTGATTTTCTACCTTGCCGAAACTCTGCTGTCCAGAAGTACGTTCGATACTGAGAGAAACCCATCATAAACAACTGCAGACAACATCTACAGTTGTTTATGATGGGTTTCCATATTTTTAGTTCTTTAATGGCTAAAATGGCTAAAAATTCGGTGATATTGCGATTTTATGCGCATGACGTTAACAGTAGGTAACAGTAGGTAATAGTATGATTCGTAAACTATCAAATGACTGCGGTAATATACGCTTGTGGGGCGCTTATTTTTCCCCCAATAATTAATGGATGAGCTTTTGAAAATGTTTCGAATCTCATAAAGAGATCTGTTAGAACGTTTATTGGTGGAGATGATGAGCCAGATTACTTCTAAGAGTGATAAAGATGCTTGTTAAGGAAGCATAGAAGTGCTTAATTGTTTATAAACTTTAGGCTGTTGTTTCAGAATTATCTGCTTTGGATTCGAATGGTGAGCTCACAGAGTTGGGTGAGGTATTAGCGCGTCTGCCGGTTGATCCAATTCTTGGAAAGATGCTCGTCGTTGCCACTGTACTTGGGTTAGTTTTCATTTGTATTTTTTCGGTGGTATAAAAAATACCTAAGTAGGAATATTTTTCTGCATTTTGAGGAGATAAAGAAATAGCGCATATTTAGTTACGCGTTGTTTGAGAAAGCCGGGAAGGATAATACTGTTTTTATCGTTTCACTTCAATAGAAATTACATGTGAGCATAGATGGGTTTTATGCGGCAATAAAAGAACGCTTTCGAGAATTTGTACATTGCGTGTATGCGTGGTAAGAGCGAGAAAGAAGCGATTTCACTAGCCGTGTTTGTTATTTTAAAATACTTTAGTGTTAACTCCTCCATTCCCTCGCTTCGCATGAAGGTTTCTGAGGTGGAGACATTGGGTTTGGTAGTTTTTTTCTAGTACAACTAGCCGACCGAGTACTTGGGTCGTAGCCGAGGTTCCTCCGAAATCGAATGCGTTTCAGAACATTGGTCGGTCACAGATTGATGGCATTCTGCTAGAGCTGAATTTCGGTGACACTCGATTGATGGAAGAAGTGAAAATCGGCTTTCGGCCGGTATAAATCAAATCTTCTGAGAACCCGATTCCCTTAAAGAAGTTTGGTCGGTCGGTTACTATTACTAACATATGCATCATTTTTATATGGTTAACAAATGTTTCCTTTGTTTTTGTTTAAAATGCAAAAATAGTGGATATAGGGATATGAAATGAAGAAGCATCAATGAGGTTAAATTTTAGCAAATTGAGGCTGCTGTATAAAAGTGGGGAACGAAATGCGTGATAATCTCAGTCTTCCTATTATGCCTCTTATTATAGGAATGCTAGGATCGAAAATAGCAATGAGCTAATATACAGAAGGTCATATAATTGTTCGAAGACGTAGGCAGAAAGTCATTTGACCAGCTGACGATCCGTCCATTCGCCAAGAATCGGAGCCGACTTGTCATGTTCCATTCGCTCGTATTTTGCGCACTCTGCTGCCAGCGTTGACCATTTATGGTCAGCCCGTACTAGTGGTTTTCCCACTTCATTTGCGGCCTTCCACGCGGCCTATTTATTCCGTCATCGACAGGTCCACCGGTTTTCAGATTTTCGTGTACCATGGCCTGTCCACCTTCATCTTACTGCATAAATTTCAGATACCACCTTATTTATTCCAGTTCTGCGTCGCATTTCTTTGTTGCTTAACGGTTTATCCCGTGACGCCACACGTCCTTTCTTTCGCTCTCTAGGTAGAAGATATTCGACCGATTGGAGGATTCCCAGCCTCTAGAATAAGTGATTTCTTCATTAACTACTAGCATTAATTATTGGGTATTTAGAGTGGGCGATCTGATGAGCACACTGATTGCTGCGCTCTCATCTAACCCGCCATTTATTCCACACGATCGTACCGATTCGAAATTAACGATGGAACAACGATCTTTTTCGGGGAAGCGATTCTCCGACCATATTGCGTTGATCTGTGTTTTTAATCAGTGGAGAGATGCGTGCGCCGATGGAGTACGTTACGAAAGAGATTCTTGCGAGCATTATTCACTCAATCGGGTGGTGCTGCTTTCGATTAGGTATGAGTTTTTTTGTAACTGATTTTTTTTTTGTAATTGCTTTGGCAAATTTGCATTTGCTTAATACCTCCCATGAAGAATGACTTTATGTATTTATGTAAGCACGCAAATTTACATATATCTATATTTGCGTATATATCTACGTGTATAATTGCATGCTGAAATTTGATTGAATACTTGTGATTTTGTGGTGCTGGTGGTATGTGGCGTGGATGCATTTGGCATTGTGGTATTTATTGCCCAGTCTCATTTAATGGTTGCGCGTAGAGATTATTGTTGTGGTAAAGAGCGGGGTGAAATGGAAAATTGCAATTCAAAAACGCAGTCGACTTTGTACTACTGAGGTGGCAGTCGAAACGAATGGAGATGAACGTTTGGAACCTGGAGGTTTTTCCTAAGTAGGTATTTGGCGTAGCCGTTTTCCATATTGTAACCTTATCCATCTTGCAAACGAGCAGTCCTGTGGACCTCCCTTGAGGTTGTGTGGTAATTGTGGAAACTGCAAATGAAATGAAGTTAGTGTTGGATTGCAGGAACGTGAAGCAACAGTTGATCCATGTACTTGTAAATGAATGCCGATTTCCGGAGTCGCTATTTGCCGAGATACGAATTTCAAACACGCAGCCGGATGCGAACGTCGATCTTATCATCTCTCTTCTGGTCTACGGTAATCTTACTTAATGCGTCCCTGATATGTGAAGTAGATCAAATATATATTTATTCCATGTGCTACCTGCTTTATACTACGTACTATGTGCTACATACTGTATACTACATTTAGTCATTGTTATTACTACCATTACTTATTATTATTTGTTATTTGTTTATTATTTACTTATTATTTATTATTTGTTTATTATCCGTTATTTATAACTTATTATTCATTATTATTATTGTTGACTGCATAAGAAGTGAATATTAATGTGCATACATGAATTAAATAAATGCATGAATGGAGTAAAAAGGAACGTTATAAATTATAGGGCTATACCCGAACGTATGTTATTTTCGTAATGGTCGGAGAGTATTCACACTGGAATTGGCCACCGCATTGATCAACAAGCAGTCAGTAAACGTTCCAATCGATGGCTCAGAGGCGTTCACTTTCCCCTCACGGCTGTTCGTCTTCTCGGAAAAGGTAATGGCAATCGAATCGTTTGTTTTTATAAATTTTTATTTCGCGGTGAGGGCCAATCTTTTAGCATTCTTTATCTCCGAAGGATTCGGTTGTAGTTTTCCAAGTTTAACCGACGATGTTTGTAGGGGGTTTTATTTAGGAGTGCACGGTAAATGTGTATTTGCTGAATTAATGCGGCAGGTGTGTTAAAAAAGCTACGATAGCGGAATTTTTTTTTTTTTTTTGTTTAAATGAAATTCGCAGGATCCGTACCCGATCTTAGAGAAAAAGTTTTTACGACCGGATTTCCCTTATATGAAATGATATAAAATTGTTGCACTATGGAGAGAATCCATTTGAAATTAGCTAGACTGAGGCAGAAAATATTGGCGTTGCAATATATGGCTAGCGGTGACGAATTTATACGTTCTATTGTGAACGATTTATTTTCTTTTGTTTTTATGAACTTCATCTTATATCTTTATAATTTTCTGTTTTTATTTGATTGTTTATGGTTTGTTTTTTATGTTCTACATTCCTTATTTTATGGAGTTTGAAAATATTTTTATTAAGTTGATATAAGTTTACAAAATTAAATCGCTTCTTTTTCTGTCTTCTTGTAAACACATTAATGGGTAAGTGTTGAATGCTTTGCAATAAACGTTGATTATGATTCCGCAGAGTTTATATTTGTCATTTCGTTTTTTTTAGTTCATTACTGTGATTCGGTTTTTTTTGTTTTTTTTTTTTTTTGCAGCTGTCATCGCCCACTGATCACTCAACTTGATTTCTAGTTGCGATAACGATCACCATCCAATTTCTTATGAATAAAGGGCAGTTATTATTCGCTATAAAGCGATGGGCGATGTTGAATATTTTCCAAATTCTTTTATTAATTATATTTGCGATTATATTGTATTATGATTGGCGAATATTTATGATTATTCATCATATATTATTCCAAAGGGCAAATTCTTTGTATTTATAAGTTAATTACTCACGAATTTTGTAGTTCATTTTTGAATTATTGACGATTTATGAGATTGCGGCGAAGAGGAAGTAGTGGAAGCGATTAGGTTACGGTGAATATTTTTAAATGAAGCAAATTTTTAGTTTATATTTTTTTTGCAATGATCAGTTGTAATGAAGCGAAAATGAAGTCGTGCAAATATATAACATTAAATGTTCATTTGAATTGCTTTTATATTGGCAGTCGAAGAGTGGAATGCCACGGGATCGATTGCATCAGATTAGATGATGTGTTTGTTTTCTTTATTTCATCATAACATTTATGAGATGATTAGTTTCTTTCGCATTTAAATATTTCATTTGAATATGGTGTTTAATAAATGCACTGCTATATTCTGCATTATTTTAATAAGAAAAGTTTTTTTTGTTTATAGAATGTGGACGAATTGCAGCGGGGGGGGGGGGGGGGGGGGTGGGGGTGGGAAATTATCATAGTTTTTATTACATGTGCGTTTTTCTGGGATCTTTGTTTCTTTCGTCACTTTTTTTCGCCTCGATTCCAAATATTTTAACAAGGTTTTTTTTGATATGGGTAGATATGATTAATTGATAATCCACCGAAGGGGCTTTATCAGATTTGAAAATTTATTTGCATATTTGGGAACAGATTATATATGCCTATTCTTACCTGATACAGAATCTTTGAATTTATTTGCTTTTATTTCCATATACAACGTGTGAAATAGATTTTCTTTTATAGCGAATTTTACTTAAGGATTCCGATGAAAATGGACGCGCAGATTGCTGCCCGAATAGTGGCGTTACGACCGTGCATTGAGGCGTTCATAGTTCGAAGTTGTTTGCATCCGGAAAGAGCGGGTTCGGTGTCGGATCAAGATAAGAAGCTTATTGGAATCCTGCAAGAAATCTCTTCGCCCACAGGATGGTCGACGGAAAGCTTTCGTGAACGCTCCAGTGCTGAAACAAATTCCGCGTCAACAGGGCAACAAATGTAAGTTGTTGCATCTATTTTTGGTCATTTGCTGGTCACTTGCATTTACAGATGGACAGTGATGGCGTCAGAGGTCGTGCAGAGGTTTTTTTTTTTAATATTGCCGCGAATCGCTTCAAATGGCGATTTTATAACGTCTATCTGAGGATCCTTTGTGGACTGCGGCATATGAGAATGTTTATTGATTGGTCTCTCTTCCTAAATGGGTAGTTACAGCGGTGTTAAGCATCTATACATGACGTGAAAACAGCAGTAGCAGCTCGTCGGTAACTTACTATGCTTGTTTTCTTATCGTCATAAAAATTGTTACGGTCTACATCTCTTCCTCCTCCTTGAGCGACTTTAACTTATCTGTGCTTTCATTGTATTTTTACTTTTACATTAAATTGAGTTCAATAATGCAGCAATATTTCCTCTCGTTTTATCTATACGCCGCCCCATCACATTGTGCGTTATTATTTTAAAATTACAAGCAATCGCTGGCAGTGTTGATGTTTTTCGAGAGCAGTCAACATTTGATGGATGGCATTGGTCGAATGAAATTTCGCAACGAATGGTGTGGTAACTGCTGGGAGCATTATGGTTGCTTTTATGATCTTGCTTACTTTTTTACCTTAGTAAGTTGTTACATGTGTTGCATCAAATTTCATTGTTGGAAAACGGGTCTTGCGAGTGACACGGAATGGGCTGATTATGGTGGAAAATAAGGTCGAGAAGATACGAGATGAAAGAGTGGTCATGTTTTGAGCTGTGATTAACTGGAGGTTCCTTTGAGATGTATGCGCTGTTATGTAGTTTGTTTGTATTATATGCAATGGCGTCATGGATTGCAGATTCTTATGTGGATGTAATCCTTCTAGTGTTTTTACGGAGGCAGCAGGACGTTGAGAGTAAGGAGAGAGAGGGATGAGGTGAGGTGGGAAATAGTCATCATTCGGTGGCGGACCAGAATGTTTGCAACATAGGAGAAGTTTAATTTTTTTTTAAAGGGAACCACAAATGTGCGAGTGGGAAGCGTTAGATGACAAAGGAAGTGCGTCACTGATGGGGAACAATGTCGTGAGTGGGCAATGGTCGACACCATGTGAAAAATACAATGCCGACCCATTCAGTCAACAACATCACCAGATCGGATGTTTACGTTGAACAGTTATGTGATGCACATGGTAAGCTTGTCTTCTTGGAAAGCGATTAGCTGTATTTAGTGGTTCGATAGCTAATAATGCTATTGATATACGGTTTAATTGATTTCATTGATTGATTAATTCGTTTGTCTCATTTGATGTATTAAGATTTGATTGATTGTAAGTGTTTTATGACTTTAGGACGAATAAGAAATTTTGCTAAACTGTTTTGAAAAAGAAATCGAAGTTTTCATTGGAACTAAATTACATAATTAGGTTTAAAACTGACTGAAAAAATTTTGATGTGGAGTTAAATTTTAATGGAAGTGAAATTAATTTAAAACTAAAAAACATCGAACCAAAAAAATGATTTATTCTTAGTGAAAGAAATAGAAAGTTGGAGTTAAAACATTTAGGTTAAAGCATTTGCTTCTCAGTTTGGCTTTTTATAGAGAGAAGAAATTGCAGAGGAAATCTAAAGGAGATAAACAAACGGAAGAGAAATTGTTCTCTTTTCATCAAATAATATCTTCGTTTTATTTGTTTATTTTCTTCTCACTCACCTGAGATTTGCTGCTTACTGCCTTTTCGTTGTTGAGTTTTTGGGGCTAGCGATTTATCGGGAGATACGAGAAAAGAGATATGTGTCATTTATGCTTTCTTTTAACTCCTTTTATCGCTCTCGTTAAAGCAAGCTTATGTGCAGTTCGGAAATAAATGGTTCAAGTTTATTTAATATTTGGATTTTCTGGATTTCGAGAAAGGTTTATATAGAAGAACAATTTCTTATTTATATGCTGAATGTTTAGAGGGCATGCGTTCAACGAAATTGATGAATAACACTGCCGGGATTAGGCCTTCAAGCTCGAGAACGACGTCGATGATCCCGCACGCGATAGAGGATGTGAGGCGATGCAGTGGTTTTGGACGGGGTCATATTCCAGCGACAGCTTTATAGTCTTCATACTTCAGTGGATACAATTCGAGGTCGCTTCCGCTTCCATTTGTTTCCTTTTTTTGTTTTTAAAGCAAAAAAATTCGTTTTTTGGATATAAATTGCGTTAGATGATATGCTGATTAAATGTAGTGTAGTGATCAATCATGGGAACCTCGATTGTGATGATTAGTATTTTTCATTGCAATTTTGTTGAGAAGCGCCTTGATGTTTAGTGATTAAACATTTACTTCCATAGTTTTAGATCTTATTGCAATATGTATGCAATTGCAATGTTTGATTGCAATTGCAATATTATTCATTGTTTAAAGTAATTGAGATATATATGTATTTTTTGAGCAATGAATAAAAATGAGAAAGAATTTTAGGCGAAGCTGATGTTTCTACATGTGGAGTTATTTTTGTAGAGCGTTTCTAGGAGTGTCTAGCTTTAACAAGATTCTAGTTTACAGTTATTATTTGCTTACGAAGTTTGAGGTTGTTTATTATGCTCATTTAGATGTTTATTCACTGCCGAAATGTTATTCGCTTATTTTTTAAAATTTTCTCTTAGAATAATTTTGCAGTTTTGCATTTTGCAATTTTGCAGTTCTCATATTTATATAAGAGCATATTGATGCGATTTTAATGCGCCAACTTGACGATTGCTCTCAAAAAATTTACTTTAATATAAAGAATACATAAAATATCGCCTAATTAGATTTGAAATATATTCGAGCAATTATACGGTTAATTTTAGAAAAAAAAAGGAAAAGATATTGGTCAGATGTGAGTTTCTATGAATATTGATGTTGAGGAATGCAATGTTGAAATGATGAATCCGAATCGCCAGTGACTGATGTCGTTGAAGTTCTGAAATTTAGAAAGGTTTTATGACTGATCGTATGTGTCGTTCGAAAATTAGAATATAGAAATTGTCAGGTGTATGGAGAGAGATTTCTTTTTCAGCTTACATTGGCGTATATATAATATGTTTGTTTTGGCAATAGAAATTCTGTTTATATGTTCAATCGTATTGAAAAGTTTTTAATCGGCGTAATATTGATATGTAGTGGTATTCCTTTTTTTTGTGCTATAAATAAAAATATATTTCTTTGTTGTTCATTTTTTTTTAATTTTAGGTGGGGGAATTTTGCAAATTATTCTACGATAGAAATTTTTCATCATTTAGAATGAGAGTGAAATTTGTTGAAGTGAAATTTTTTTTTTTCAATTTTGAAAGAATTTTTATCGACCATTCTTTTCAACTATTTCTAAATATTCTACTGTTCCTCTCGATTTGATGATAGTCTCTATCGTATATAAAACTTTGAAAGAGATTTTCTCAACCAATTTATTCATTTTCAATTATTTAAAAATACGTTTATTTAGCTACTCGTTACTTTTTTTTTTAAATTTTTAGTCAATTTCTTAGCGATCCATAAATTGAAAACTTATGATAATAGCAAGAATTTGTTACTTTTATTCAGCTTGAATTACTTTTGTCATTTATTATTTGCTATTGGCAATGTTGTATTTTAGTTTTACGGTTTATTCGCTATTGTTGTTATATTTATTTAACGCATCATTGTGTGCAATTTTTGACTAAGTTTTACCCTTTAAAAGAAATGCCTTTTATTGAAATAACATATCAGATTTTTTGTTCAATGTACTCAATTCTTTGTAGTTACGAATTTTGTGCAGTCTTTACAAAATGCCACTCTTCACCTATGTCAGTTTATTCGCAAGATTGAGTACATCAAAAAGTATGCAAAAAATATGGGTTTTTTTTTTTTTTTTTGAGCGATTTGTGATTGATATGTTAGTGGAAATGTTTAGAAGGGAAGAGGTCGGTTTATTACAGACGATAATTAAGGCATCGGAAAGGATCTTACTGCAGTTGGACCTTGATCACCTATCTAGGGATCAGGTAAATGAACCTTTTAGGTGATGAGGAAATGAGGAATAATAAGAGTTAGGGGAGTAATGCTACTGTTGTGCTTGGTGTGGGGTTCTTTTATGTGTACGGTAAATATGCATAGAATGGAATGCGATGCTGTAAAAGCGGAAGTTGCTAAAGAATCCTCTGATTGGCGGTATTGCTTTGATTGGCGAAAATGCGGCATTTGATTCCGTTTCTTGTCGAGAGGAGGAATGATATTGCTTTTTTTGCGATTGTATTGTGGAGGAATTCGGTGGGAGGGGGGTGGGGTGGGGAATTATTGTTGTGCTTTCTTATAACATGTTTCATATTTCACTCACCTAAGTCGTCAAGTGCGATAGCTTTTCAAGCATTTTGTACAATTTCCCAATGCTGACAAATAAATCTTGGTTATATCTGGTATCGCAATGTGTGATTTAATCTGAATCTGTTGTTAATGATCTGAGCAAAATGTTGGATTGAAGAGATTTATAGATATTAGGCAAAACGACGATCGTTGATTAAAGCCATCGTTCATTTGCGCCATGTAATCCAATATCTTCAACTCGGTGTTTGTTCCCATGGGTAACCGTTATATTTTAACGTTGAATAGCAATCGTCTATGGGTATAGACTCAGTGAGGGTCGTACTCTTGCATATTTTATTATTGGAGGATGCGAGATGTGTTTTGTCACCCGATGCATCCGCCTCTAAATGATTATTTCTTGTTAGCTGTTTAAAAGCTAGCACTAGCGCATTACATCTCCGAAGATGGGCGAATCTTATTTTAGACCATATTCTATTGTTCACAATTTGCCGTAATACTTCCATTTTATTCAGTTGGCTTTCCCGAATGGAAACATCAGAATGGCATATTCACTTAAGGAGATGGTGGGAGGGGAAGGGCGGGGAGTGGAGGGGGGGGGGGGAAGAGTTGAGGTTTCGCACTTAATTTAACTTGTTGTTGTTCGATCTCTTTCGGTCCCTTTGACTATTGTTTTCTAGTACTTTCTAATTTTCGTTCATAATGTTTACTGCAGTCATTCTTTCGAGGGTTTTACTCCACTCGTGACAGTTTCCTTCGTTCTCACCCTCCGGCGCTTTTAGGGCTCTACATCGCATGGGAGGTCCTAATTTTTCTAATTCAGCTGTTTTTATGTGATGTTTTGAAATTTTTTTCTTGTTCACAGAAATTCTTGTTCACATAGTGCGTTACAAGTAGGCTCCTGCAGAAAAGCTGCTCTCTTTCGCCAATTGACCGTTTTGAACCCATCTGGAGGGTGCTCCTTTATTTAATGCTTACAAAAATTTCTGCTCTTTGCAAGTAAATTGTCCCTTCACAAAAGTAAGTTCTATAGGATTGGTAAAATGTCTTTCCATAAGGAATCGTAAACATAATAATGTAAACAGCTAAAGTGGCTAAAGCTGACCGCAAACCATTCAGATGAGCGCGTTTGTGTTTGCGAGAATCACTTCATTTGCTATGAATTCCATAGACGAGTGTTATACGCTTAATTAATCATGCTAGAACTAATCATTGGTAGTGGACATTCTTTGACGAAGGAGACATAAATATGTTGCAGAATAAATTTCTACCAACGAAACTATGCTCCTTTCTTCTATCTATATGTCAATTCTTTACTCTCATAGACAAATGGTGCTGACTTTTGATGATTTTTTGCAAAGTATCTTATTGGGGAGGGGGCAGTAGGATGACAATGCATTTTCGAGTATATAGGTTGGACATGTCGTTCTGTAAAGCGATCATCTAGGTGCATCATTGTTCTGAATTGCATCGATCGGTATTTACATTTTGTCGCCTATTAGTTGAAAATTTTATTCGCTTTTTTCTTCTATATTCTATCAATTCTTATTTTTATTCTGTGTGCTACCTTTTTTATTATTACTCAGTATATTTTTATATTTATTTATATATGATTTATATTTTTTAGTTGTCATTTCACATGTTTGTTCTATTCATTCATTATATTATTTCAATTTCATCTCTCATTATATTAATTTTTATACGTTTTCATGAATGGGCAATTCTAGCTGAACAATCATAGCTTGTAATTTGGTAGGTACTTTAGATAGCATTCTGGATCAATTGCATTTAATTGTGATTACCGTATCGTATGCTTCAAATATAATAATCAGAGTAAAGCACACAAAATGATATTAGTTAATACCACTCAAAAATTTGATATTTATTGTGCGACAAGAATTACATCTCAGTCCGATTTCGCATGTGTTGCATTTTTTGCTATAAATTTAAATTGAACTTTGCATTACTTCATTAAATGTAACAATGTAATTTACAAAGTTTATTGTAATTGCCATCACTCATTGCAATAATTGAGAGCATGTAGTTTTAGGTGCAGATTTTGGCAATTGAGGTCCGTATTGCACATATGCAAAGAATGTATCGCTTGATTGCAAACCACTTCAAATGACGACAATTGTATTTGCAATAATCCACTTTATTTGCTATATTTTTATTCACCTTTGCATACTCTTAGTCAAGATCAACACACTACAACTAATGTCTGATAATGGATATTTTTTGACGAAGGAAACTTGGCATATGCGCACGAGTGCACTTTTACCGCCGGATCTCTACTCCGAGCTTCTATCCATGTGTTCACTCCTTACTCTCATTAAATATGCAATGTTTACTTTTTAATGAGTTCTATGAATGTCTGAAATATGCAATGCAATTTTTTAATTAAAACATTTTTCATGCATATTATATGACATCAGTCCAGGTGGCACTAGATTAAAAAAGAGCGGGACGGAAAGAGAGAGGGGATCACATTGTTATCATGAAGGTACCTAGATTGCCTTTAATTCAAAGTATTTCACGCAGAACTATGAGGTGAACTATTAAACTGAACGCCGTCTCTCAAAATTTTCAACTCATTGAGCTAGATATATCTCTTCCTATTTCTTCGGAGTTGCAAGTCATTGTAAATATCTTCCCGCCATTTTCCTTTCCCACATCCTTCCTCTCTCTCCTCTCCCTCTCCATTTCTTACGCTCTCATTGGAGAAAATGAAATATCCCATAGATAATGAGCGTTGATGTTTGCAGAGGATGATTTATGGGAGTGGTTAGTGCAGCGATGGCATAAAAATTGCTGGCGGCTATTAGTCTAGGAATTCATGACGACGCTCAGACGGTAGCAAGAGATCACATCTTCCGAGAGGGTCTGGATGCAGGGCAAGCACTGAGGTGAAAGCGGTGAGATCGATAATCGAGCTGCTAGGCTATGAAAGCTGGAACGAACGAAGCGACACCCGTAGCTGCTGACAGCCGACGTGACACTCCTATGGGTAACGTTATCTCCGCGTTCGGATTCAATCAGCCTTTCTGATCGCACTCTCGGGGTTAGCCATTTATCAAACGTCAGTCGATCCTTTCCAGCTATCATCATACTCTAAGAGCGATTGATTTCTAGTTTACAGAAAACCGTCCATGTGACTGTTTCACTTATATGCAACAAGCATGAAACCAATATCTTGGCTTAACGGTGATACTATACCCTCCAGTCTAATTTCTCATTTGATTTTAGGTACTGTGATGGGCATTTTCGATAGAAGTAATATGGCTGTAACAAAAACGTCAAGAGAAAGATTAACATCCCACATTTTTACCTGAACTTTTTTTCCGCTATTATTTTCAAATCGTTCAGTGTTTTCTTGTTTTCCAGAAATAGGAACGAAGCACGATAGCATTTCACATATTGAACATATATGATGATCCTCTTCAAATAGAATCTTGTGAGTTTTTATATGCGCAACCTTTTAGTGAGATCCTCTAAAAAAATCAACAGTAGGACGCCATTTAATTGTCGCTCGCGTTCTCTGTTGTCGATTTATTGCCTAGTTTTCATTCATGTTGATATATTTCTATTAGATTTTAATAGATGAAAATCTGATGTCCATAAATTTTACATTTTCTCACCCTTTATGCATTATCCTTTTTTTTTCTCTCTAATCATATGATGATAAAGAATCGTCTGTTTCCGACGATTGGTTAAAAAAAAACTCTTACGCTATAGTAGACCGATCAATTCTGCAGCTTCGGCTGTGGGAAATTCCATCTCGTTAAGAAAATTGTGTTAAAATGAACATGTTTGAAAGATTGAAGAAATTATAAGTGAATATTGTGAATATTCATTTATATTCGCGTTGCGTTGATTGAACGGAACGCATTTTCCACGACTCTCTCTTATTTCATAATCACCTAATCTTAGCATCCTTGACGTATAGGACAGCTGTGAGGTTATTATCTGTTGAGCTTATTCGTTACTATATTGGATACGATATCGAGATATAACATTGTATCATTAACGAATCAATAGTGCAATAATGATATTATATTTCGGTTATGAATGTCGAAGAAATATTTGCATATTTCTCTTTTTCTCAGAAAATAAAAATTGCAATGCATATTTGTTTTATATGTTGCATTCACTTTGTACTTTTGCAAAAAAAAAAAATCACATTTTATACAAATATTTGTTTGCATATTGCAAATGTGTTTATTGCAATTAGCTAATCGTTTCATAGATCACTAATTTTATTTTTCCGTTATTTCTTCAATGGTTTCATTGAAAATTATTCGAAAATTTTTCAGTATAATATGATGCTTCTATTAACTGTCGTTCTTGTGAGTGGTGATGAGCCACAACCCACAAATGAAACGCATTCACATCGCACATTGGTGAGTGCTTTTTGCACGACGATTTAATGATGCATTTCAACCTACTCTACGATTGAATATATCTAAAAGCTTATATGCAAAAGAGAGAAAGAAGAGCGAGTGGGATGAGGCATATTCCCTCCATTGTGTGGAAAAAGTCTGAGAGGTATTTCTCCCACTTTCGCTTTGACTATAAAAGCGATCAGTTAATTCGCAAGAGATTTCATTTTTTTTAGTGATATTTGCATATTTTAATCTTTTTTTCCCCAATTATTTCGCATTTTTTAGCCATATTTTTTCGCGCTCCTATATTGCATTTATTTTCTTCTCTTCAAAATTGATTGGTTCAATTTTATTATCTTTCAATTTCCTCTTATTTTTTAAAGAATATTTTCACAATTCGAGACGTTGAAATGAATGAATAGCTCATTGCAGAATTTTCTGTTTTTTTTTTTTTGAAAGATGATATGGTATTCACAAAGATTCATATAATATGCAGTTCGTACTAAAGAATCGTTTTCTATCTTTTTTTGGTTTACTTTGCCGATTTCTATATGATTGCTTATGGTGATATAAAGGATCATTTGAGATTATAAGGTATTATTTTCGTATCAATTTTTCAATTTCTTTTCTTTTCTTTTTTCTTGTTATTCTTTCAAGTGTTTTTTTTTCATTTAGTTCTTTTCTTTCTTCTTTTTTTCCTTTCGTTCATGTTTTCAAGTTTGATGTGCTCCTGTTCGTTTAGATTTATGCTGAAATGATTAAATCTATTTTTAACTCTTTTCTCATTGAGATCTCTTTAACAAGATATAAATATTAGAAAAGAATAGTTCGTCACTTCTTTTACTTGGAAATTCTATTTACGAGTTTACTTTCTTCATTCAGCGAAAATTTTGTTCGCCGAAATTTCTAGGGTAATTTCAAGCTATCCTAAAGCAAATAATTTTGTCTTTATGCTTATCTATCTATTTGATCATTTTAAATTCAGCATAAATGACACTAGAAAAAGAAAAGTGAGCTTAAGCTAGGTTAGCATCTATAATAATTCTCCATACTGGGGAATTTTTTGTAATTAATTCGGGAGAGCACAAAGTATAGACATTTTTCTTCTATAAGATTGATGTTAATGACCACTTCATTAAGAGAAAAATATTTAATGAAGCATTTTTATGATTCATTGATATTTTATGTGTGGAAATTGCAAAGTAGTTTGATATGTTGGTCGTTAATGAGCGAATCCACATATCTTTTCAGCTCATTTAGCTTATTTTTTCTTATATTTTTTAATAAATTATAGTTTTTTTGTACATCAAAAAACTTTCACTCAGAGAGATGCTATAGATTTGAGTCTGAGTTGGATTGTTTAGATTGGTTAAAAGAGATCGGTAAGATTTTTGTAATATATTGTTGTGCTATGAAATTTTTATTACAATACTTCTTGAATATATAGGCATTTTTCTATTCTTCATTTAGTTAGTTCAAAATTTAGCCACGGATATCGGTACGAAGTCCATTGAGTGCCGGCATAATGCATCAACCGTTGAGGAGTGACGCACGAAAAGGTCTCTAAGCGGCTAAAACGGCGAGAGTTATTCATTCCCGTTGCGATGTTGACAGTGCCCGACGACGAATTGGAGGGGACGGGGAGGTGGAAGGACGACGCATCACAAAAGCGCAAACATAAGCCAAGTGTATAGCAATGCAGTTAGCTTTCAACAGGCAGCTAACCGCACTTAGCAACTCGACGTGTGTGGATAGCATTTTATAGTTGTACCATCTCGGATTCTTTCCTCTAGGTATTAAAAAATTGCTGAAGAACTAATTTTTCATGGATTCATCTCCAATATTTCATCGATATTCACTATATTCTCTATATTTATATTATCTGTATTAGTATTGTTATATTGGATATGTCATCGATTCAACCAATCGAATTCACCATTGAGCCATCTGATTTAAAAAAAAACATCGACTCGTCGAGGATAATCATCAACGGTGGATATTCATTCAAGTGAATACGTTCACAAATTGGCTCAATGAACAGGTGTCGCTTCCTTTTTTGTATATTCATTGCTCAGGTGATCAATGATGGCTCACTATCTTATGCGCATTGTATATATGTTCACAAATTGCAACCGAAACGATTCCACTCAGATCATATCGTATAAGAAGGCGATCATATTTTAATAATCTGGGTGTTACAGCAATTTTTTGATTGGATTGCATTCAATGTGCCCTTGAGGTATCTGCACTTGGTATGTGCATTTGGGTATCATTATCTCGCTAGTTTAATGTTAGACAATGTAATGTATCTCAACTGTTCCTTAGTGCACTTTAGTCTGTAAAATTGCATCTGTTTTAAGTTATTTATGTACTGTTTCTTTATGCCCACCTATTTTAAGTCGGGAAGTTATTTATGCATTATTTCTTTGTTACCGTGTAGAAGTTCGATCCGCCATAGTATTTAAAACGTGAAGGGCAAGAATTATGGTAAATTGTTGTCCGTCGTTCGTATTATGCAGTATTGTATAATCGTTTCTGCCATGTGCTATTGCTTTCAAATTATAGGATCTTTAAATGTAACTTTCTTCATCCTTCCGGACCTAGGAGGCGACAATATTTTTCACCTCTCAAGTGATGGCCTATAAGGAGTAGTTTGCTGGAGAATTTTTTTTTTCCTTTTATGCATTCTATTGTTAGCTCGCACTCTTGAAATATGTTTCATCAAGAAAATGTTGTCTTGAATTCTATACTGTGTTATAGTGTATGAAGTAATTCGTTCATCGAGAATTGCAATTTCTTCACTTCTTGTAGTGATAAATCGGTGCGCCAAGAAAGGCGAAGTTCTCGAAATCGATGCCCTTCTTCTTTCGTGGGCATGATATGACAGCCAATTTCTCGACGTTTCATAACTTAATCATATTTTCCGTTAGAAAGGCATCTTTTGCGTTAAAAAGCCTCTAAATTCGAAAGGGCGACTGAAATCATAAAATATATGATGGATATAGAAAACACCAAAGAATATCGTAACACCAAACGCTAAACAAACAAAACGAGACATAAGATCGTTAGGTTTGTGCGATGTATAAGGTATCAGGACATGAGTATATGGACATTTCATACATATGAGTCCTGGAAAACTTCAACTCTTTTCGTGAAATTTTATGGCACTGTGAAGGATGCCATTGTACAGGGGCACCAGAGAAGTTCATTAGAGCAGTTCAGTTTGCATATTTCACTTGAAGCGTTTCTCGAGTGATGAGTTAACTAGCAGATGTTTCAGTTAGAGAATCTTCTCCCATGGCACGTCGCTACCACATGATATTTCATTCGCATTTTTCTACCTCGAGCGCTACGCGTATGGTGCCGCGGCTTATAATTTTAACTTCTCCAGTCCATATTTTTTTCTCTTAAGCTTTCATTGGATATGAATTCCGCTTGAGTCGTAGATCCTAGATCGTATCCGCTCTATCATCTCCCTTCTTATGAGAATCTCGATGTATTTGTGGTGCAACATAACGTTAGGCAATCTTTCTTCATTCAGTGCGCATGTCGAGTGCGCCTTTTAAAATAGAATTTAACTCTACTCATGTGGTACTATGTGACAAGGTGGAAAAGGATAAACATGGCAGGTTAGAAACTGAGGAAGCATTTCTATGAAATTCGCTAAGCAATGCTCAACTTTTGGGCAATTTTATTTGAACGGTTCAAACTTAATTTCTATCACTTTATTTATTATGGTTCTCTATCTCTAACAATAACTTCTCCATTTTCTCATCTCTATGAATGTTTCGAATAATAATTAATGCTTGTCTGCTATTTCTATTAATGCTATATATATATTTATATATATATATATATATATATATATTATATATATTTATATATATATATATTATTTTTATATATATATATATATATATATTTTTATATTTATATATATATATATATATATATATATATATATATATATATATCGTAGCAATGGCATTTAGGTTCCAAGTATTTTTCTTTTTTCCAAACAAACCAATTGAATAATGCTCATAACTACAATAATTATTTAGCCTGTATTGTTGAGACTTTCTGTAAAAGTATTACTGCATAGCCGATCGACTATTCGCAAAAATATTTCGTATAGATTTTTTTTTATTGCCATCATATTTGAACTGAATATAAATTGATAAACGCAATAATTTATTTTAAGGGAAGCAATCAAAACAGATTTGTTCACCCTATTTGAGTACTTCGTTTAATGCAAAAACGTTTTGCAATGATTTTATTATTAATGCAACGATTGCAAAGTTTGCAATGCAAAAATTATTTAACTTGGTCGTTAGGTGAACAGTTTGTATTATTTGCTTGATATTGATTTTCCAAATAGCTTTCTCGTGTTCTAGTTTTTTAAGTACGTTGAAAATTAAGTTCTTGTCGATTTGGCAACTTGCAAGTTCGATCGGTAGAGCCGTTTTTATTTCTCAGTCATTAATGGATCGTTTCTGATCATGTGCCCTGAGCGTTCTAGTGGATTTAACCAATGGCTGAAAAATAAAAAAAGATGAACCACGCTGACGGTTGAGTCTTCAACGATATTCGAAAATCTCTATATGTCACTTAGGGGATGACTTATCCAAGATGATGGGTCACATTAGACTGATTGGGCCATAGCACTGTCTGTTTTGTGGCACATTTGGCGAAAACGTAAAATCTGCGTTATCTTTGAATGCGACATTCCGGTTTAGAGAGTCAATGCATCATCTAGGGTTAGAGTCATAGAGTGACATACGTTTGCATTTAGTAGTAATGAAAAATCTAATTTTATATTACAGGTAATGAGGTACATTCATTCACAATATCAATTAGAATAGGTGGCATATTTTCAGCGAATTTTTTTTTTTCTAACTTCACTTTGTTCTATTCATCTATCAATAGATGTCACTAATTCATTGCACTATAAAAGATTTCATTTCATATATTGCAAAGATGTATAAAATTCGCCCGACTGGTTTAAAATTTCATCGTTGGCGCATATAATATTCAAATTTATTCAATTTTAAGCTCCATTATTTTTTTGCTGTATCTGAAGAAAGAAAAAAAAAGCGGAAGAGAGAATGTTGTGATGGAAAAAAAAATTCATTTATTTAAATAGTGAGAAAGAGTTTTTTTTTTAAAGTTTGAACAACTATTTGAAAAATTTTTTTTGTCCAGAAAAATTATTAAAATCATTTCATTTTTTTTCTTTACGAATATCCTTGTTTTGTTTGGTTCAGAATTCAATTTTATCGTTTCATAGAGATATTCGTTATATTTGCTCTCATCACTTGCCTCTTTCTACTTTCTTTCTATTCTTAAATATATTAATACTCATAATAGTACTCTATTTAGAGCGTCTATAAAAATATACTCTATTGTCTCAAAATTTCATAGAAGAAAAAAAAAACTCGCGAAAGGAGATTTCATTGCCTTTTCAAACGAAATATTTTTTTTCGTGTGAAGAATTTGTAAATAACGGGATGAGAAGACAATTGCTCGTAGTTAATGTTTTTTTTTTGCTTGTAAATATCGTTTACCGATTATTTTCGCTTCAGAATGAAATGAAGTAGAACCATAATATCGTGCGGCATATTTCTCGGAAGAGAAATTTCGAAACGCGTTGAAAGCAAATCGCTTTGAAATAATTCTCTAAATTGAAATAAGTCTTATTTTCTAATCTGTGTTGATATTATTTTTTTTTATTCTCTGTTATTTTTTTTCTGATAATACTGTTCATAAAAATAACCCCAAAATATTCAGAAAACGCGATATATTTTGAAGATTTCTTGCGCATTATAGCATGGAATTGTTTCGATTATAGTATCAAATATTGTAATTTGCATAATTAAAAGGCTTTCAACATGTTATACGCTTCAGTTCATACCACCGCAATAGAAAGAGTCGAGAAAAGTTTTGTGTTTGAATAAGCTTTAGAGCCGATGTTTCATATGAGATCACAAAGTGTCGTTCGCCGAGTTACATCGTCGTTTTAGGGAAATTTTATTATGAGTTTTGATAGTCAGTCATTGATCAGATTAGATCTTTCCTAATCAATGAATGATCGATTGTTTCTGAATCGATCAATGAATCAGTGGATCATTTCTGATCAATTTTCATGGTCAATGAACTCTTTCGCAAATCAGTTTTCGTTCGAAATGTGTGAAATGTGAAAGAATTAAGTGAATGAAATTCTTGCATAATCTGGCGCAAAATGTCAAGAGAAATCGCAAAATTAACATTCCGGTGAGAGCATTTCCCAGCAAAGATTGGTGCTTTTTCCTGCACTTTTCACCCTATAATAGTATGGTTTCACTACGGGCTGTTTATTTACTGTTGATGTATATGTCCTTTTTGAATACGGCTTTATGCATGAACGATAAGTGATTTATTTTTTGCACGACTTATTGTATGGAGCTTTGTTATAGCAGGAATTTTTTTTGTAATTGAGCTACATCATATATATATATATATTTATATATATATATTTTATATAAATTATATATATATAATATTTAATATTATATATATATTTATATATTATATATATATATATTATATATTTATATATTTATATATATATATATATATATATTATATATATATATATATATATATATATATATATATTATTATATATATATATATATATATATATTTATGTAAAACAGTGATGAATAATTCGCAGCAACGATAATTTTGAATTGCAGCTGAGCAAAACAAGTGTACGTATACGAGATTGAGTAAGGACTTCAAAGATGGTATAAGGTTAATTCAGCTTGTGGAACGCACTAAACAGGTTATTTTTTTTTATCGCTTTACTTGCCTCAACGATTTCTTCTTTGAGATGGGAATATTTGGTAAGAAGTGAATCATTGCAGAGTCCAGGTATGGATTATCAACTCGACTTCGAAATTTTGAAGTGTTTTTATGGGAGATGTTGAGAAGGGCGAGAACGGCAGAAAATTTGCATGAGTATTTGAGCGTCGCATTAGAATATATCGCATGTGGATAGTAAACAACAAAATATCGCTGTAAACGTTGTTTGCAGACTTTTTTTAAAATTATCTCATTCCTTGAGGATGTATGAACAAATGACCAAATTTGAATAAATAAAAGAGAAATATAAGAAGTGTGGTTGTAACCCATATATTAGTGCTTTCTTTTTATTAATGAATTAATTTATTACAAGAAGAATATAATATCTAAAAATTATTACTCAAGGAGAGGAATTTGATAAGGTAATGCGAATTAGAGATGAAGTAATCCTATGGAAATGGGGTATTTTAAAAAGTAAACTCACATTTACCTAGGTGATATTATTTCTATTAAGAAATCAATTTGCTCTCAATTGTGTTTTTTCTTCATAGTTCAAATAAATATATTTATTATTGCTATATAATGAATATTTTTTAAATTTCTAAGCGTATATGGAAAAAGAAGACATAAGTGGATTAGAGAGGGTGGAGAAGTAGAAATAGAGAATTAATTTGATGAGTTGGTAAGTGGATAATTTTTTTTTCGTTTTTACCTTTTTTCATTTTTTTT